>JAPSGF010000006.1:14333249-14381327 GCA_035772895.1 Perdix hodgsoniae | reverse complement strand
CAGAATCACAGAATCACAGAATCACAGAATCACAGAATCACAGAATCACAGAATCACAGAGATTGGAAGGGACCTCTGGGGATCACCTAGTCCAACCCCACTGCTACAGCATCTTCCCTAGAGTAGGTTACACAGGTGGGCCAGGTGGGCTTTGAATATCTCCAGAGGAGACTACACAACCTCTCTCAGTATCTTGTTCCAGTGCACTGTCAACCTCAATGTAAAGAACTTTTCCCTCATGTTTGTATGAAACATCCTGCATTCCAGTTTGATCCCATTGCTCCTTGTCCTGCCAATGGGCACAACTGAAAAGAACTCCTTCTACACAGAGTTGCGTGTTTACATCCATTATTGACTGGGCCAGTGCTCAACAAGTAAGTGACTGTAGAATTCTTGAGCAGTCACACAAGAAGACTTTCACATGCTGTAGGATCTAAAAGGTACACTACTTACAGGATTAAACTCACCTAATCACACACACCCAGAACAGTCACAGCATTGAATCTGGTCATCATATGTGTTCATTAAAGCTGATGGAGGAAAACGAGCATTGTGAAAATGAGATTTCTCTATTGTTTATTGGATAGCCAACTCAGGATGAAAATAATAATTGTAGTGAGCCAAAATGACGAAGTCCACATAGCTACCAAAGGAAGTCTAAGCCCATGTGTTGATGTTAAATGACTATTGCTCACAGCATAGGATTATCTCAGATCTCCTACTTACAATTTAAATTTCTTATTAACAGGCCTTCCAAACATATTCCATAGATAATGGACAAAGGTTCTTTTAATTTTCACACAGTGTGAGCAGAGTAGAAGTAAAGAAATAAGTTAAAAATGTGGGGGCAAGGTAGGAAAAGCATTGGATTTCCTTGTTGTTTTTTGTTTGTTTTTCTGCATTCTTGAATATAGAAATGATGAACTGAGGCTTATTCCTTTGATTCAAGTAGGTGGAACAACCAGCTGCATTTCTGTTCCTGTATGAGAAGCACTTGTGTGCACTATCAGCATACTGTGTACCTTCTCTTATTTTGTCTTATTTGGCACTTTCCACCAAAATCACATTGATTTCTTTGTCTTTAAATGGCACTTTAGAAGACATATGTCTTAAAGGATAGTACTGCTTGGGTTCCCCATAGTGCAGTAATACAAATTCTGGACACATGGATTGTTCTTTGATGACTTACTTTATTAGGTTTCCAAATCACGCTGATGCCCAGAGGGTGTGAGTAGAATTGAAATAGCTTTACACTGCCACAGGAGAGTTGGGAAGGCCCCATTTTATGAGACTGAGGTTAACACTAAAATAACATGTGACAGATGGTCACTTTTTGCTACCCATCTTACTTGACCAGCATTTTTGTAATAGACAAAAGCAACCTAATGCTCTTTTCTCAACAAAGGACAAATCCATAGAAAGTGTATGATATGATCACTTATTTCAGCTTTATTACTTCTAACCACAACCAAAGAGGAAAAATTACATAGTAGCAGTGTTTATTGTATCCTTTTCTTCATGAAAAACAGTAGCTGAACAAAAAAAAATTTTTTAATCTCTAAGAATTTTTGTTTCTCTGTTTACAAATCTGTTTTGATAAAAGCATTCTAACATTTCTCTTTTTAATGTGTGATATCTTTCATGCTAGTTAAGACTAAACCATCTGTTTAGTCCAGTAATCTGTCCCTGGCAGTAGCCAGTGGCAAGTGAATAGGAAAAGATTATTTCATAACGAAAACGATCGCTAAGGTAGTGCTCCTGCTCACTTACTTCCTCATTTTCTGGAAATCAGAAGTTTATAACTTTCTGAGCTTGATGTTGCATTTAGACCTTAGTGGACAAGATTTATTCCATGACTTTTTCTGATCTCTTTTTCAATTAGCTTATATTCTATCACATTAGTGGTAAAAAGTTCTGAAGTTTTATTTCATGTTATAGGAAAAAATACTTGCTTTAATTTTTTTTAGACTTCTTGGCTTACACTTCATTGAAATGCCTCTGTGTTTTAGTGTTACAAGAGAAACTGAATGATCATCCTCTATTTAGGTCCTCTATATCACTCAATTCTCTTATTAGACAGAAAGGATTAACCCACAGCCATTTTAACGCATTTTGTTTAGTTTCAAATTAGCTTGTGAGATTGTCTGCAATATTTTTTTTTTCTCTTGTCTTGGAACTTTTCACCTCCAATCATATATCTTCCCTGAATTTGGTGAGGGCAGTATGTTTTTACTTACTTTTTAACAAGTCTTTTTCCAGAATGTGCAGCCTACAGTACAACCTACTGTAAGCCAGATCAGAAAGAGATATTAGACAAGTTCTTATAATTACACCCCATGTTTAGTTTCATGTTTAGTTTGGTCAAGTCTTTCAACTATGTCTACTTAATTATCCACTTGCTTCCGAAAAATAAAAAAAATCTAACTATAATGTAGTGTCGTCTGCAGAATTCTAATCTTTCTTCTTGATGAAGAGGCTTTAAATATCTTCCTCTCCAAAAGCCTCTTTTGGTACTCTCAGCAAGAAATACTGCAAAATCACTTTCCTTCAACCATGCCAATCCAATCTACTTTCTGCACAGTTCTTAACTGCTCCCCTTGTGCAGCCCTTCTTAGTAATCGTTTATTCCTCTAAGCCTCTTTATTTTCTTTAGCTTTCTTCTCACTTCAGACCTCCTTCTCCTTAATTCTAGCTCTCTCCAAAAAAAATTTTATAGTATGGGCAAATATTGTCTCAAAGGCCCAGGTTTCAAAATCTTTTATACTACAGTGGAGAAACTTACTTGGCTAAGAAGTAAAAATGTACATGAAGGATTGCACAGATATCAGCCTCAAAACACAAAGCACTTGGTTAGGGGGAAAAAATGCATCTTTTCCAAGAATAGAAAAGCACTCATCTTCTAACCACTTCAGACAGTTCTTTATATGGATATAACAAGCCTCAGAGGGGAAATAGACTTAATCAGCCAGCATGAAGCTCAAGTAAAGCTACAACTGAGCTCTCCTGCCTATTCATTGCTCTGCTATGGAAGGTGCCCACAGCTTGTCTCCAGTTCAGGGTATAACTCCTTTCAGCATTTACAGTGGTAACTGTTGAAACCTGAGATTGCGGTAATCATTTTTATTAAATTTCATGTTTCCATAGTAAAGAGAGAATCTTTATGGACAATAATGGTAAGATTTACATTATCTCAGGACTTCCCCTTCAGTGAAATCTGTCAGAATGTCAAAATCTCGTGTCATTGTATATTGATAAAGGACCATTTTCAGAGTATACGATCTAAGACCTGATACCAGATGCACTAACTATACGCTTCAGAAAACTATTAATGGCCTATATTTTTTGACATTAGTAGGGAAGAGCAAAAAAAGGAAGAACAAAGTAGATTTTGGTTCTAACTATGAGCTCCTGTACAAGTAGTGCAAATTACAGCAAGTGGAATAAACAAAATTGTAGATATATATAACGCTGCACAAATAAATGAGGTGAAATCACCATAAGGTCATTTGAATTTTTAAGAATTTCCTTTCAGTGGAAACATAATGTTACTTAGAAAGTCAAAGCTGTGTCATGTTATATCTTTGGTCTTTCTAAATATTATTGTTTTCATAAAACTGTATTCTAAAAATGCTTCTTTTACAATAACTCCTATTATTCCATTATTCATTTGCTGTAGGAATGAATATGTCAGTAAAACGTCAACAATACTTAGTTTCTCTAGGCAAAAAAAAAAGCCAGCTGGTGTCTCATGCCAGGTTGATAAGTTGTAGTTCAACTTAGTTCAGTTTCTCAGGAGTTCTCCAGATTCAAACCATAAGTCAAATGACTAAGAATAGTAAGACTGAGAATGAGAACCATCTCAAGCGTCAACCTGGATTTTTGCAAGGCCTTTGACATACTATCACAGCATATCCTTATTTATAAACTGGACTTCAAGGCTGGACTATTTGGTGGATAAAGAACTGGTTGAATGGTCACACCCAGGGCTGTGGTCAGTGGATCCACATCCAGTTGGAGGCTGATCATGAGTGCTGTCCCTCCAATGTCAACCTTGAGAATGGTGCTCTTCAGCATCTTTATCAATGGCATAGAATATAGTAGGATCAAGTGTACCCTCAGTATGTTTGCTGATAGTGGTGCAGTTGACACAGTTGAAGGAAGGGATGTTATCACCTGGGCCTTCAACATGCTCAAAAAGTAGGCCCATGGGAACCTAATGAGGTTCAACAAAGCCAAGTGCAAGTTGTTGCATTTCGATCAGGGCAATCTTGGATATGCCCACAGGCTGAAAGAAAAACTCACTAAGAGCAGCCCTACTGAGAAGTATTTGGAGGTCCTGCTGGACGAAAAGCTGGACATGAGCCAGCGGTGTGAACTTGCATCCTGGAAAGCCAGTAGTTCCATGGTCTGCATGGCTGCATTAAAAGAGGGATGGCAGCAGGGTGGGGGAGGGGATTGTGCTCTACTCTACCTTCATAAGGACCCCATATGGAGTACCTCTTCTAGGTCTGGGGTCCCCAGTACAAGAAAGATGCAGAGCTCTTGGAGCAGGTCCAGAAGAGGGCCATGATGATGATCAGAGGGATGGAGTACCTCTCTTATGAAGAATGACTGAGGAAGCTGAATTTGTTTAGCTAGGAGAAGGCTCAGGGGAGACTTTCTTGCAGCCTTCCAGTGCTTGAGGGGAGCTTATAAACAGGAGGGGTACCAACATTCTACACTGTCTGATAGTGATAGGAGAAGGGGGAATGGCTTTAACCTGAAAGAGGGGAGATTTAGGTTAGATGTTAGTTTTAAATTTTTTACTCAGAAGGTGGTGGGGTGCTGGAACTGGTTGCTTAGAGAACCTGTGTATGCTCCATCCCTAGAGGTGTTCAGGGCCAGGTTGGAGGGGACCTTGGGCAGACTCATCTTGTGGGTGGCAACACTGCTCAAGAAAGCGGTTAGAACTAGACACTCTTTAAGGTCTCTTTCAACCCAAGTCATTCTATGTTTCTATGACTCTATGACATACCTATCTTCAGGCAAGGTAGATTCTGAAACATTACAGCTATTCCAGACTTTCTTTATAAACCATGAGAACACACATTTCAGAGCACTTATAAATATCCATTTTAAACTAAGAATCGCAAGTCTGGATAGTCTGGATTCTATTTTCTACGCTGTCTGAATCTCCTCTGACTATGATAAGAGTTTGGGTACCTATTGAAGATGAATCTCTCCATCTCTGTTTGTCCTTTTTTATAGCCCCCCCCCCCCCCCCCCCCCCCCCCCAAAAAAAAAAGAAACGGGTCAGAAGCTAGTAAGCACTTTTGCTGTCACAGTCTGTGTAATTAAATATGGCTGATTTTGGACAAAGAAATATCAAAAAGGGAATATTTTGCACTTTTTTATTTACTTTCCATTTACATCAATATTTTTATCTTGAATATGTAGTTTTGTAATTAAACTTTACTAAAATTATGTACCTGTTTTGGAGGGAAAAAAGAAGAGAAAAAAGACCACAAGTCTCTTTTTCAAGTTCTATTTGGAGAACTCAGATACAGAAAAAAAAAAGTTAGAATATAAGTCTGAAATATAGTCAGTACAGGGAAAAAGAGTCAAAATGATTTCATGCAGTGAAACAGGAGCCCAACAGCAGCTCAATCCTTGAGGGCATGTTAGGTTACAAAAGAGTGAAGGAGGCTATAGTGCAGGCCAGAAAGCTGAAGGTGAGTAGCTGTATATCTTAAGCATCAGAGCTGAGACACTGGGTCTCTGTGACTCATGTCAGGTAAGAAGTTAAAAAGGCAATCTTCTGCCTTTGTGCAATCACAAAGTTAAAAAAATGAAGAATGAAGAATGCAGCTTGACTGTAACATCTGACATGCTCCACCATAGGTTGCTTTGCTTTCCTCTTGGCTTTGCCTCATGCATAAAGCAAGGTGTTATTGATCATTGCAGCATGCATGTTTAGTTCCTGGTGACCTGAGAAATATCCTGTCATCAGTACCACACAGCAGTTAACATAAAAAAATTGCATTTTCACTGACAGGTAACTAGTCTCAGGCTGAGGAAGCACTAGAAGAGAAAATCTGGCTCCAGTACGTGAAAATTGGTGTAGCAAAATCTGATTTTTGTTTAGTTGTTTGAAAGTTAATCTGTTTACTTCATTATTGTTCAATGTTTATGAATGTTTATTAAGTACTTTATTACCTCATTCTGTTATGCAATGTGTTTTCTTATATTTAGAATTTGTGGTAATAGGATAAATAAAGTATGACATTTACTGACAAATGTTGTGGGAAACTGAAGATATAATGCCTTCAAAATAAATGTATATATTGGCTTTACTTCAACAAAATATTTTAACCCTCATGTCAGCGAGTCTTGATGTTCATTGCCTACTTTAATAGATTTCATCTTAATCTGATTTACAGAAAAAACTACGTTCTTACTATGGTTAAATAATTTTATTTCCACATAATAGTAAAATGCAACCTTTCTGTATAATTCAGCAGCGCAAATCTTCATGATTATACCTTAGGCTCATGATAATTGTTGTTTTCTCCTCCTATAGTCATGTTATTGTTGTTATCTCTTCTCATTTTTATTCTGTGAAAATAAAATGAATCATCCACACTTGTGTTTTCACAAAATGAACAAAATCCTTGAAGATATTAGTCCTAAATGCCTAAGCTCTGAATGCCAAAGTTAAATAAAAAGAGCCTGTGATTTATTTATCTATGCAGCTAATAATTTTTAAGCCAGTACTATCATTTTTCAACACTAGAGATTGCAATTGGACAGAACAGGTTCTATTTTAAAAATATTTTTAAAAGCAGCATTTAAGAAATGTATTGTTTTTGGTTTTGGGGTGTTTTTTTGTGGTTTTTGGTTTGTTTGTTTGTTTGTTTTCTTTTGTAAATGCATGGTCATAAATAATTTCAGAGATTAAGCTATTCTGAAAACAAGTATTAAAGACACAAATATATATGACAGTTTAGACTCTGGCAATTTGAAATGTCTGAGACACTAGAATTAAAATGTTTCTCTAAAGAGTCTAATATTAAGACATACTATTCTTTAGCAGTGAAAATGCACGTTTACATGACATCTCAAGGAGGTGATTCTCTCTCTCAAATGAGACCCCACCTGCAATTCTGCATTAAGCTCTGGAGATGTCAGCATAGGAAAGACATGGATCTGCTGGAGCAAATCCAGAGAAGGCCATGGGAATGATTGGCTGTTGCAACTCCCCTATGAAGACAGGTTGAGGTAGTTGGTGTTATTCAGCTTAGAGAAGAGAAGGCTCTGAGAAGGTGTTATAGCCTTCCAGAATATAAAGGGGGGTTACGGGAAAGATGGTAAGAGACTCTTTATCAGGAAGTGTAAGTGGCAGGAACAGAGAGAAATCTAAAGAGAGGAGATTTGGATTAGATATTTTAAAATAATTTTTTATGGTGAGGGTGGTTATGCACTGGATCAGTTTGCCCAAAGAAGCTGTGGATACCCCTTCCCTGGAAGTGCTCAAGTCCAGGTGGAATGGGGCCCTAATGTAGTACTTACTCCAGCAGTGGGCAACCCTGACTGAGGCAGTGAGGGATCCTTGAGATTCTTTCCAGTTCATCCCATCCTTTGA
This sequence comes from Perdix hodgsoniae, assembly GCA_035772895.1. Lineage (NCBI taxonomy): Eukaryota > Metazoa > Chordata > Aves > Galliformes > Phasianidae > Perdix > Perdix hodgsoniae. The sequence goes on along the minus strand of JAPSGF010000006.1, from coordinate 14,373,706 downwards.
TTCTATTATTCTTTTCCAATCCAAGCCATTCTATGATTCCACAACTGTAAAAAAAATTAAAAATAAAAATAAAAAATAAAAACAACAACATTAAATCCTGACCATAAAAAATAAGTGAACAAAATCTTGAGATTTTATAGTCTCTGCTCAGGAAATTTTCCATTACATTTAATAGAAAACAAAACATCTAAATACACACGCAAGATTTTTGTATTACCAATTGAAATAGAAATAACATATGTCATGGCCATATTCCAAAGGAAATTTTCCAAGGGATATCAACTTCATTAACTGTCAGACTATTGCATGCCATCAATCAAGTATCCTCCAAACAATTTGACAAAAACTTTATGGTAGGACTGTTCTGGCCAGAAAAGGAGTAAGTCCTATGTTGTTTTTTTCAATGTACATTAATGAGGGGTAAAAATCTGCCCTCAACTATTCCTATTATCTTCATCTCAAGTCCAGGTGCCATAGGCATGTGTCCGTTAGCACATATCCTTCCCACATGCCTAACAGATTAGATACCTAGGCTACTTGTTATTTTTTCAAAACAATTCAATAAATGAGGCACCAGGAAATTTTGGCATTAGAAAATGAAATGCCGTAGTATAATCAGTTAACAAAGAAAAGTATTATAGTTAGTGGAGAGCAGAACATGAAAGCATAATTAAATCTGGCATGCATATCATCAAGTCAAATTACCACTTACTTACAGAAAAATGTAGGAGAGAAGCATTTGTGAAGGGTATGGTGTGGCATTCATCTTCTTTTCAAGTTTTGTATAAAATTTTAGCAAGATTGTGTTTTATTTAGACTGGCCGTGTTCCTAGAAAGCACTAGTTGTGATGCATAGAGCCTGAAATAGCAGCTTTTTATTTGTACTCAAAGCTCAAGAGCATTGTCTGTTCAATCACTTACAGATCAGACTCCTCAGTAGCTTTCATAAGCACTTGAACAGTGTGAATAAATTGTACTGACAATGCTGACAGCTCCATATCCAGTCTAAAAAAGGTATGAAAGGCTTTAAACTTTTCCTTTTTCATTCATTGAAGGGTGACTCTGGTGTACAATACACTGGTCTCCATACATTACAAGATTCCCCTTTTCTTCCTACATACAAAATTTTTGGCAAAATGAAATAACTTTCCTACCATTCATTTCTAAGGAAAGCATTTTAAATCAATCAGTCTCAAAATATAACTTTAAAGATCAAAGGAAAGCTGTCAGTGAATGTGAACACAATAAAGTGTTCTTAATAAATTCACTACTGGCAGAGAGCCAATGCCTCTGATATTTCTAATCCTTTCCAACCTTGCTACAGACAAAAATAAAAATAGAATAACATTTTCTTAAAACAATATGTTAGCTACCAGTTCCATATTCAGCCCTTCTTTAAAAGAACTGCCCCTTTATTTTTGATTTTATAAAATTTAGTTTTATTCTCCTCTAAATTATCCTCCTACACCCAAACAAAAATCACTCGGAGCTGAGGTTTCCACAATTTCTGTGTCTTGTATTAAAGCAGGAGTGACAAACTCAACCTATAGACATAGTGCTTTGCAACTTATCACTACTGAGAAATAAAGGCAAATGTGTCAACATCTCTGAGGCAATTATTCCTTTTCAAAAAGTTTGATCCACTGGCCTTTTCAGAACTCCAGAGACAGATAAATTGGAACAAATGTCATACATTTATGGTCAGATTAGGTCTTCTTTCTTTCCATACAAACATATCCTGATTAGAAAAATGTATTTATATTTTCAGTGAAAGAGGCTAGCAGTAGTCTGACAGCTAACAGCATTTTGAAGAGCTTCCAAAGCAGCACTGTATTGAGTACACAACTGCTACTTGCTCACATTAGATACAACAGGAATTCCCAAATTTTATAAGCAAAGGATTTTACACTCTGCTTCCTGGGGGGCAAATAGATCAATTTAATCTGCATGCAAATTGAGAAAGCTTATTATGCAGAAACCTACCCCTACATTTTCCAAGCAAAGAGAACAGTTTTATCAGTGTAATTCTATTACAGGAGAAATTTAGGAGCCAATGTCATCTTAGTTATTCATCTTCCTCCCTCTCTTTTAATGCAAAGGACAGTGGAAGTTGATCTCATTGCCCAATATACTCTTCTGACCCTAACTCATTGCTGCACTGGTGCCCAGTACGCCAGTATTTCTGCCTACCGTGGAGGAGCAAAGTCTCTACTGTTATCTGAAAAAAAATTCATAACATCTGCCTTTAACTTCAGAGTTTGCCAGCTTCTGGAATTTTTCCTAATTTTTCAGGTAATCAATAGAAAATAAAAGAATTGTATCCCTTTGAAAGGTGCCATACCTGCCTGAAAAAAAAAAAAAAAAAAGAAAAAAAAAAAAAAAGCTATATCATTTTTCCATAAACTGAAGTAAAAAGAGGAAATAATTGTGTACCACTGCTTCATCCATCTTTTCACTGTGCCCACCTCATGGTTTCATTGTGAATTCCTCAGTGCAGCTGTTGGCTTCCTGCAGCATGCATTTATAACCAGACACGAGCACACAAACAGATGTGTTTGTGTGTAGTTCCCAGAGCAATGGGTCACAGGTTACCACTGCTTTAATATTAAATAGAAAAAAAAAAAGAAGAAATGAGACCAAAACACAACTTCATATATGTCAGAATTTATTATTGATCTCAGTTCCAAGTCCAATAGCTGAATAATTACACTGTGGTAAGATAAAATAAGAAGAAAATACCAAATGTACAAAGGCAGGTCTTCACTTGTTGATAAAGTGAAAGCGGAAAGAATTGTCAGAGCTGTCTAAGGCCACTATCTGTTGATTATTTTTCTATTGTGAAACAAACAAACAAACAAACAAAAACGTAAGTTTGTACAGCACATGAAAACACACATCAAATTGTTGGCAGCTTTTCAGCTTCCAAATACAGCAAATGTTGAAACATATTTAAAGTTCTGTTGCAGACTTTATATCTTGCTTTATCTCCTGTCATTTATGTGACAGGAACTGAAATTCTGAAATTTTTGACAGCTGAGGTAGCTGCCAGTGTTCTGCACCCAGAGCTGATCCAATGGCAGCTGAATTCAAAGGGAGTTGTTCTCCTGACTTCAGTGGGAGCCGACTGACATCCTCCATCAAACAAAAACCCAATTAGGAGGGAATACAGTCTGAGTAATCAGCTCAAAACAGCATTTACCTCAGACAATCCTCAACTTCCTCAAACTCCTCCTTCAATCAACCATGAGAAACGAGTCTGACTTGAGAAGCTTGGGTGCCAGAATATCACAAGTCTGTGCATGAAAAAATATTGCTCATATTAAGGCTTTTTGCCTGCTGGCAGTTCATTCCTAAACTCTCAGACATATGATGTTGGCTTAGAATATGTTTTTAGCTTGGGGTATGGTTTGCCAGAATTCATTCAATCTATAGAACCAGCATTGCCCAACAAAAACATGGCCAGGAATGTTTTGGTCAGTTCTAATCACATGTAGTGAGATGCTAGATGGAAAGACACAAACTTACAAGGAGCCAGCACTATCTGCTCCCTTCTCAGGCACAGTCACGTGGAGAACAACACAGTCATGTATTAAGAGATTGTTATTCATGTAATTCATTCAAGGCAGCTATCTAATTCAGTGTAATTTTAATAGCCCATTATTTTTCTAGTAGGATCTTCATTAGAAGCATTTGGTGGATCTGTACTTTTAACAAGTTCATGCTGTTTCAGTTGTGTCAGTAAGAAACTGATTATTCAGTTTCATTGACAGTACACTCTCTCACTTTCTTCACAAGGAAGAAATTCACATTTTATAAATTAATACATTTTAAATCTATTTCCTCAATCTCTTCAGACAAAACAAAAAAGTACATACATTCTCAACATTAAAATAAGCTCCATAAAGAAAAACCTAGTCCATATTAAAAAAGCTCGATATTCGACACACTGATATGTTGTAATGAAGGGCAAAATTAAGTGAAACACAGAGAGCACGCAAGATATGTAGGAGGTGATATAAAATTTTGGTTTATCTAGATGATTAGAGTAATTGTAGTAGAGGAAAGAACTAATTATTCACAGTGTTCTCTTCTTAAGCTAGTTGATTCTACGGCTTAAGATGCCATCCTTGATTTCAACAATATAACTGATGAACAGCTCGTCACTGGGCTGTATGTATGACACATACTGTACAGTGATAAGACACAGATAAGTTAATTAGCAACTACTGACATGGCCAGATGACATGCATACTCTGCAGTCATCCTATTTCTATCCTTTCTTTCATCTTTGTTATTCCTCTTGTGTCTAATAATGACAAAGTTATGAAAATGTTGTGACGGTCTGATTGAAGAGACTAGGACAAAAAGACAGAAAGATTGAATATGCAATAATGAGGCATGTTAGGTTTCTATTCCCCTTTGTCTTTAAAAATATTTTTTTCTGAATACATTCTGGAGGAGTACACACTGACTTCTTTTAACACAGAAAACAAACATGCCATAAAATTAATGCATAGATGTGTCAACCTTTTGTGCATCTCCTTGGCTTGTTGACTAATAATCCCCACCTCAATTATCATACAAGTGTTATCTTTGGATGACATACAGCTCATTGTTTAATAAAAAAGAAGTTCAAATTTCTCATTTTCTCTTTAGATTGGATCTTGTTCTGTAATATCCAATTCTTCAGAAAAAAGAAAAAAAAAATTAAAATTAGTTTCTGCTAATAGTAAATACTTACATATAGCCTATATTTTTTTGTCATTACAGAAGTGATGGTTTTTAATTACGTTACCCGCTGTGAATTATAAGAAAGTGCATAGTCATTTCTAAATCTAGATAGTGTACATTGTGTTTTCTGATATCTTATGATCTATTCATAGAACAAAACAAAAATGGAGTGAGTTTGAGGTAAGTTTGTGGTTTCAAAATAGTTGTTAGTCACAGTCATTATCCAGGAATGTGTAATACACTGAGTATCCAATAGTATGTAATTTAATTTGCTTATCTCTCTCTGTCATCTGGCTCCTTTTTAGGAGATTATAGATTGACTTGAAACTGTAATGTAGAAGTTCCCCATATACCTCTATTTTTATTTTCTGAGATATCTGGTGATATCTGCCAAATACATTTGTTATGTTGACGACACAATACTATGATAAAATACCAATGTGGAATAGCAGACAGAGTAATGCTCTTAAGCCTTCCTCAGCCTTAAGCTAACCAGCTTATAAAGGAAATTCATATTTTCTGTGTGATGTAAATGTTGGGGTTTTTTGTTTATTTGAAAACTTCTGCTCTGAATGCCCCCATATCTGAAGAATGTCATTACAAACATAACCCATTGCCAGTGTCATGACTTGCGACTTCAACAGTATCAAGGTTGTGATATTTGTCCTTTCACTTAAAATAGTACTTTTCCTCTCCATGCAACTGATGTTAAAAGAAATAACTTACAGTTGTTAGTACAAGGTCTATGCCCAATAAACTGATCCCAGGTTTTTTGAATTTCATGACACAGCTCATGATTTTAATGGTGCAATGCAATTACTTTCTAATTAAAATAGAGGAAAGTTTTTCCTTTGTTTCCTTTTTTTTTTTTAATAATATCTTCGCCTCACACACAGAAACAAAACCTTTTCATTTGTTTCATTACTAAAACCAAGATGTATTCTAGAACAAAGATGCACGCAGATTCTCAAGGGGTAGTTTTTGTATACTCAAGCATACCATCTGCACAAAATGCAGTCTAAGCCCACTACAGCATTTTCCTCTAACACTTTTGTATCTATTTTTTTTTATATCAGCTAGTAAAAAAAATAAGTAGAAAAACAAAACAAGTTCTTTTTCACAGTGAGTATACTGCAACCTATGAAGAAATACCATAATCAAGTCTTTTCATCAGACACTTTAGCAAATAGCAACGTTGCTTTTACTCTGATGACTACATTTACACAACTGAACTATAAAGCTGAAATCAGAAACAATTTATGCCAAGTTTGTGTCTATTGCCATACCACATTATAAACCATCTTCTAGATGGATGACCTCTCTAGTTACTATATGTTTTTTTTTACTTTGTTGATACACAGATAGCTATAATGCAGTCTGTTTATTACTGCCTTCAGAACTATGTAACTCCAATGCTCATGTCAAGTGAGGAATCAGAATGAGAGTAATTATAATTAATAATTTATAAATAGACCTTCATGCTTAGTTCAATAGTCTACACATAGATATTTAGTCCTATTAGAAATACTTGGGTCTGGCAGACATAACACAGTAGCAATAGAATACCCACGCCCTAATCCATGTCCTTCTTAAACAGTGGCAGGAGACCAGACAAGAACATTTAGATATCCCAAAAATCTGAATATCTGTGAGTTTTGTGGGTGAGCAACAAGACTGGACCAGAAACAGACAGCCTAAAACAGGAGTTGATAGCCTAAAATAAGGATCAACAGCCTATTTTAGAAATGTGAGTGTCCTTCTGCAATACTGACATCAAAGACAGCTCAGGTGATAGCTTGGACTGAATATCCAGAATAAGATTCATTTTAGTTAAGTGAGATTAAGTCTATGCTGTCAACTCACTCTAAAACAAAAAGTGACGGGTCAGACAGGCAGCTGAATTGCCTTTGAGGTTCTCTGGACTGTATTGAGAAGATCTCTATTAACTCTAATGGAAACACTGACATCTCACCCACAAGAAGACACCTGAATGTAGGTGCTTTCATGAGCAACCTCAGCCCTATGCTTCATATTTGTAAAGCAAAGTCTATCCCCTATTTTTGACTGCTAGAAAAGCTTTTCATTATTTCATATTATGTATATGAAACTATTCTATACTGTGAACTCCAATCTATTTTTCAAATACTCAAACTCGTAGTCATATTCTTAGCTTTCTCCAAACCACTTGGGTTTTGTACCTTGATTTTACACCTATTTCTTCCAGCCAATCATCAATTTCATCACCAAGTGTTGGCTTCCTCTCACACAACATGGTTGTGTTCTGCAGCACACTGCTTCCATCAGCAGCAGCATGCAACACTCCTCCCATCACAGGGACACTTTGTCCATGGAGAAATTGGAAATTTTTCCTTCTTATCTTTAATCTCTATTATGAGATCAGCTTTGAAGAGCTAAGTGAAGACAACTTCAAAATTCCAAGGTGAATGGAAAAGAAAAAGAAAAACACAGAGAAATAGTAGATATCTGGATAATAATTTGGATGTAATTATTTTGTTTGACACTTAATAGGCTTTTCATTTAAATAGCTGAACAAAAGGACGTGAAGAGTAGTAGGAAAAAAAAATTCCAGAGGAGTTTGATTTCTGCCTCTGACTTTCATATGTCTAGAGCATTGAGTACTTAACTAACTACTGCATTCATAAAACAGAAAGATACATGAGAGCACTCTGATCTGGATCTCGACCCAATATTCCTTCAAAGCCAATACTCCACAACAGAAGTCAATTTTTTAAGAAAGTTTTGAGATTTTTTACATGTAGAGGCAAGATAAAATCATTTTGAGAAAAATTTAGGCTGTTCAGGTAGTCATGCTTAGTGTCTCTAACCTCATTCTTGGCCCTGAGATTCTTCGTTGTGATTACTAAGACTCCTGAAAGCAGAGACTGATGACAAGTTGTGTGTAAGTAACTCACACTGGGAATCAGAGGACATAATTGAAATAAGAATGTATTAAGACTCTGAATCATTGATTTTTTTTCTCCACCAACAGGAAACTAATTTGACCTGCTAGTCCCCACCATCTGCTGCTCTTTGGTAGAGAAGTAACATTATGATTTTTAATCCCTCTGTTCACTTTCTTCCACATGGTGCAGTTTCACTGAATCTTGTGCCTATGTGCATGGTTCCAAAAAAGATATTTTTCTGCTCCAAACACTGAAATCTTAGGTAACTGTATTCAGTATGCTCAGATGCACAGGGCAGGTGAGATATGCTCTTACTGATTCCATGACTTTGCAAAACACACTAAATGATGACAACGTCTGATTCCTATCAGACTGTGTGCCCAAGAAAGGAAGGAGGGGAGCAGATCCATCAATCTAGAACTGTAGAGACACATGAGAAAGGAGTGGGCTCCTTAGTAACTATATGTCATGACTGTGTTTTTATGCACGTTCAGCAAAATTTCTCTTTGTCCATTCTTGCTGAACGTTTGCTCATAGAAAGCCAATGTCAGGCAGAAATCAGAAAACCTTCCCAAAACTCTGCCTCAATAACAACATGAGAAGAAACACAGTTAAGAAAGTATTATCCAGCAAAAACATGTCTGTTTTTCATATACATTCTAAAAATCAACAAATCTGTCCTCTCACAGAGAAATGCCATAGGAAAATAACACGTATGGCCATAGATTATTTCTGCCTGATTCACATGTACCTTTCTTTTTGAAATTTTAAAATAAGGAAGGCACATCTTTAAAAACAATTCTTAGTTTAACTTTGTCATATCATATGATCTTCTGTTAACTGGGTTTGTTGTGTAATTGCAAGTGTTCACATCTTTTGTGTACATTCTGCTGCCCTACTTTTCCTCTATCCTATTCCCTTTCCCCAAATTAATTACATGAAAGTCATGCATAGGCTCGTGCAGCTAAAGGACAGAGATGCCACCTTTCTTACGTATATAATTCAACCCAGAACAGAATTCATAGAGGGATCTGAGATATGCTGTTTAAAGACCTATTCACTTGAAGAGCTCAGCACCTACTCCTAATAATTGCTGATAACAACAATATTAAAAAGCCAGGACTAGATGTTCCTTCGAAATTGAAAAGCAATTCCTAGCAACAGAATACTGGATTCAGTGCCTTGCCTCTAGGGAACACATAAATTAACCAGATCACCTCATGTTGTATGATTCACCAGCTTGTGCCAGTTAGTCCCTCACAGATTTTATATCCTTCACCAGGCTTTACATAATTCACACATGAACTGCTTACATCTCCAGGAGAAGAGGAAAAGATTTCTAGTCTACTCTTCTTTAAGAAAATATATGAAATTGCAGTAGGAATAACATTCAGCCTATACCACAATATGTTCCCAACAATAACTTCAGCAGTGATCTCATCAAAAAAACAGTCAAGCATTTTTTGGAAGGTAATCAAAGGTCTGCTGCAAATGAATCAAATATTTCATCTGCTATTTGGTTGCAAGTGTTGAACATATGGTGCTCAAAAGCATTTTTCCTCCATTGGAATGCAATAAAAGCCTCAAACATTTTGATTAAAGCATTGATCCAGTCCACTGTCCCATCTTCACAAGTGAGTGCACTGCAATCTGTCTAAGTCTCTTTTGAAACTTACTGTGCAGCAGAAAATGAGATAGGCTCTTAAAAATTTATATGTATATCTATCTTTCTTGTTGCAGCTGCAGTCTCTGAATTCTGACACATGTAAAGGCCAGAAAAATCACTTGATGTACCTGATGGCTGAGTTCTGTGAGAAGGGGAAGTGTGATGCCTGGCGATGCATGAGATGAAGCACAGTTTGCTCCCACAAATGTGCTGTAGCTTCTTAAAACCACATACACACTCTTTTCTAAATTCATAAAGAGGTCGATGTTTGTTGCTGTTCAGAGGCTGCTGTAAAACTCTGATCTTTTGTTCCCTGGCTCTCATTGTTGAGGGTTTTTCCATTTCCTGACCTGTTCTCTGGGGATGTAGGTCACTACTAAAGCTCTGATAAGACTTAGATTTAGCTCACATTGCAAAGTATATCACCTGGCCAAGTGCACAGCACTAATCCCCAAGTCACAGCATTCTCTTCCTCTTACACTGTGCCGTTTGTAGCATGATGAGATCAATAAGCAATCACACATACTCCATAACCAGTCTCACAAGGAAGGATCATGCCATAGGCAACCTTTTGAACTGCAGCTTACTGCCTTGCAGTCTATTTCATGAATAATAAACAGAGAACTGAAGCAATGCCCAGCCAGAGAAATGGCCAGGTATTTCAGCTCCAGTCCTTCTCGAAGCACAAGGAAGGCAGGGTGCCAGCAGGCTGCCCCACACCGTGCTGTAATCCTAGGCTTGCTGAGAATTACAAGGTTACGCAAGGTTAAGTCAGTAGCCAAGTTCTCTATTTCTCTGTGATTAGACTACCATAAAACACAGGCTGAGTGACATGCAGAAGGGAATAGATTCATTTGATGTTCTCTGTGCTAATATTTTGCACTGAATGCAGTGAAGAATAAAGTTTATTTAAGGATAAAGACAGAAACCATGGGAGAACAACTTCAGTCTAAAATAATAGACCACAGCAACTTACTGCTTCAAATTTCAAAAGGTGTAATGGCTTGAAGGTGACTGAATTGAGCCTTTGACATAATATTCCCTTTGTCCACTTAAGCTCATGGAAAGTCTAATAGTTAATTTTATAGTTCAGTAGTTTTAAATTAAAAAATACTTTAGCCTTTTGTTCAATAACATTAACATAAAATACTGGCAGCACTTCAAAATTAGCATCCTTAGTAATTGGCAGCTTAAGCCAGTTACTTAGAATGCCTCAATACAACATTATTGCTTCTTCCATTTAAGATCATATTTTCCAGATTCCATGCATAAAAAGGCATATCAGTCCTACTATGAGCTTGCTTAGGCTGAGATGTTACTTCAAATGCAATGCTAGCACTTTCTTCTCAGAAACTACCTACACTAACTGAACACAACAGTATATATCCATTGGCCAAACTTGTGAATATTTATCAGCATTTTTAATGTAACTATTTTTGAAACATAATGAAAAATCTGAGAATTTGTGGTTAAAATACCTGATAACTATTAAACCATTGAAACACTTTCACGCTTAGCTAGTAAGTTTCATTAAAAGTCTTAATTAGTTTGGACAAGTTAATATTTGTTAGTATAGTTGAAATTAGGTTACCAAGGCTACTTAAAAATATCCAGAATAAAGATCCCTTTTCAACTGCACGGAATAGGAGCTCTCACCAGGTTTGAGGTCTGTTGTCTCTGATTCTTTTTCTCTCAAGGACAACAGAAAGGAAAAGAGCACCTTCAGCAAGTAATTATTGGAATAAAGAGGACTGCTAGAACAAAATTTTCATCATCTCATTGATGAGTTCTAAGCTCTCTTCCCTTTAGGTCAGTGATACACAAAACTTGTGGTATTTGTGAGTTGCCAGTAGTGTTTGAAAGGCAGCATGAAAGATTTTTCTAAGTTCTTGAATTTTTTTCACAGGAAAAGCTGTAGAAACAGATACAAGAGAAACTACAAACAGTAAGAACTGCACCATGGCTCTCAGAATTTTTTCAATCAAGACCTGTCATAAAGAACATAGAATCATAGAATCACAGAATGGCTTATGTTAGAGAGGATCTTAAAAATCATCTAATTTCAATTACTTGCCACAAGCTGGGTTTCCACCCACCAGATAAGGCCACCTAGGATCCCATCCAACCTGGCCTTGAACATCTCGAAGGATGGGGCATCCACAGCCTCTCTGGGCAGCTGTGCCAGTGCCTCATCTTGTATATTGACTTCATGGGATACAATGGTATCATCTCCCAGTCTCCTGTATCAAGCTAGAAACATTTGCTCCCAGGCAAGTCTTCAGCCAGCAAAAAATCCTGGGCCCTCCCATTCAAAGGCAAACAACTCCAAAGAAACGCTTTCAAGTATAAAACTGTCCACAAAGTGATGCTGTTTTCCTCACATTGGTTAGAGACACTCCTTAGAAGTCTCAGACAGGCTGTATGGAGTTCTTTGATTAGCCTTGACTTGTCTTGAGAAAACTTTCTCACCTACTCCTTGTATTAAAGTTAACTTCCCTAAGACAATGACAGAGTTTAAATGAAGGAATGACAGCATTAATAGACAAACTCTTCTGTTTTCTGCCAAACATATCAATGTTTACCTACTTCTTGGGCTTCTGGCTAAAATTTATTATGAGATTGATTATAAGTGAATACATTCCATTCTTGAAGGAGTGAGGAAAACAGATTCACTGATCTCTGACTTCTGTGATTAACCGATTCCTTTAGGGAAAGTACATATAGGTTGCTCAAAAAGTAACACCTCCTATTTATTTCCATATAAATAAACAGATACAAACACAATGACACTATTTGGTAAATTCTTCACTACAAAACACTATTTTTCAACACAGTTTTCAACACACTACCAATAGCTATGCATTTTCAACAGTGATGAACAGTAGCCTACATGCCACGCTCATAGAAATCTGCATGGCTATTCAGAATATAGCTTCTCATTCAGATGGCTGTCACCTTGTCACAGAGTATTGGCAGGAAGGTTCAGCCTCTACTGCCATAGCACCAACATCCATTAACGTAATAAAATAGGAGGCAGTACTTTCAGAGCAGTCCTCATATTTACTGTCTTTAAACTTCAAGTCATCTATAAGAAACTGTCTTATCATTATAATGAATCAGAAAATGCACTGATAGTACACTATGCTCTGATTTTGAACACCATCAGGACAAGGCTTGAGAGGGAAGTTTAATCTAAGTCTAGCAGATAAAGGTGATGAATGGCTGAAAGTACAGACCTACTTGTTCAATTTAGTGACACATTCACTGTTCCGTTCTTCTGTGGGGAAAAATGTAACTGTGAGCAGTCAGCAAAGAGTTTATCATACTCCTTGATAGACCCTATCACTGTGAAACCTTGGGAGTCTGGACTGTAAGACAGAAAGCAAATGGTATCTGTTTGCATCTAAGGGTAAACAGGAGGTTCTTTTTGTATGCATTGTTAATCTTATCACACTTAAGAAACCTTTCATCCTTTATCACTGTGTTTTGGGAGAAGCTAGGCCAATTAACTGATTAGAGGGACAGGAATTCCTGGCTTGTAAGTGAATGGCATATAAGATGTATGTTGAACACAATAAAGCAGAACTATTCAGAGAACTATTCGGAGAACTATGCTGATGCTACAAGAAACTGAGAGCTCTCTAACTCGACTGAGCGCCGACAATTGGCACCCGAACAGGGACCCGAAGCTGGGCCTGACTTGAAGACTGACCGGTCCAGTGGCGCTGAGAAAAGCACGGAACATGCTAAGAAAAGCATAACAGGCACTGAGAAAAGCATGGCAGGTGCTGAGAAAGGGCGCACAACGCACTGAGAGAAGCATAGGTGCTCTGAGAGAAGCACTGCAACCTGAGGATTCATCGTCCCCGACAGTTCTGATTGCCTTTCTCAGGACGAAGGTAGGCCACTGTGTTACCACTGGGAATAACACGATCTCAGAACAAAAGAATACCCTAGTTACTTTTCAAATTATTCTTAAAAAATGGGAAAAGATGGTGCTAGCTGCCACTTTGCAGCAGATGCTTGTATGGGGTACCAAGAGTGACCCCTCGATCACAAATCAGACAATTTACAATCCTGAAGCATAGGACCAGATCGGGGTGAAGCTATGGGATGCTGCTACTAAGGGTGATAGAAGACAGCATTCGGGTTCTTTCAGACTTGGAGAAAAGTCTTTGAAGCACTAAAGAGCCACTTAACATCGTAATCTGATACCCCCAGTCTGCCTGAGGGCAAAGGAGTGACTGGTTGCTCTACAGATCAGCTCGCAATGCCATGGGCTCCCAGGCCATCGCCATCGGATGGGATTTTTAATGTCTCCCCTCCCGAGGATCCCGGCTGCCCTTCTGATCCTGGCATAGACCCTGAAGAGATGGATTTCTCCCCCCCTGATCCACACGCAACTGTTGGGAGGGAGGCTACGAAAGCTGGAAAGACAGATAGGTTGAAAGTTTTCGCTGTTATCACAGCCCCAGATCATGAGCCACGTTGGGAAGCGTTATTGCATAGTGCCCTGCAGGACTTGGGTCTCACAGTCACACCTGTGCCTCCATGTGAAGTACTGGCAGGCACTTGTATTGCTGAACTGATTCATTCTCAGGCACAGCCAGTGCCAGCTGTGCCCATGAAAAGGGGTTCTGCAGGGTTTGGCTCAACGGGGACCCCCACACAGACATTTGACGTTTCAGGACTTTTAACGCTTGACTTAAAAGATTGGGCTTTTTTCACTATCTCTCTCGACCCCCACGATGCTCCTAGGTTTGCTTTTTCATCTTCTCTGTAAAGCATCAGCACCAGCCCAACAGTCAAAACAGAACGAATGGAAAAGGCACTTCCAGCAGGAAGGCTTGTTAAAACTGCACATGTATTGAACCTTTTAAATCAAGGATGTGAATACAGAGGACAACCAGTAGCCCTCATTTTGTTTCAGTTAATTAGGAAAGATCAAATATTAATGGAAAAACTATGATACTAGTAAAGAATCTGGAATCAGGTCAATGGGAAGGCTCATTCCTACACTGATAACCTGGAGGAGAGGAAGAATTTTTAGCATAAACTGTACTGGTTATTGTCACTCTCTTTGTGACTGTTAAATGTTTATGGCATATGAAAGTGTAAATGTAAATGGTATATGGAAGTGGAAATATTAACAATAAACAGAAGTGTAAGTGTTAATTCTATATAGAAGTGTAAACATTAATGCTATAAGGGAGTGGAATTTTTAATGGTACATGGAAGTGTAACTGAGGGTAGAAATAGCAGAATTGTGAAAAAAAAAAGAAAGCAAAAAAGAAAACCAGCAAAAAGATTAAAGAACAGTGAGTTAAAATATTAAAGTTTGTTACCTGCTCTAGCCGAAGCAGTTAAGAGCCGACAAGAGAACAAATCCCCCGCGCTGCTCCTCCCCCCCCCCCCCCCCCCCCGATTGTAATCAGAACGTAAACGAAGTGTTAGTTGCGAATGGGGACAAAAACAAAACATTGGGAGCAAGAATAGACTCTATCTGCAGAGATCTAGGAAACTAGATATCCCAGTGTTAGCACGGGAAGCCTGAGGAGAAAGGAGCTGAGAGCAGGGCTCTAGGACCCAGAGATCTCTTAGGGAAGAGCTGAGAGGGGGGTCTGGAAGGGTCTAGGAGGGTTCTGCCCTCATTGAACAGAAAAGCAGTCAGTGCAAAAAGTGGCGCTGGATTTGGTAACATGTGCAATGACAGTTAAGGATGGAGAAAATTAAGTTGAGGAAGGAATTATAGCAAAGTGTGGAATTTGTTGTGAAAGCTGAAGAAACTAATTTGGTGTTCTTAATCTAGTAAGTGATGAATTCGTAACTGTGAGGGAAACCACTGGCAAAAGTGAGGAGGTTTACTTTGTTAAACATTTACAGTTTAGTATAGGTAAACAGGTAGGCATACACAAATTTTTGTACATGCCAAATTCATCAAAACCTTTACTGGGGCAAGATTTACTAAAACAACTGTAAACTGAAATAAAGTTTAAAGGAAAATTGGAATTAAAGGTAAAAAAGGAGCAGTTAATAAAGGTGCTTAGTTTAGCATTAATCATTACCCCCACAGGGACCAGAGCACAGATGAAGTAAGGGATCAAGTTTATCCTGGGATGTAGATAGCCCCAGGTAGGGCTAAGAATGCAGCACCAATAGCATTTAGAATAAAGCAGGGAGCTCAGCTGTTTTGGATTAAATAGTACTCTCTCAAATTCAAAAGCATGGATGAGATGATAGCTACCAAAACACAAGAGATAATGTATAACATGGACAATTAGCTTACTAAACTTTCTCAGACTTAATGACTATTGAGTTTCTCCAAAGAAAGCCCAAGTGGCACAGCCACAGTAACCCATTTGCGTTATGGAATTGCTGTGGGATCCTGAACCCTAGGAAACAGAGAGGAAGGAAACAACCAGACTCCAGAACCTCAAACAGCTAAAGAGCTCCAGATTTTCCTAGGGATGATGAGGTGGTACCGCCTACAACTATGGAATATTGGTAAAGCCCCTCTATGCCCTTTTGAAATTCTGTCCAAAGGTCCTCATACAGGTTGAAGAAGACAAATAAGAGAAAGGTTTAACTGTGACAATTAGACACAGACTCCGTTGTTAGTGCAGAACAAAAAAATTTATTGTGGGTGATGAACTTGAACAGTGTGCACTTGGTCAAGTGCTTTATTAACAGTGACCCTCTTACCACATTTGGCAGTGCTGGATCTTCCCTCCTGCCCTGAAGTAGATGGCCCTGGAGCTGGGCTCGTCTTTCTGGTTCCATCCCGCAGCACCCAGTCTGTGTTGTTGTCAGCGCTGGACCAAGGCACTGGCTCAGTCAGCCTTATCTCAAGTCTGTTGTACCTCAGTGGAGTCTCCCAGTAATAGGTGATGAAGTCGTAGAAGCTGTCAAATACTTGCGTGTTAGTCAAAAAGAACTTCTGGATGTTGGCATCCTGCCACCAGTGTATGCAGCAATGCCGCACTTTCTCACAGTGCCAGAAGGACAGAACATAGTCCCCCACGTAAGTCCCACTCTCCCTGACGATAAAGGAGCCATCAGGGGCCTCCATCTCAGCGCAGTACTCTGTCAGCAGCCGCTCAGCGATGTGCCACCCACTGTGCCCTGCTCCCCTGTTCCCTGTTCCCATGGAACCATTCCCGTGCGAGATACAGGTCGATGCTGGCGCTTACCTCCTTCTGCACAGGTCATCTTCCCCAGCTTTCACCACTGGGACAACGTACATCAGGTTCCATGTATATGTGATGTGCTCTTCTGTCAATTGGCAGTCTGCTGTCTGCTCCTTTGTCACACATGAACCCACGGTTCCTTGCCACTCAACTCCGCCAAGCCACCTCAGTTTTGATGGGGCTTGCCAATGGTCTTTATAGCATCTGTGCACACCCATGCCAGGTGTACAAGCTAGACATCTCGTGATCATGTCGAGAGGGTCTGTCTGGCATGTATAGTTACAATCTTTTGTTTTTTCTGCCTCCATATCTGCTGAACTTGTTTACAATTCCGAAGGTCTTTTGCTAGTCTGAGCAAGAATGTCTTTATTTTCTCTGGATAATGTACACGTTAAAGGAATTGAACTAAGGGACTTGGACAAATTAAATGAGGGACTTGGAAAGTATATAGAAAAAGGGATTGTAATGAAAAAAAGAAATTGGGAAGAACAGTAGCAGTTGCACTAGAGCATGACCTTGAAGGACCCAGGATGAGTTTTGCTCCCAGTGGACTGAATGCAGTGCACACACAGCAGGGTAAAGATGTTTGTTTTTTGGTAAATATGGGTGCCTCTCATTCTGTGATGCATCAAGATTACCACCCGTAGATGATTTTTTTAACAGTAGTATGAACTACTGGTCAACAAGAAAAAGTTCATGAATTAAATAAAAAATGGAGCTAATGGTATATGAGAAAGTGACTTTAGCTGTAAATAACTTTCTGTATTTTGTTTTGTAGAGAGATCTAATTAAGTGGTTTGTTCTATTTTGCGAGCAGGTGTTCCACCTGGGATCTGTATCTTGCACTGGCCATGCAGATGTGAAGCACAAGTGGAAAAAACCTTGCAGACCCTGATAAGAATAAAAGCAGGAGAGAGTCTGTGATGGGTGAGAAAGGAAAAGTGATCTTTGAAGCAGGGGACGCCCTGCTGTCACTGCCTTTCGCATCCACCACCAGAATGCATCCTTTATGTCATTTCAGCAGTTTGCCATCTCTCAGGGGTCAGTAAGTAATAATAAATTAGCTAAGATAGTTTCCATTTCTCACTTATGGAATTGTCTAAAATAAATGCCTGTGTGAGTGTGTCTATATCAACTCAAAAAATCATGACTTCCTATGTAACTTTTATGTTTAATGTGTTATCAGTAGAGGCTTTGATTGTGTTGTGATGATTATGTTATTAATATAATTAATGCTATTATTTTATAGTGTGGTAACGGTTTGTTAAAAAGAAAGGGGGGGGGGGGGGAGTTGTAAAGGAGGATAGAATGCTAAAAAGGAAAATTGTGAATGTATATCAGTTTTGTGAGAACTTGTAATAAACCATCTGGATTGTTCATATCCAAATGTCCATACAAGAACCGAGGTGGACTGAGAGTGCTGAAAGAAAGCTCGTGCTGCATACAAGCTGAAAGGAAGTTCATGCTGGAAGAAGTGCTATGCTGAAAGAAGCAATCCCGTGTGCAGACCTGCTTTTCTCTGGATGAAGGAAGAGGTCCAAAATGGATGGAATATATTCAGGGGTCTCTTCAGGGGTTTTTGCAGAATAGATACAGAATTTGTTAAAATTAGGGTTAGTTTGTCTTACTGCTTTTTTCTGTGTTTTAATTTGTGTTTCATGCTTGTTGAAGTGTATACAAAAAATGATACAGGATGCTATGCACCATGCCTTTTCTATTAATAAAGAAGAGAGAGATGTGGGGAAAAATGTAACTGTGAGCAGTCAGCAAAGAGTTTATCATACTCCTTGATAGACCCTATCACTGTGAAACCTTGGGAGTCTGGACTGTAAGACAGAAAGCAAATGGTATCTGTTTGCATCTAAGGGTAAACAGGAGGTTCTTTTTGTATGCATTGTTAATCTTATCACACTTAAGAAACCTTTCATCCTTTATCACTGTGTTTTGGGAGAAGCTAGGCCAATTAACTGATTAGAGGGACAGGAATTCCTGGCTGGTAAGTGAATGGCATATAAGATGTATGTTGAACACAATAAAGCAGAACTATTCAGAGAACTATGCTGATGCTACAAGAAACTGTGAGAGTTCTCTAAGTTGACTGAATGCCAACATTCTCCCTACAATATTTGAGAGTGCATAATCTGCACCACCTGAGCACCAGTTGTTTCAGTTTTGGGGTAAAAAAGAAAGATCAATGCAAAATACTGGTATTTCTCAGAAAGATTTATAGCTAACCAGAAGAAAATATTTCTCTACATACCCCTAAAAATCGCAGTTGGTTTACAGAAATTCCCAACATCTGGAATTTTATTATCATGCAACATTCAAAAAACGTCCAGCAAATTAAAGATGAACACGTGTTTCACATACATAGAAGAGCTGATTGAAAAATAATGCCTGGTGGTGACCATGTTGAAAAATAGTGTTTTGTAGCTGAGAATTTGCTCTACCAAGTAGTGTTATTTTGCTCTTTGTATCTATTGTAGTTTCCACAGGAATAAATATGAGGCATTACTTTTGGAGTGCCTTATATATAAGACAAATCAGGTGAATTATCCTCTAAGGATTCCTATGTATCTCCATTTGTTACAAACAGAGTATAGGGCAAACTGTTAAGCCTTCTCATTCTGCTTTCAACAGCTAAGGGTGACTAAGGTGAAACATACTCACAAAGCAGCATAATACAGATATTTTTTCTTACAGAAACTCAGATCTGAGAACAGGCGTGCACTGGAAAGTATCAATCATGTTGCTGGCAGCCACGCTTCCACAATGACTTTCTCAGGTCCTGCTCAGCATCACACAACTGAGAATTTTAACAGCTGAATGGAAAACAGTTAAACCGCTATTTGTTGGAACAGACGATGCTATAACATGATCATAAAACACTCCACACAAGGAAAATTCCTTATTTGTCTTTTGAATTTAAGTGAATTACAATACACAAAACTAATAGTTTTGAACTTCAGCCTCCATTAAGGAAAATGTCCCTATTTGAGAGAATATTTAAGCAGATGTTTAATATTGGGTCTGTGCTTAAATCCCTTTGAAATAAGTGGGATTGAAATGCCTGCTTAAATTTAGTTTTGTGCATAAGGTATTCCTGAATAGGAATTCATACAGAATGTGCTAAAGAGCTTTCCTGATCTCTGGCCATAGAGATTAACTTAACGATGTTTTCAGCTGCCCAACCGCAGGCACCCTGGTGGGAAAATTCAGTCATAACCTTTAGTTTGGTATAGTTTAATGTATGTTGTTTATCTCCTTACAGGACTCACACTATTCTTCTAGAGCTGTGTTTTGGGAATCTGATGGGGTTTGACTTTTCTTTTTAATAACTGTGCCTACTTTCGCCTTCAGCCAAAGTATCACAGGAATGGAATTTATTCCAAGTGAGAAGCAACCCAGCCATTTTCTCCAGTGCAGCTTCAAACATCTTTTCCATTCGGAATGGAATCACAGCACTTTGCTTTGCTTTTCTCATCCATGCTCCAGGGAACAGCTTTCACTTTCACTAGGCAATCTGCGCTGATATTTTGACATAGAGGTCATAAAGGTTTTATTTAATTAATGTAATATGGGCAACATAGCATTCAGTCATTAGGGCAATCTGTTGCTGTTACTTCCTTGCCCACTTTGGAATCAATACCTTGGCAAACTCAAAAAAAGGAGTGTGCATCACCATTTAAATATGCTTTTAAGCACTGGATCAAGGACCCTATATTATGAGATTCTTAAGAGACCAAAATATATGAAAGCCAAAATTTTACTCCTAAAGATATTAATTTATACAAGAGCAATACTCTGTGGTTCACATTAACTTTTTGTGCTCCAGGCAAAAATTCTATAAACCCAGTGACTTTTTAAAATGTTCAACGTCCAGAAACAGGCCAGCTTTTTCAAATTCACTGAAAACAAGGTGTAAGTACTGTTAGAGCTGTTAGTATATTACATAATAAAAACTAAAAAAAAAAAAAAAAATCTTAAGCATAACATTCTCTGTTACATATTAAGGTGATTCTGTAGCACTGCTCTGTGTCACACGAAACTACTTTTGACAAGTTTTCTTCCTCCTCGTTATCTCTATTAGTAATGATGAGAAACAACCAAAAATACTTTTGATTTATCATGATAGAAACTGTTTACTAAACTTAGAAGACCAGTGAAATGAAGTCTTTATCAACTCTTGGAAGGCTTCAGGATTTGCATGTAGCAGAATCTTGCTGCAAAGCATTCATTGAGCATGCTGCAAAATACCACAGAGATAACTCTGCATTAAAGTTTGGTTTTGGAAAATAAGCTCACCAAGAGGTTTAGTCCCGCATAAATTACTAGGACTTGATATGAGCAAGTTTTAAGGATACACCTGAATTATTCTCATTAATTGATATCAGAACACTGGAATTTGATTCAGATGCCCCTCCCAGCGTGGCCAATGAAGTCTGAATCAGGATGTCAGACTGTGACTTTTACAGGTGCTAAACTCAGCATAGCAAAATGCATGAAGAAACTCAATACTCAGAGACGGTTTCATGGAGATAAGAACTATTTCTGTAAAGCATATGAACCAGAGTCTAAGGCTTTATGGACCCAGTGAAGTAACGTGTTTAAAGATTATTTATACAGTAATGGCCATTTTCAAAGCATCTTGAAACTTCCTGCTATGCCTCCAAGTAGTCAATTAATAGTATTTATATAATCTTATTATACGAATATCTTGCTTGCATCCCCACAAAGCCCCTGCTGATTAGTAGATCCTTTATTTTTATTTAATGTTATAAAAGCATTCTGTAATATAAGGAATCCTGAATACTTACTGGAAGATGGTATACACAGCAGTATATACTGATCTTGATTATGTTAATACCACGGTTACAAGAAAATAATATGAAAGCACTAGAACTATGCATGTTCCAGAATGTTTCCATGGCAGGCATGGTTCTGTTTTTGTTGTAAGATAATTTGTGTAAATTTCACAAACTTGAGATGAAAATCACTGATATTCCACTACAACTGTTATGTGGTTAAGCTACTAACCCAGCAGTCATTTTCCCTGGAACACATCCAAGTGCCTTTTCTAAGCAGATTACATCTCTTTTCCTAATCCTTTATGTTGAAAATCTTTACAGAAGCAAAAGGCAGACTGAATTCGTGAAGAACATATAGTAGTTAGGTGAAACATAAGATATGTGAGCCCCATTTCCACTTGATGAAGAGATAGGATTCATGTAATAGAAAATTTAAACTGTTAAAAAAATAGTAATGTAACTACTGAAGATGATGGAGTTGAAATCCTGTTCCTCCAGTTACATTTAAACTAAAGGTAAGATGGTATGATAGCATATTTATCAGACTACCTTGTGCATTTTACATGAGTGCTATGTGCTGCATTCTCAGAAAGTACTTACAAAAATACTGTAACTGTAAGGAAATTCAAAAAATAGTATTTTTCTAAAAATAAATCAAAATGAAAGCAAACAAAAAATAAGAAAATAATTCTGTTCTTCAATATGTGTTAGTCTCCAGCTTAATCATCTTAAATTTCTTCTTGCACAGTTAAAATAAATTAAAACACAATCACCCTAACGGCCTTCTGATTCAGACAGCCGGGCTTGAGTGCATTTCTGACTTTAATTAAGTATGGATAGATAATGTCCTTTGTTCTTTTTCTGATGTATTTGACACCTGCTGTCTTGTAATCAGGGAAATGAGTCAGGAAGTTCCAGCAGAGAGGCTTTTAGTCGGAAGCAACACCTGGGTCCCCATCTATGCCTTCACTTCACAGCGCACTGTCCTGCAGCAACACAAGAGACAAAAAGCTGAACAAGGGGTGAGCTTTCAGCTCCAGATATAATAAAGGCTCAGCGCACTGTTGCTGAAATCAATGGGAAAACTCAAGCCATATGCTAAGCCCTTCTTTTGCTCATGATGGAAAAATTCCTTTTTTTTTTCCCCTCCCACTCATTTTTGGACAATTTATGAAAGAAATGCAGTCGTATTCCAGTTAAAGCAAAAAGCTGAGGCTGAAGCTAGCAGTTTTCATAGCCAGATTTGTTATAATTTCTTACAATGTGATCCTTGCCAAAATGACCATTTATTTGGACTTCAAAGTTATCTTGAGTTACAACTGTCCCCACTTCAAGTTTGTTCCACGCATTAAATGCTGTGGCTTGATGGAGTAATTCTTTTGGCACAGACTGGCTCTCCACAGAAAGCATAAGCTAAAACTGAAAGAGTGACATGTCCACTGCTCAGAGGTTATTCCTGTTTGAATGTTTTTCAATCAGTTCATAAATTCACTGTGCAAATTCAGGTTGGATGCGCTGGTCAGATCCATGGTGCACAGAGAAATCACCATAGAGCAACTCAACGTATGGCATCTGAGAGAAGCTGTGCAATTTACACTGAAGGTCTCAGAGGCTTCATACACTTGTTACTGTAGTCCCACTAGAAAGGTGGCTGTTACTTCACACCAGCACTGTTTTAATGTTATGCAAAGGAACTGTAAACAAATTCAAGTAAATGTACATCCAACTACCTTACGCTCTTGTGCATGTGAGAATAAGCAGAAGGGGTGATGATGGAGAGAAGATTCCCCCCCCCAGAATCAATAGCTTCAGTTACAAGTTCATCCAACTTCATAACATTTTTCATTTCTCATTTTTCCTTTTAATCCTGTCCACCCTGCCTGCACTCATATGAACAAACAAAGCTCTCAGTGTCCACTCCTACAGACTTCTTGTAACAGGAGATCTGTGTCCTTGGCACCACGGCAGGTCTTGTCCTCTATTCTGGGGCATCGCAAGCTCAAAATCAGTCCTGACCTTCAGCCTCTATCTCAATTGCTTCCTTTTCTCAGATCTCCTCCATAGTGATCTTTCCCCAGTGTTCAGGTTTCCCCATATTCCCATTAGGACTTCATAAAGAGGGGAAAGGGATGAGAGAGCTGTCCACAAAGAACACAGAAAATAACAGTAAGTGGGCTGAGCTGCTCAAAACTGCTGGGATTTTCCTAACACTTACTTCCTACCTTTTCCTCCAATGTACTTCCTGATTTTGAGCATCCTTGATTATCTGCTTGACCACCATGAAGCAGGCAAGTGATGCAGGCAGCTGGTTAGAGGGCAGGTGGATTGTAGCTGAACTGAAGGGATAATGTTTCTTCTCTTATCGTGTCACCATGCACAATCCCACCACTCACAAATCTCTGTGAGCTGGCAAATGTGACTTCTTTTCACAGTACGGCTAATGCTTAATTATTGTTTAGAAAACATTAAGAGAAAACTGTCTTAGGAAGGACACCACTGCACACGAGTGGTGCCATCATTGTCTAGCTGCAGTTTGCAGCACTGCTTGGTACCTTTGTGTACTCTCAGATCTGAAAAAAAATATACTTCCCCATTGCACAGGGGTTTTTGAGATTCACAGTGTGTTTTCAAGTCTCATAAGGATGAGAGTTAAAAAAAATGCTGGTGGTGAGAATATTCTTTTGAGAGTAAATTTGAGTCAAGTCCTGGGTCTGAACCAGAGAAAGCGGGGGCTGAGCAGTGCCCTCTGGGTACAAATGTAAATGCAGCAAATGCAATCGTAATGCAAACCTGCAAGTACCCAGCTAGAAAGCAATGTTGGTTTGAAGAAGGGGTTAACAGCAGATCCCCTGTAACCTTAATTTGTGAACAACATGCTAAAATGTTGTTAGCGCACAGCATTTTTCAACACATTTTACAAACATTAACTAATTAGCCCTTTCAGTGTTGAAAGCTTTGCAGCATTATCTCTTTTCCTTCAGAACTGAGGAGAATGAGGCAGAGAAGGCTAATAAATCACAGGAAATGACAGTGAAATAACACGTTAGAGTGAAGTTTAGAATTATTATGTTTCCACTTCACACTTCTGTGCCCAAATTTATATCATGGTATTCTCTATTAAAAAAAATAATAAATCCATAATATAGGTATAAAAAATTACATTATTTCTCCAATTTGACTTTTTCAGATCTGCTGCACTTTTATATATTTGAAATTTAATTCCTCTCCTTCTCCCAGTTTCTTAAATATATTTTCTGATCAGTAGCTCATCATTACCAAAGAGCTCAAAGAAAACATAAGTAGCATTGTGCATGTGTTGTAAATACAAGGTTATCGTTGCTTTCCTGGATCTTCCTACACATCCGTTATTCTTTAAATGTAGCATTTGATTAATAATTTTTGGTCATTAAAAGAATTTTCTGCTTGTGCATTGTCTTTCAGTTCTAGATGCACCAGCAACATATTCAGCAGGAAATTTTTTAGGCTACTCCCCTTCAAAATCTAGTCTCTTCATAGCTTTCTGAATTGCCCTGAGTGAAATTACAGCCACTTCAGAAAGCTGAAGTAATACTACAATGCCACCAACTGGTTGCAGCCAAGGATCTGATCTTGCAGGTGGGAAAGGCCCTGAGCCATATGGAATTCAGCAAGACACCACTGACAATACAGCCTGTATGTGAAACAGATGCATGCATCAGATTGGTCTTGTTTATTGAGGGATTTTGATTAGCAAGAGATTGAGAGTCATATTAACGAGCAAGTAAATCATCTGCTTATCCTATCATTTATTTGCCACATCAGTTCTGCCTAAGAGGCTCAGAATCCTGAATAAATCATACATATATTTGTGATTGCACATAGCATTTATAGAGCAGTTTGCATCCTTGGGATGTCCAGGCAGCCTTCCTCAGGGACCCAGGGAGCTGTGCTGGCAGCCTGAATGCAGGAATCTCCCTGCAGAAGGGGCAAGCAGAGCCAGGCCCTAAGATCCCAAAATCCAACACTGAAAGCTGACAGTGTTTACTGCGGAAATTCCAAACATTTCAACCATTGTAAACTTCCTTTTGAAATAGTATCACAGGAAGTAATGCCATTCTTCTTGGAGAAAAATGCAGTGTTTTTATACTCTGGAAATATCTGAGCAAGTGGGAAAGAGAAGAAGCTGACGTGGGAGCACAGAGTTAAAGAAAACCAAGTACGAACCTACATAATCCATGAATATCAGTCACAGCTGAAAGGGGTGTCTATTTCAGGATCTAAACAAGACTAGATGGAATCTGATCTTACATATTTTGACTACAGGCAGCAGTGCAACATTTTTGCTCAGTTCTTGCGCTATCACAAAACGCTGGTTGGGAGGAGAATGACAAGCAGCACACTTCTCGCAGCAGAGAGAAAGAACATTAAGCTGGTTTGGAAGCATATATTATAATTTGTTTCTGCACTGTGATTGTGAATGCTGATCTCAGATCAAAACCATTTGGGGCCACTTAAACTGAATTTTGCTGAGTATAAGTAAAATGCAAGATGCTGTGGAATAAGCAGAAGGAGCAAGTTGTAAGTCACAGGGCAGTGTTTTATTGCAGCTCATTTTCATGGGCTAAATAAAATGGAACAGTAATAGTTCAGAATAGAAAGAGAAGAGTCAATAGTGGTGTCCCAGAAAAATATATTTTAAAATACTTTGTGGAAGATTAAGTCACAAAACCATCTACTCTTGATAATCATCGAGGCAAAATTATTTGTATTCCACATTTTTTGTTGGGGTATCAGTGTACATAGTGGAATATGTAGGACCTGACACATGGTATACCAGGACCGAGAAACCACATCCAACAGAAAAGTAGAAACAGGTTTGGGGAGTGATATGATTTTTCTATCAAAGTTACCAAAGGACAGTGAAGCTCAGTTTTGTATCTCAGACACATGATCATTACTTGGATTTAGGTGAACTTGCTATATTTACACACACATTACAAAATCAGGAAAACATAAATTCGCATCTAATTTATTAAATGGCAGTAGGTAAGTTTTTGCTAAGACCCTTACTATATGAGATCAAATCGTAGCAATTGCTAAAATTCTGTCCTTAACAAAATGACAGTGATATTAGGAAACTCCGCAGTGACACAGAAGAAAACACAAAGCTGTGAATAGTTATGTGCTTTAACACTTAGCAGAACAAGAAGGTGAGGAGTTGTCATGACATTTCCCAAAAGTGCGATTTATCACTGCTTTGTGCCTTATGCAAACATGAATATCTCAGCAACAAAACTATAAAAACATAGTTCTTCGAATATAGCACTGTTTGCACTGGTAGATGAGAATATCTGAACCAGTCATTCCTTGAAAATTAGATGCGTTGGAATCATACTTATTGCCTTATCAAAACAATTGCATATTTAGCTTCTTTATTGTCTCAGAAACTGTATTGTTCCCCCTCCCTTATCGCAGGACCTACTTATATAGGCATGGTAGACCAAATGGACCACAAGACAGGTGGTAAATCAGCTGTCCAGACCATCTACATGGAAATATCACTGCTCTGATGAAGACTTTGGCTCTGAAAGTGTCTATCAAACAACACAGGAGGTCTGCTATCAATGGTCCATTTTTTCTAGGCAATTTGACTGTGGATTCTGATGAAGATCTCTGGCAAGAGCCCACCTTGGAATCATCACTTGAGGTTGTCCCACCACATCCTTTCATATACACCTTCACATCTACACAGGGAGTCCTTTCTCCTATAGGTGTCTTGTGTTATTGTGCGCATTATAACTGAAAGTGAAATCAGAATCTATTTAAAAATCTGAAATTTGCTTGAAGAAACTTTGCCTTATTTCAGTATTCCCAAATAAACAACTCAATTGCGTGACACAGACACACTGCACCATATGAGGTATCCTGGGTGCCCTTCCAGAGGCTTGTGTGTATCCCATAGGTGTACATGTTCTCCACCAACTCCATGTGGCTAACTGGGAATATCTTAAATAGAAACCTATATTTAGGTGATTGAAGAAAACCCTGAATAGTTCAGAACAAAAATCCCCAGTGTTCAACCTCAGGCAGGCACTATATTCAGAAGATAGAAACTTCTAATTGCTTAGGTTTTACATTGAAAAAAAAAAAAGAAAAATATATCAAAGCCAACATTTTCATATATTACAAAGTTTGGGGAGCTTAATTATTTTCATTCAGCTGTAATTCAGGCAAGAATCCAGAATCGGGGGTTCCTTTCACAACATTCTTGAATCAAATGTGGTCATAAAGCAGAAAGATGCAAAATCCAGCTACTGGCAATAATTGCAATGATTACTATTTACAGAATATTCATCAGCACACACTTCATCAAGAGAGTTATCAAAGCTTTCACTTGGAATAAGAGACTGAATTATGATATTTCTGATGTTACAAATCGAGTTTCCAGTCCTTATCATGCTGCAAACAAATGCCTCATTTTCTACTTTCTGGATTTCTATCTTCTGTTGAATATTTTTATAGACCACTTCTTTTTTTTAATATATATATTTCTTCCTGCTATATTTTTCATCCATATTTCTTGTATCTTTCTCTGCAGAGCTCTGCAGATCTCTTTGCATGATCAACTGTGTTTTTAATACCTCTCAGGTGGGTAACTGGCTTTATTGTCGAGGTATTTTCTTCTCTACTTCTATCTTTAACTTCTTCATTAAACTGCAGCCTACCCCTGAAATTCCTAGGTAGGCAACAGTCCTCATGGTATATACCTACTAAAATTAACTATGCAGTTGTCCACAAAGAAGCTACATTTTTCTAAGTGAAAAATACTTAGTGCTGACTATGTGCTATCCACTAAGCATTCTCCCATTATAAGTCATTGCCTTTAATCATTATAATTTTTCTTTAAAATGGCTTGAGATAAGAAGTAATATGAAGATGTTAAAATCTTCTTGATTTCAATTAATGTTGGAAGCAGTGTTTAATGAGAATTTCTTATATGGTTTGCCACAACCTAAATAATGCAGCTATATTTTCACATCAAATAAGTTTATATACTTCTACCTATATTGTAATGCACATGTTACACTGGTAATCCTGTTGTCCTCTGCAAATGGAGTAGATTGGGCAGAAGCACCATTCTAGGGTGTGCTTGGTGAACAATGGCAATCCAAGGATGGGAATTCTCGGGGGAATAAAGCATGGGATAAGTGTAATAAGAGCCTCTAGCTCAAGACAAGAAATAGCTATGGAAAGGGAAGCAGGTAGATAAAAGCTGAGTCAGTAAAAGCTGAGCTCTGAAGAACAGAATTAGGAAGGATCAAGCAGAGGCACCAAGCAACAGAGGGATGTGGGATGAGTAGGATGTCACAAAGTCTGGCACTAGACAGCAGCTGAGTGGTGCCTTGAAAATGCCTTGCCCCTTTGAGCAGGGACCCATGAAACACCCCGTTCATGCGTCCCTGGAGCTGTTATATGTTGAAGTGCTAAAACAAAACCACCAAGATCTCCAAAGGATCTGGCTACATCACCCATGAAAGGCTTCACAAAAGCAGTCCAAAAGCAGGAGGAGGCCACATGGGACTAAGTGACTGATACTCTGTGTTAATTTACAAGCTAACGTCAATTCTGTCTTGGTGACTGATTTTCATCTCTCTTTCTCCAGTTCAGTTCTCCAGAGGAGAGTCTTTCTACACTTAATTCTTCCTAGG
The DNA here is from genome assembly GCA_035772895.1 of Perdix hodgsoniae. Taxonomy (NCBI): domain Eukaryota; kingdom Metazoa; phylum Chordata; class Aves; order Galliformes; family Phasianidae; genus Perdix; species Perdix hodgsoniae. The sequence goes on along the minus strand of JAPSGF010000006.1, from coordinate 14,344,702 downwards.
CAGTTTTTCTTGGCTTGTATTTTGTGGTTTGTTAGGGTTCCACAAATAACTGGTGCCCAGCTCATGTGCGCAGAGACACAAGCAAACTCAAAGCTGAGTGAAATTAAGTATGGCTTACATAACATTTATTTCATGATGAATGAAAACATCTCTGGTAAAGGGTTTTTCCTGCAGCACAACTTAAAGGCGTCTAGAGTTAACTGAAAAATTCTGATCCTTCCCAGAAAAAAATAAATAATTGCATTCTCATTTCTACTAGAGCCACAAAAACTGATTGTTAATTTCTTCCTATTTCAAAGGCTAACTTTTGAAACTGCTCATAGATCTCTATTTTATAGAAGTAAATATATTTATTCAAATGTTCTAGTTCTGGACAAAGTCCCTATTTGTCCATTTATTATTTTTCAAATTCAGCATCAATTCTTCTTTTTCTTTTATCAGGTTAGGTCCCTGCATCAACAGAACAAGATGCAGCATTAGAGGCTTATAACTTGAAGCAAAACCTGCATTATACTGTAAAGTCAAGACAATCTTTTTTATGTAAAAATGTCTGTCTTGTGGAATACCTGATTCCGACGCCATTTAACTACAGGTAAATTTTTCCTATTCTGGGAGCACGTACTGCTACAGTAGTTAAACAGAATTCCTGCCCGTTACAAGACAATAAAGATAGCAGATGTGGAGTCACAAGAAACAGGGACCTCAACCAATTAAAGGTCAAAATCTGTCTCACTTCACAGAACGCAGCATTTGAGCATGAGGCCTTGTATATATTTGTCATCTTGTTCAGTCAGAAAGATATGACAACAAATAGCTGGTCAAAAGCTGTCAGGGTCAAAGCAAGCTTGATAGAGTGCCCTAGGTCACCTCTGTGATTCCAATAGCAGAATTCACCCTGGTGTCAGTTTGAATTGTAGTCAGATAGTGCATGGCAGACAATACAACTGTATTCCTCCACTAATTGCTTCTTTGACCTTTCTTGTTAACCAAACATTTTGATTAAGAATATGTACTGTGCTATCATGTTCCATGGCTATCAAACAGCTGCTTTGCTATGGATTTGTAGCACTGAACTTCTTTTCCCTCACCACAATTAGGGCATTTGTTTGAAGCAATGAAAATGCCAGAAAATAAATCACTCTATACAAAGGAAGGCATACTCCAGAGAATCTTCACATTTCAGCATCCTCTTGTTACAGTAAGAACAGATTTCATATTTTTTACAGTTTTTAATGATTTTTTTTATTTTTTTTTTAATACTGATTTAGCCTGCAGCCAGGCAAGAAAAAAAGAGACATGATTGAGTAAACATTTCAACACTTTCTAGCCAAATAAGTTTCTCACTTCTAGGAAAAAAAAATAAGCTTCCCTGCAATTTTTAGCATGGCGATAGAAATGGACACTGAAAAAACCGTCACTTGCTACTGCTTTGGAATTCAAAGATGTGATTTGCTAATTATTCCAACAATCATGATAGCAAATCATGAACACTTATAAAGCATTCTGGGATCAGTAAAACCCAAAGGGAGATGGCAGTCCTAAATCCTGTGCTCCACTAGATGAGTTTCACAGCAGGTCAGAAACAATCAAAGCTTTCATGCTAGCCTGTTCCAAAGTTTCTGCTCAACAGATCTTTCATTGTCTCCATTTTTACACTCTTTCCTTCCTTTCACTTTTTTCCACCTAGCAGTTTTATTTTCCTTTATATACCATTTTTCTTCGAAGAAGTAGAATTCTCTTTATCCAATTTACAACTTTCACCTCATCTCATTCCCATTTCTATTCCACAGCTAACATTTGTGTTAGGTAGGAACTTCAGAGTAACAGCACTGCACAATTTTTATAGGAAAAAAAATTCTTCTGTCTACAATTGTGCGTACACATTGATGTGTGGAAGTTTATGATTTTTAATACAAATCCTGTCTTCATTTTTTCCAAAAAATGAAATCAGTTTTGAACATAGTTGAATTAGAAAGTAATACATACAATTTAAAATCAATATTTTAAGTTCCTTTATTTCTTAGAAAGCATATCAACAAAAAGAGTAATTGAGTAGCCTCAATTCTCAGCCCATGTTGGGGGAAAACTTGACAGCAAGCAAGTAGTACTGAAGCTCTTTTGCCCTAAAATTTCTCACTTTTTTAAATATGCTTTTCTGTTATTCCACAGTTTTTTTTAAATATTCTTACCAGCTGCATTTTGTAGAGGTAGCCATATTTTGCTTGTTTGTGCTGTTGTGAATATTTCTAAATCATTCGAAAAAACAGAAGAATCTCTTCAGGAGGAGATATGTTTCATTGTAAATATGTATATAATAGTACAGTGGAATAAAACCTATTTACAACTGGAATGGAAGAAACCTAAAAGAGACTTTCCCCTCTGCAGCCTGCGTGCAAGTAACACATTTGGCACTGGTGGTGAAAACCCATGAAAGTATGCACTGCTCCACATTCCAACTACTATAACTATGGCAGCACCCTCATGGGAAAGACCCTGAGCAGGAGACAGCTGTTCTGCCATCTAACCCTGGGAAGAGGTGCAAAAAGCTGCCAGGCTGCTGAAAGCATTGAACTATTGTGGTCCAAGTGTGCAACTCTCTGTTTGCTATGGCGACCTCATTATTCCATGCACAGTGAAGAAAATATTTTAGCAACCCTGTTTCAGAATCACTGGGGAACATTTTATTAATTTCCTTTGAGCAAAATGTTTACCTCTGTGCCTTCACAAATTGCTTTCCTGGCCCCAGGAACCTTTGCAATTTTAATGAAGGAGCTCTGTCTATCTATCTAAGTGCACTGTCTTTTTACAGATCCCAAAGAAGAAAAATTAAGAAACATTACACACTTTATTTCCCTTTACGAAAAGCTTATACTATTGGGATTCTCTTTTGGTTGCTGTTTTACAAATTATAAACACCGTAAGTCAAGCTGTGGATAATAGCCTATAGTATTGCTGCCTGTATATGAGCATGACCTTCATCTTCATAATCCTAATACTAAGAGAAGTTGCAATATATTAAAAATGCAGACTTTTTTTTGGGGGGGGGGGGGGGGGGGGAAGGACAAAGAAATGTATTGATTCTGAAAAGATTTTCAAACGTATTTAACTTTCTACATTTCGTTAGTGCCAGAGTAAAATCACTTTGAAACCACTAATTTGCTATAAATAGAAATCCAATGTACTTCAAAATCATTTTATTATACTAAAATAAGCACAAAATCAATCATTCCTACTTCCTTACTTGAGCCTTCTTATCATATGAAAAATTATTCTACAGTTCATAAGTAGCCAGTGCAATTAAAAACCACTTTAAGATGTACAATTTTTTTATTTTATTTTTAGAGTGGAAAAATAAATACAGGTCAATAAGAAGGTAAAATGGCAAATGGAAGAAGATTTCCCAGACCTTGCTTCAGAGCGCACTAACATATGTTGTGTGTCCATACGCATAGCATGAAGTAACCCTTTAGGGCAGTTCTCTACAGTGGGAATAAGAAACAGCACTGAGGGTAGTACAAGACAAGCAAGCAGGGGAACTAAGAGAAGATGCTGGTTCAGAAACACACACAGGCAAGCTACACTGTGATTAATGAAGTTATGTACCTGGATGCACATTGAGGTGCAGCTACATTTTAGATAATAAGCTTATTTGGCTTACAGTGAGAAATGGAAAACTGAAGTTCTCCCTTGGTCTCCTTGTCTGTCTACACTTGACTCAGGGTAAATAGTGCATGAGGACACATTCTGCATTTGCATCCAGCAGATGCTTAAAAGGGCACAAAGACATAGTAAATTGCTTGGTCACGGGACAACATGAGTAACTTGGGGAGGCCAGGGAGAACCCAGATCACCTGTAGAATTAGGGATTGCACAGATGGATGACACATTGGGATTATTCATTACGTAGAAACTGAAATCTTCATTATGTAACAAAGTAGATAGGCTTTAAGGAGCTTATTTTTATTCTTGTCCAGTAATGTTTAATAACTTCTGGTTACTGGAGATAAAGCATTATTACTAAGGTGCCTATTATTTAAGCACAGTCATAACATTATATACAAATAGCTACTGAATTCTTACCAAGTTCTTCTATCTTCTACTTAAATAATTTCTTAGAGGAAAGGCAGTCTTCTTCACAATGAGACTGCAGAAATATGTAAGAAGTAGAAGATTTTTTCCTAATATTTTTAATATCTCTTAATATCTGTCTCAGTTAAATAACCAGGATAACGTGTTGCTAATGAAGACAAATTCAAAAGATGAAGCATCTCAGGGAAATCACTATAGCTAAAAAATATCCTCCTTGAAGAAATAAAATGCACTGAGAGAGAAGCAATACACTGAAGAGCTATTGTTTTAATGGTCTTTAGTCCTGTCCATTTGTCAATAAATATTCCAAACATAATAGGAATCTTCAGTAAGTGGCTTTTATTTGATAAAGCGTCTTCTTCCTGGCTTCTCAGCCAGACTGCACAGTTCAATTGTTACTCTCCATTAGCTCTTGTTTTCTAGCACCTGTCTCACTGTTTTTCTTCCTAGACAATTTATTCTCCCTCTTCATTTTTCCCCAATCTTTCTGTACCATAGTTGTGTCCGATTCTACACCACTGTCAAATCAATGCAGCCATGAGTAAAATCTAAACTTTGATCCTCATGCAAGCAGCCAGTGCATGTAACCAGCTGATTGACTGTGCCCATCCACCAAAAGCAAACATCTCTCTAGACAAGATATTCCAACACATTCCTCACATCACTTTCAATGGCATATCTCAGCCGAGCCAGCCACAATCAAAAGTTACTTCAGTTAAAATCACACTGCAAAAATTCCATGGAATTGATGAAATTTAGAAAGACACACATGAACATATTGTTGCATAGATGCCAATTGTTGTAAACTTCCTGCAAAGATTAAGAAAATGATATTCTATAATATTAAATCCAAGTATTTTTATGGCTTTTTCTAGAAAGCAAGATTTATAATGAATATTTTCTGCTCATTTTCGCACTTACATATGCTATGAAGTAAGAAATCTGTAACAGATGAAGTTACAACTTAAAGTTCTTCCACCTTGGCAATGAGTGAATGTGTTTTGCAACAAAAGGACTTGAGCAATGTATGCATTCCCCCTGCTTTCCCCTCAGCTGGAGCTGAGATGATGAGGTACAAAAGCGTTCTATTTTTCAGGCACACCCAAACATCCTTCCTGTGCTGACACTGTCTGTCCAATTTCTATAGCCAAAGTCAGCTTGAGACGACTTTGAAGATTTTTGAACAGAGTTAATAAATCATTTGTAGTTTACTAATAGACTATATAATAATCTTCTCCATATTTTTGTGCTTTCTTATATTAGTAACAACTTGCTAAGCCACCCAGTGAAGCACACATTTTCAATAAGGAATTCTGTACTGTATATAAGAAAGTTTACAGGACTTTTATTGTAATAAAATTAGGCATCTCTAACTTTCAATTAATTGCTTTGTCCATTAATTACACTGATCAGTATTTGATGTATATACTAATAATTTATTAATATGTTAATTTTCCAACAAAAAAAACAATGTGGTTTTAATTAAACTTAGCAGTTCACTGCTGTACTTATTTTCTTTTCATTCCTCTGGTAGATTAATGTTAATTAGTATATGAAAGTATAGAATATCATAACATCGACCTTTAATCCATCTTCAGAAATGAATGTTGATCCAGTGGCAAGATCCACAGCAGTAGAATTCATGTAAATCATCTAAACTAGTGAACAAAATCAGTTCATTAATCCTTCCTGACAGGTTAATTTCATCCCATTTCTGAGTTGTCAAGTTAGAACATGGAACAAATAATCAAAAACCCTTAAATCAAATATACCAAATCAAGACTAATTGAATATGCTTCAAGTATGTCAATAACTAGATTCATTTTTCAAAATCTAATAGGGAAGCTTGTTAAACTATAAAAATACATGCCCTGCTAAGTCTGGGAGGACAGAAAAAATGTTGGAACAGCAATTGTATTTTTTGTAAACTGTATTTTCTAAACGTGTGACAGAGGATTCATACTGCAAATACATATATCTCACAGACACTCTTTTCAAATGTACATCCTTTGTGTACATTAAGCACAAGTAAAATATTGGAGTAAAATGCAATTGTTTTTTGAATTGAGAACTCTTGAATTTCACATTCAATATAATTACATTGTTCTACATTTTTCTTTTCAGACCATTAATTTGTCTAGAACTCAGACTGTCTTTACAAGGAAATGGGACTGGCTTTCAAATTACACTGAAGATTAATGACTATTAGTAAATTGAATAGAGCATAAATTTCCAGGTATTTGATCTTAATTCTTAAATCTGATGTGAAAGATCTTTTTACTTCATCACTCGTAACAAAAGAAGTTTAAGAAAATCTTAATACATTTGCCAAACATTCCCAACATATCTCATACAATATCAGGTTTACTGGTATTAGTGGTGATGACAGTACTGCTGCTGGATAAGAATCATCAGTCATGTATTTTCAACTCATCACGTGCATTTTCAAATACATGTGTTGAGCAGTCTTAAATAAAGACTTCCAAATACAGAAATCTACAGATGAACAATTTTCAGTTGAGCAATGGGGCTTCATTCTGTTACCAACACATTGTGTAGTCAGGAAATATTCCTTGTAGTCCATAAGCTACAAGAACACATTATGCTCCATCTAACAGTCAGTTTGCTACAGTCTGGGTCTTCTACTCACCCCACATGTGCTGTTGTACAGTATCTGTCAGTCAAGGGACAGTCTGCAGTGGACTTACCTGCCATACTTAATCATCTCCTTAAAGGATAAATCCCATATACATTAACTGTGTTATTAGCTTCATACTCGTAAATTAGATTATGTAAATCAAACAATTTGCATTATTAGTGGAAGAGTGTCATTTAACTGGACAAGCAGCTGTTTTCTTCTTAATTTACTTGGACAGGTTAAAAATTTCTTGGAACCATATGCATAGTGTGCTTATTTTTTGCCCATTACGAATTTACATGTGATAGGGCATCTAAGCTACCCCCAAGAAATTGAGTAGCACCAGACAACATAGGACTGGAAAATATGACATGGTACCTATGGAAGGCCTTCTGGATACTTCTGGAGAGATAACTGGAAACCAGGAAAGATACCCTAAAGTATCTCAAGCTGTTCTAAGTATCTATTTGTGGGGAAAGCAATGCAGTACCAACTAGCTATTTCAACATGAACTGAATCTCTCTCCAGGCTTCATCCAGAGGCTACAGCTACAGCTCAGAGATACAACCTGTGTGTAAATGCTATACAGACTACTGCTTTTTCTTGCCTATAGCAGAATTCTGTCTTTGCATCTGTTACACTTGCACTGACACAAGCTGGGGAATACAAAAGCCAAGAATTGAGCTGCCAGTGACTTTTCTCCTTGAACTCCAAAGAACATAATAGATACAGATCTGAACTGGCATCAGCAGAGGTGAAAACCTTGGTTCCATTTGTCTCTGCTCTGTCTCCAGAGATTCATTCAAATGTGTCTACATCACAGCACGTTAATGAGTTTAATTGAGGCTGCAGACTTTTCTTGAACTCTATATACAGAAGTGTTTTTTTATGGCAACTAAATAATTAATTGGTACTTCTCTACAATTAACCAGATAATCTCAGATATTACAGTAAGATTTTCAAACTGATTTCAGATTGCATTTTATTTCAAGGCAAACTAGACAGATAAATTTCTATTTCTCTCAGTAATTATGGTTTCAAATAAAAACAAATCTTCTAAGTCACTTGTCCATTTGAGTTTTTCCAGGAAGCTGACAGACTTCTTCAATACTGTTGTTTTAGTCTGAAAAATTTTGTTTACTTTCTTTCTTACCAAAACAGTTTACTCACATTTTAGGCATCTACAATAACTGCGCAATACTTTACTGGTCAATTTATTCTGTGTTGTCATAAGCTTTAGATCTCATTTCATCTTAATTATCTTAATTCTAGCTTCCTTCTTTAGAGGTGCTGCACCCCATTATAAGGTGCCACAAAGGCTGTGGATGTTTTAGGTTTATATAAACGTCTGTGGCAGTGGACAAACCTCGCTGGTTCCAGTGTCATAAATAACAGTATTTCCACTTTTCAGATATTTGGATTTCTTGCTGTTAATTTCTTGTAATAACAAGATTTCTTTCTGGACTCATTACAGGCTTCTTACAATGTTTATATCCTAAAGTTTCTAATGTACATATTCTAATATTTAAGCTCATTTTTATAACCTCTAATTGGGAATAAAGTATACATGGACAAGCATATGCACATGCATATGAAATAGTTACACAGAAGTGAGCGCGAGTACGTACATTTAATGATGGTAGATTATGGAATCCTCATATCTTCAAATGAGATTTTTATCTAACTGAACATATTTAGAGTTAATGATATTTCAGAAAGTGGTCTCACTTGAGAGTATTGGTGCATTATAGTGCATTTCTGGTGGAATATCTTATCTTTCGACTTGTTGCAATGTGAACAGCACAGTGTAGCTTTGGATTGAAAATGGTATTAAGGCGTTCAAAGTAAAAATGTGTCAAGTCAAATATGAAAAATAGCAATTTGTCTCCAAAAATGAGTTAAGGCGTATCTTCAGTAATCTACTACAGCAGAACCTTATTAAGGATAGCAAATCTCACTACATGAAACTGAGAATATTTTTTTCAAGTTTTGTTCATCCTAAATCTACACATATGATAATTACCATGAAATTAAAAAAAGAAGTTTCTAATTCATAAAGCTTAATGAAAAATCTTTGTAAGTAAAAGACCTTTTAATTAAATAGTAAGTAAATTTCAGTTACAAATATGTATTCGACAGTGATAAATAAGAACAGGTTTTGCCCAAATAAAACATTTTTAATCACTTTAGAAATAACTTACAGCTAAGTGGCGCTCTCATTTCACATGCCATATTTGAAAGTCAAAGTTATGGGATATGTTGGTATTAGTGTCTCTAAATGCTATTCTTCTGAAATCTTGTTTCTTCAAACCTAAAGTTCTTATGAAAAGAGAAAGAAGATTAAACATTCTAGGACCTTTCAGTTGATTTGCCATAAAAAAGGGATGAAAAGGTATGAAAATTCAAACATGTTTGGCTAATCATCAATATCATCATAATCATATAAATATAACTTGTATAATGATATTCATATGGTTATGAAGAGATCGCCTTACAAAATATCCATCCATACAAGAGACACAAATATTAGCACAAAAAAAAATCAGTTCCATTCTCATTCGATTCTTCTCTGTTTGAATTCAGAATTCAGTGGAATTATAGCTTTTCCCATAGTGTTTAAGATGCATCTTCACTGCTGACCAAGCAGTTCTGTACCCGTAATGTTTGATGAGTTCAGCAAACATTCCTTGCAGTGAAGCTGAGTGACTTGAATTTATTTTTAGTTTTTTTCAGAAAAGCACCACTGCAAAAACAATGCTATCTGTCACTGGCATTCTGAGGACAATGTTGTGTGATATATAATTGCACCAGTGAGCTCTGTCTAAGGATGAGTGAATGATAACAGTACATGGTGCTGCAGAACCACCTCATTAGTCTTTGAAGAAGTGTAGTTTTACTTCCAGTACTATCATGGAAAAAGAATCCATAGGCACACCACACTCCCTATTCAGAGAATGAGACAGCCATTTCCTCACTAATAATAAACTCTTCATTATGGGGGAGCAAAGATTCATGGTGCATATCCAAAAGGAGCAGAAGCAAACAGCCTCACAGATCCTTAAAATACTATTTCATCTCCCCATGCTGACACAAGTCTTCTGTCAGAAGGAGCTCAGAATCAACCACATTGTGGTTGTAAGAGTGAAGTCAGATATTTTGTACAAAATGTATTTAATTTCTAAATGTTTTCTCTGATGCTTTCCTGAGTAAGTGGCAGAACAGAAAAACATCTTTCCACAATATGCTCTATTGTTTGTGCAAATCAATTTTGGTATAAAAGTAAAGGGAACTATTTTCAGCAAATTATTTACTCAGATAATGCAGCACATTGAACAAGCTGATTTTTGAAAATCTATTTCACTTAGGCTTTTCTGCAGCCTCCATTACAGTAGCATCAGAGCACGCCACAGTCTTTTACACATTTATCCTCATAATGTATTAATCTACAAAGCACTGCATTTGAAACAGATCTAATATTTTATCAGAAGTAAAAGTATGCAGCATCCTCCATGAGGAACAGTGATATATGGTACTAGATGCTATATAAGTAGATAGTAAGTTGTCCAAAGTATCTATTTTAGGGCAAACTTAGCCATTCCTGGTTTCCCCTTATACTGTACTGCCTGTGCAAAACTCAATTACACAGACATATAACTCCATTTATATGACATGCTTTATTCTGCTTGGCCTCTAGCTACTCCAGAAAACTGCAGCTTCTCACAAGAAAATCTGTGCATTGCAAATGGTCTCAATTGACTATAATGGAAGACTTAATACTTGGCTTGCACACAGACAAGTACAGATACACATGTATCATCCCAATTTTAACTTCTCTATCTCCAGTGGATTTGGGGCATGTTTTCATACACAGATAGCAACAAATCACTGCTCTTGGTCAAGTGTCATTTCCTTATATTTGCTTACTTAGGAAACTGCTGAGTTTCCAGTTTGACTGGAATTTAAGCCATGAAAAAATCTAAAATCAGACCTTCAATCCTTAATTATGCTATCTCCTACTGACCCTGAACTACTGGTTATCTAAATCTCATTATTTCCATTTAAGACAGACTAGTATAGAGGCCTTATACAAATGAGATAAAGGATGACTGTAATTTCTTTCCTATTCAGTTAAAATATTTTTAGACTGCTGAGGACATTATTAAATTTGATATGGCTGCATTTCAGACACATTTGAAATATCAATGTCTAATTTTTTATTTAATTCAGAGTAATTAAGTAAATGAGTAATATATATATATATTTGAATGCTTAACAAAGAGAGAAGTTGGATTTTTTCCAAATCTGTTTTTATTAAACCAAGCCTGGCTAAGTGCTAGTAATCATAAGACAACATAGGTCAAATTACACAATCACAGAATGGCCTGGGTTGGAAGGGACCTCAAGGATCATGAATCTCCAACCCTCCTGCCACAGGCAGGGCCACCAACCTCCCCATTTAATACTATATAAGGCTGCCCAGGGCCCCATCCAGTCTGGCCTTGAACATCTCCAGGGATGGGGCATCCACAACCTCTCTGGGCAGCCTGTTCCAGCACCTCACCACTCTCTCTGTAAAGAATGTCCCTCTGAATCCAACTTTAATCTCCCTCCCTCAACTTGAAACCATTTCCCATTGTTCTGCTGTTATCTACCCTTTCAAAGAGCTGATTCCCCTCCTGTTTGTAGGCTCCCTTTAGGTACTGAAAGGCTGCAATGAGGTCACCCC
>JAPSGF010000006.1:14315219-14333239 GCA_035772895.1 Perdix hodgsoniae | reverse complement strand
GGGGTGACCTCATTGCAGCCTTTCAGTACCTAAAGGGAGCCTACAAACAGGAGGGGAATCAGCTCTTTGAAAGGGTAGATAACAGCAGAACAATGGGAAATGGTTTCAAGTTGAGGGAGGGAGATTAAAGTTGGATTCAGAGGGACATTCTTTACAGAGAGAGTGGTGAGGTGCTGGAACAGGCTGCCCAGAGAGGTTGTGGATGCCCCATCCCTGGAGATGTTCAAGGCCAGACTAGATGGGGCCCTGGGCAGCCTTATATAGTATTAAATGGGGAGGTTGGTGGCCCTGCCTGTGGCAGGAGGGTTGGAGATTCATGATCCTTGAGGTCCCTTCCAACCCAGGCCATCCTGTGATTCTATGATTCTGTAACTAGAAGGGAAATCCTGAAAATCCATTACGTAGATATATTTTGGAACTTTTTGTATTCTGCTGCTTTAAGGATTACAGTTCTTCTTGAGCATATTATTGTATTTCCAACACAGAGAGTGAGAGTACATAGAATAGAGCCCTTCAAAGGCCTCTAAAGGAAGATTTTTTAATTGATTACTGTCCGACACTGCAAACACCAAATAAACTCTCATTTTCTTAATGAACGCCACCTTAGAATTTTTTTACATGTATGCTGAACAAATCTACTGACAAGTAGGAAGAGAGATGAGAACTAGTTGTGCTGTTTTTCCTGGAGGCTGACAAAAAGAAAAGGAAGAGGTCATGCTTTTGTTCTAAAATATCCGTGTGACACAAACAGCAAGAGAAGAGAGAAATACCTAGTGAACAGGTGAAACTATATTGATCTGCTCTTATATTAGATAGTTTAAAAATTTAAGTAATTGCTATCTATATTGCTTACAGTTAAAGGTGGGGATGAGTTCATTCCAAAGCTGAATCTTAAAATGCCAGATGTCTGATGCTTTTCTTTATTGTTTTTTGAAGACAAAACAAATGTATTTATGTTTTAAGTCCCTTTTTGTTCATAAATACTCATCTAGGCAACTATACACAACAGTGTGTTGTGATTCCATAAGCTGAGGAAGGTCTGGACAGGTGCCCTTGTTTTGGATCCAAGTTAAGGGCAACTGGAATGTCACAACTATTCCAATGATATGTTAGTTCTTAGATGACAAACTCTAACCATTCACCTTTTATCAGCATCATACCTGACCAAGACTCATCTCCTCACTTAAAATACAACCTTGAAATATAATCACATCCTGGTAGCAATTGCTACTAAGATCTTTATTTAAAAAGTCAGATCACTTAACATTTTCAGCATTCAGAGAAACATAGGCTCTGTGTGTACTACAGAAAGTTATAGTGCACAAGACTGCATGATAGCACACTATTTAAGCTTTACAGACACTTTTGCCTAGCTATTAAATGCTGCTTAGTAAATCCACATGGAACACACTGAAGTTTCCTGGCAAAATTGTAAACATCAATTATACAACACATAAAAATGACAAAATATTGCCAAACAACATTGTTCAGTGAAAAAAAACCTGAACTTCTGTATTGAAGTTATGATTCCTTCGTGACCAGACAAAACAACTGTTTTCTATGTGTTTCTGTGTTTCAGGACCAATAAACAGATGCTGAGTTTTTAGAAAGTTTGTTCTAACAGCTTCAGCAAAGTGCCAAAGTAGAATATGTTAACCTTATTCCTTTTAAAAGTAAAATCTTGTTGTGAATACTCTCTACCACATTCTCTAGCTCTGGCAAACACAAAGCAACAAACAGCAAAGCATACTGCCTCGGCTCCTGTAGCCACCACTAAGATTTCAAAGGCCACAGAAGAATGAGGAGTACATATGGAAATGCAGAATCACAGGAGGTAGGTGAGAATGGCATTTCTCTGTTTCATATCTGTACATACCTTCACACATAGGTACACTGATAGTTGAAATACCATGAAAGATGATGGTGAAGAAGCCCTGTGTAAAATAAAAAATTCAAAGAGCTGTTTCACCTGCACTTGGAGTGCCCAAATGTGAAGCTAAATCAAAGGTGCAATAGCCTGGAAAAGTGTGAATGGAAGAGAAGTTGGTAGCTTTTCTGATTCCAACAACTGGAGCATGTCAAAGCCTTCTAGGCAATACTCCTTGAAAGCCAGCAAATTGATATTTCATACCTTTAGATAACCGGTAAAAGCTTGCATAGAGACTATATAACACAATCCTCCAGGGTAAAGTATAAAAATATACACTAATTTTCTCTTAAAAGATAGAAATCAGAAAGTCTTGTAGAAAATTGTTTACATTCTGACCAAGAGCCTTCTTAGTATTCAGTGTATGATACATCCATAGTTTAGGGAAAATCAAAATAGGTGTTATTTGTTGGGTTAGGAGATACGCAATAAAGACTATATTTCATTCCACATGGAATAGAGCTAAATTGCAGAGCTCTTTGCTACGGGATGGCTGACAATACAAGAGAATTCTTCATTATTAAAGAAATTCAGAAGCCACATTATCAGCAGTTATTAAGAATTATGTTTCAGAAGCAGCCTTTGCCACAAGGAAATCCTACATTGGCAGAGTACCAGAACACCAGGACAAGACCTCTGACATGGTTTTGTCCAGGATAGAGTAAATTTTCTCCATAGTGGCACATACATTTTTTGAATTTAGGATGAGAATAATATTGATAACACATTGATGATTCAGTTTTTTCTGAGCAGCACTTTCACTAAGTCAAGAACTTTTCAGCTTCTCACACTGCCCTGCCAGTGAGAAAGCTGGGAGTGCATGAGAATTTAGAAAGGAACAGAAAGAGGACAGCTAACCCAGACTAGCAAAAGGGATATCCCATACCATATAGAATCATGTTGAACAATAAATCAATCAGGGCTGGAAGCTGACAGGAGAAAGTGGGCTACTATTGCTTAGGGATTGGCTGGGCATCACTCAGTGGGTGGTGAGCAATTGTGTTGCACATGAATTGTCTTGTGTATTCTTTTCTTTTTGTTGTTGTTCCTTCCCCCAGACACATCCTCCTTTTCTTACTTATTAAACTGTCTTTATCTTAACTCACTAGTTCTCTCTTCCATCACACTGTAAAGGAAGTGAGCAAACAGTTATGTGGTCCTTAGCTGTCTACTGGGTTAAATCACAAGTCATAGAATCAGAGCATGGCTTAAGTCAGAGGGCAAAATCACCTAGTTCCAACCCTCTACCATGGGCAGGTTACTGCCCACTGGGTCAGGCTGCCCAGGGCCACATCCAACCCTGCCTTGAATGCCTCCAGAGATGGGACATTCACAGTTTCTCAGGGCAGCCTGTGTCAGTGCCCCATCACCCTCTGAGTAAAAAATTTATGTCTAACAACACACCCAAATCTCCCTTCTTTTAGTTTTAAACCATTCCCCATTTTCCCAATGCTATTAGACTGTGTAAAAAGTCAGGTTCCTTCTGCTTGTAAGCTTCCTTCAACTACTGATAGGCTGCAGTATGGTCTCCTCAGAGCATACTCTTCTCCAGACTGAACAAGTACAAGTCCCTCAACCTTTCTTTGTACGAGAGCTTCTCCCTCCTCTGGACCCACTACAGTCCCTCAGCTCCATTTTATTCACATTGCACACTGTATCCAATAATTTTGTTCTTTAGAACTTCAAGGTCCTGTCTTTGCTCTTTGCCAGCTCCATATTCCTCAAGATCACAAACTCACATCATTACAGCAAAGACTACCTCCAATCTTAACCTCTAAAACTATCTCCTCTGCAATTTGACTGACATTCGTACTTTCATCAAACATAATAATATCTTGACCTCAAGCAATACTCACCAAAAATTTGGACTACAGTATTCTATTCCTTTTTGCATGCAAAAATATTTTTCCTATTTCTTGCTGCAGTATTATTCCAAGTGATCACTTTTTAGGAGTTTGTAAGATATTTTTTAGACTACATGAAAATAATTATAGTCATTTCCTTTCTGACTTGGAGGCACTTACCTATAGCTCAACCTTTATTCACCTACTTTGGAGAATTCCCTTTAAAAATCAGTGGGGGGAAAAAAAATGATTTCTGATAGGCTTCAGGGAAATTGAGCGCCTGCATGAATCCAAGATTCATTTCTCATTATTTTTGAGGCAATTCACTAATTTTTGGGTTCTATGTGTTGAAAACAGCACTTAAAGAACTAAAATATACTAATATTTTTATTGATTAATAATACCTGTTTCAGGTAAACATACATATATCTTTGAATGATCCAGTACTAGGGAAAAAAAAGCACTTTATAATCATCACAGGTGCATAAGAGAATATAGGACATTATTGTTCTGATGACTTCTCACTCCAGTAATATAATAGTGTTTGAAATGCAATTGCCTTTTTAAAATTGATTAAAGAGAATTTTGTAAACCAATTTTCCTAAGAATAAATGGATATAATGAAGTCCAAAGTCATCAGCTGAAAAAAGTGTTCATGTAGGCATTTAACATGGGTTCAAAGTAGACAATGGTTATCATTCATTTTAGACATCACGAGCTTTCTTCAGCAAAGCGCTTTTCTTTTACATTTCTCCAAGATTTCATGTAAACCTAAACAAAGATAGAAGTATTAGTTTCAGCAGATTGATGTAATGGGGATTTAGTGTTCAGACAAAAGGAAAAACTCAAGAAAAAGAATAATTTCTGATCATTCGAGTTACTTCTATGAAATAATTCTCAAGATTACTGTATTAACATTAATTTTGAATATGCTCTAAAACATTAAGAATGTCAGAGCCAAGTCTACAGCAAACTCAGCCTTGACTCACAGTTTGGTTATAATTTTAATTAGAATATTGAGATAAAGAGAAAATTACAAGGGTAGAATCAATCCAGTGGTAGCCTAGTCAAGTGTCTTAGAGATAACTGAAACACCCTGGAATATTCTAAACACAGAAGGGCTCCAAAAACTGTAACAGTTCTTTCTATTCACTTTCACATCTCAGTATTTTATTTCAGAGCATTGAGAAAGTATGAGAAGTATGAGAATTTTTCTAAGTCAAGGCAGAACAATTTAATCCCTCACAAAAATCTGGAAACTGTGATAGAAAAAATCTATAAAGTGCCCTTTTGATCATATTCTCTATCTGTGTTTGCTGTATTCATTATACTACTGCAGCATAATTATACAAACCCAGACTACTGTGTTATGATGCTACTGACCACTGTGCTAATAACTGAGAGCAATCTGTTTCCTCTCAAATTTATTCTAAGCTACAGTAAATCAGTTATATAAATCATGCTTCAGTGTTCTGAATGCATAAAGCCCATGCACTTCAGAAGACACTTTTTACTTTGCCTAAGTTACAGTTGATTAACTCTGTAATTATAAAATGGAAATGTACAGAATGCCGGGCTGTGGGTGTATCTAAGGGAAATATTCTGAAACATGATAGTAGAAGTAAAGCACATTGGCAGAGCTCACTATAGGATATCCTTTTTGAAATTATAAAAAAAAAGAAAAAAGACTCTTACATTCTGGTTGAAGAGTATGCCTGTGGTTTTCCCCTTCCACAGAAGAGAGCTATCCCCTGCATACAAACTTCACCAAAAGGTTGCAGTCACTCATCAAAAGGAGACAGCGTAGCAGAACTATTATTTTAAACTATTTAAGCTAGGCCAGTTCATTTTTCTTGCAAAAGGTTAGGGAGAGCTCACATGAGCAGTCTGCAGGCAGATCTAAGAGGGCAGTCATCTCTTGACAGCAAAACAAGGAGTTGGGGGGCAGTAACCTTTTCTACCAGCAAAACCAGATGGTATGTCCATATCACAAGGCACAGAAACCTCTAGTGCTCCAGGAATGCAAGCCTTCAACAAGGACTAACTTTGAGCAGAAAAAAAGATACAAATACCACCAGTGCTACTGACAAGCAGTAGTCATAATTCACCCTAGCATGAAAAAGACAGATGGTTCATCTAACGAGAAAAATCAATAGTATTTGTCTTACTTAATGTTGACATTTTTAAAACTTCTCTGTATTTGCAGGGCGAAGGCCAGCTAAACCATGCATATTTCATCTGCTGGAAGGTACGATGACCTTACCATCTCGCCCTTTTTCAACTCTGACCTTTTAAGACTTCAGTGAGGAGCTAATCATCATTAAAGAAGGAATAGATATTCACATGAGCCATAAAACCATTTTTTCCCCAATCTGTTACTATGTAAGTATTAATAAGATTCTGGCTCAGTTTCCATCACTTAAAAAGCAACTTTATGTTTGCTTCTTTATTTTAATAAATTTGCCAACCTGTAAATGCAATCCATATTTCTTCAAAGACCAAGGTTATCCCTGAAAACCTGTAGTTTGGGTGTCTCTGTTGCCAAATTAATTACTTAATTTTTGTGTAAGTGATCTTAAAACAGTATTTTCTTACAGCTGCTAATTGGCCTATGTGGAGTTCATCAGTTCAGACCAGGGATTTATGGAGCTGATGTGATTTGCAGTTTTAGCAGTGCAACCAGTCCCTTATTACAACTGGAGACAAATTTTCACCTCTCACTTCAGTTTCTAGTTCTCCATTTTTTATCTGTGATACATGATATAAGGTACTGATTAACTCACTCCATTTTCCTTCTGTTCCTGCAGCCATCTGAATCTCATTCAAACAATTACTTCTGCTTTCCTTAATTTGCTCTCTCTGGGTTTCTTTGCCCAGTAATTTTGCTCAGCCAAAAGCCACTTAACCTCCCACACCCTTTTGATGTGTTTTCAATAGAAGGAGGAAGAATTAAAAATGTCTTGAGTTCCCCTTCTCCTTTTGTCTCCAGCAGCATCTCCAGTATGTTCCACTGGGAATTCTTGGTTTCGCTTTAGAAGCTCTCAGCACAAAGAAAGGTTTTGTCATAGCTGTTTTCACATCATTTTTTAGTAGCTGGGGACTGGCTCTACTAGATGTACCGTACTGTTTGCTCACATTAATCTCAGAGCGATCTGAAACTCTCAGAAACCAAAGGCTCAAATACTAAAAGGACAGCTGCCACTGAAAAACAGCAAAAACAAAATCCTGATCCCTACTGAAGTCAGTAGTTGAGTTTTGCTCACAAGCTCCAAATCTTTGTTTTCTGAGAAAGTCTTATCTGCTATATAAATAGCAACAGAGAAATAAAGCACAATTTAAAGTGTTGTTGACTTTTACATGACTGTAACTATTAAACTTCAGAATTCAGTGATGTCCATAGAAAATGAGCTGCTTCATTACCAAATCTTACTGAATGATACACTTAATAACACGTTTAGTATGTTTGCATTATGTATCCCTTTCACACACTAGCTTACTAACTTAGATTTTGGCAATTTAAAATGCAGTATATTCTGATATCCAAGGAATAGAAGTATTTTTTAAAAGCATTCCAGAAATGAACATAATACCTATTTGTGCTTTGATAAGTGATTTTGTTGTACTGATTGGATTCAAAAGAATCTAACTACTTCCATTGTTGTGGTTTTTTTGTTTTGTATTGTTTTTTGCTATGCAGGCACGTCCTGACCAATGAGTACATACACTTCCTTTTTTAAAACTATATATTGGCAAATTTATGTTATTCTATTAGGAGTTGATTAGCCCTACAACAATTATTGAATCAAAGATCTAATTAACTATGGCTTAATGTCATTTATAATACATTTCCTGTGTGAACCATGCATAAAACCAGCCCCTGATTTTGCTTGTCTGTAATATATTTTTTTTCATTCACCAGAGAAAGCTACTTTAGAATAAGATCTTGGCCATGAAGATTTCATGTATAAATTGATCCATTCACAATGATTTCCTCCTTCCAAACAAGAACTCACACAGGTGAATAATGCTATAGCTAATGTGAGCTAGTTAATCCATGCTTAGGCTACTCAGGAGCACATATAATAAGTGGCTCTGTATGTGAATTTCTTGGAGTACCATTTTATTCAGTGTTTTACAGTGCACAGCAATAATAAAATGCATTAGGCATGATTCATTCCCAATACTGTCATCTACATTTTAATAACTCTTAAAATTACAGAGAATGACAAGGACTTATGATAGCTAACACAAATTTAAATCTACACACTTCATTTTAAACAATATTCCAGGTTGTTAACTGAGTAAAAAGGTTTGTAAAAACAAGCTCAATGAAAAGAAAGAAAGAACAGAAAGACTGATGCCATGTGAAATACATAGGTAAAATTGACAGAAAGATACTCTCAATCCATGAAAAATGGCAATGAAAACTGATGAAGGGCATAAGGTGTACTTGTCCATGCAAAGTCAGAAAGCTCAAAAACAAAAATAAATTTAGAAATAAATAAATGAAGTTAATCTCAAAGGTGGGACTCTCTCACTTAATGCCACTTAAAAGGTTTCAGAGAGATTCTGACCTCTGCAAGAAGTTCTTAAAGCCTTCCTGTGTTGGACATCCAAGCCTCATAGGGTGAATCACACTATGGATGCAGTTCATGTCCACTGATCACTGAAGGAGGAAACAAACTTAGATGAGATGGCTAAATCTTAGGGAGCACAGTAGGAGAAATCCATGTCTCCCTGCACAGGTTTATCTGCATTGCAGGTTACACTGCATTTGAATACAGGAAGACAAGTCTGCTCCAAGTTCAAGTTTGCTAAGATAATAGTAATGAAAAGTTGGTAGAACAGGCTTCTGCAAAAAGATATCCATGCTTGGTTGCTGGCCTATACTCAAGGCAAGGTACCACACTGTGCTGGTGAGATTAGAGGGGGTGGGGAGGGGTTATCTGTCATAATATCATATCTTTATTTGTTCCAGAGATCTGCCTGAAGCACACAAGTGACCTTTTCACCTCAGATTAGCGCACACACAAATTTCTTCACATACACAAGTACAATGGCAATTATTTCTACATCTCAGACATGGGAAATGTCAGCCTATAGGAAATCCTGTATTTCACCATCTAGTACCACCCCATACAGGGCTGAAAGTATCAGAATTAATCAACATTACCCAGTAGGTAATAGTGGGTTAAGGAAACTCTGTAAACACTGTTTGTCTGGATCTGATAGGCAAAAATAATTCACTTGACAAATTCCTGCTTATAATTACCGTAAGGCATGAAACTGTGGAAACAAAGGTGTAAATGTTGTAATGGGCTGAAGTAGATTCTTATTTAAATTTAGCTGCTGAAACAATACAGATGCAACACAGCTACATAATATCCTCTTAACATATTTTATTGCAGCTTAGGAGTAGATGGAATTATTTGAGTTTTCTATAATACATCTGTAGACACCACTTTGACAGTTAAGACAAAAACAAAGAGCTAACTAGAGGAGTCTGTATCTGAAATATATCAAAATTTGTTGTTATGCGTTTTTCCTCTATCCTCAAGCTAAGAATCATATTTCTACTGATTAACTGATATAAATAAATAATCGTGTTTCAAGGAATTGAAGTAGCCCATAAGCATGGTATTGTATTTTATTTCATTTTTATTCCTCTTCTTTAAAATCATCCTGAGTTATTCTCTGCTGACTTCCTCCTTTCAATCAGAATTTCTTCAATATCTAATGTCTGACTGATATGTATGTAGGTCAAAGCAATTACATTCCTTTGTTAAACAAGCCAGCTTGAAACAAGGGAAGCCAGCTCCCTGTCTCATAGCCTTAAACAAAAATAAGCCATTCAAGCTGAAAAACTTCCTGGAGAAAGACCTAGAAAGATGAGGACGCTGATTGTGCTTGTAGAAAGAAAAAAGCAACAAGAAAATCTTAAACCTGCTAGAGAACTATTTCCTACAATGAGCTTGGTGAAGGATAGAAATAAAGTACCATGATTCAGAGCTGCATGATGGTATTAGAGTGTCTGACCAAAAATATTTTCTTTCTCCTTGTTCCTACTGTTTTAAAAGAAAGATCAATCCATGCACACTCTTTGTTTAGCAGTGTGTTTGCAAAAAGAATGCTGGGTGTGTCCATCAGATTTTGGGGTGTTGAAATGACAGCAGGCTTAGAGGTTGATTTGCTGCTATTCATTATTTCTAGGACTTTATGTTCACACTACATATTAGTCAAATAATAATTTTACTCCAGTTGTTGGTCCTACATGCATACCACGCTTAGGCAGAGAGCTAAGCACTAGAGAACTGGACCTTCACATTGGAAGCAGGGCTCTGTAAATTGTGCAGTAGTGTATGATGCCATCACTGATGCCCCTGGGAGACAAAATGGGGGGTGCTTGAGTAGCTATCACAAAACAGAAAATATAGACAATCTAGTTATTTAAAATACTGATGTGTGACATGTAAAGACGGAAGCCCCTCCATTGTATAAAGTAATGGTAGGAATCCAGTAGGATTATAATAGAACATTACTATATTTTCTATTTATTCCTCAAAGTACTATTACAATAGAAATCGCCAGATGAGCTGATCCATTTTCGTACCCACCCATTTTCTACACTCAGATCTTTTGCTGAATTACACCAGGTTTAGTCTGCCTGTGGAAAAACCTTATCCCACCAGCTGTGTGTTACTGGGGAGTTTTCTCCTGCAAGTCTCTGCCAGAACTCTACTGTTTAACATGGATTTGAAAGTAGAAAAGGCTGAACATGCCTGAAAATAGCTTTTTGATTTCAATAAGTGATTAGTCCTTTTTCCTAAGCTAGCTCCTATAATGTACAACAAGCTAAATTGGAAATTAAATTACAGTAGCAGTGGTGTGAAGGACAATTGTGCATAGTCTACTATCTGAGCAAAGACTAATGATCATGAACACAATACATTGATCAGACAATATATAAGTAGAATCAATAAACTCCTTCAGTAAGGGAGTGAAATGGAAGTCTTCCATGCCAAAAGGGTGCTTTCAATAAAATAATTACATTAGCTAGCTGCTTCAATTATAACTTCATTTAAATGTCAGTCTTGCCATACATCTTCTATGTTCTAATGAGTCTCATGTAACTAGGTCTGGCAGCTGGGCAAGAAAAGGAGCCACACCTGACTTTCACCACCATGACCAGCAACAATACATCCCTCCTCACGTGCTACCAACAAAACAAGATAGAGGCACTAATTGCCCTAGAAATGGTCCTGGGGTGCTTTTTTTATTGTCCAAGTGAAATGAAAGTGAGAGAAGTGGTTGGTATACACAATGTTTGTACTTACTAGAGAGACTTCAACAAAAGTCAGAGGAAAATCTCGTGAAGTTCAATAAAGGGAAATTCCTAGTCCTGCATAGGGGGATGAATCACCCCATGCACCAGTACAGGCTAGAGGTTTACCAATACGTGTAAATGCATGATGGAGTTCAGTAAAGGGCATGGAGCCAGACTCTTCTCTGCAGTAAACAGTGTGTCATGGTTTTGTGTTTTTTTGGTTTTCAGTATTTAACATCATAACATCATGTAGTGTACTAGGAATTAAAGTGTTAATGCTGAAATTCTAGGTACCTATTCCTGTGCATCACGGAAGTCATGGGATCTGGCCCTTCCAGGTGGGGCAGTCTCTTACTGCCTTGCAGTGGGTGCTGGAGGGTGCTTTCCTAGCTGTTCCAAGCTTTTCAGGTTTGACCCAGTCTCGGGAATTCTCTCTCTCTTATTTTATTTGATTTATTAGTCTCAATTTCAATTAGATTGTATTATATTGTGTTATCTTGCATTCCAATATCATAGTAAAATAAGTTTTCCTCCTTAGATCATTGCTTCTAGGTTTTTTTCCCTCCTTGAGCCCAGCTCCCATTTCCCTATCCCTTTTCCCTTTCCCTTCCTTTTTGTGGGGCCAGGAGGGGCCCAGGGGCCTACTGCTCCCCCCCCCCCCCCCCTCCCGGTCACAGATATAGATTGATCTAGTTAACTCTGTGACACAGTGACAATACAAGAGACAACAAGCCTTAATTAAAGGCCCTTCATTAACTACCAGTGTGAATATGCATACTGTAGCCTGTGGAGGACCCCACACCAGAGAAGGTGGATATTTCCTGAAGAACTGCAGCCCAAGGAAGACCTACACTAGAGCATGTTTTTCCAATAGCTGCAACTCAAGGCAACAACCCATACTGGATTATGAAACAATGTAAGGAGGAAGAAACCACAGAGGGATGTTGTTACAGACTGACCACTGCCTCTGCTACCCATCCATCACAGCAGGAGGAGTTACAGGATTCAAGAACAAAGGAGTTAAATTGAGCCTTGGGAAAAAAATAGGGGTTTGGAGGGTGTTAATTTTTTCATTTTTCACCATTCAAATCTACTTTAAATGGCAATAAATTAAATTCATTTTCCTAAAGTCAGATCTGTTTTACTGTGATGTTAACTAGTGAATGTCTTTGTCTCAGCCCACATGCTTTTCCATTTTCCTTTATTCCTTTGTTCTTTTGAGGAGGGAGAGTGAGAAAGCAGCTGGGTGAGTGTCTGGAAGCTGGCGAAGGTCAAACCACCACAACCAGGAAGTCTCTTAAATTGAGAGAGTTTTTCAGGGTACTCTTTAACTATATAATTCAAAGTATTCCTAAGTCTTATATACGCTTTCATATATGAAGATGCTCATTTGCTTTGATTAGAGGCCCCTATTGTTTCATACATTTTTTTCTACGAAGTGAGATCAATGGCTTCTTAGAATTAGCTTAAAACAAAGACAACGAAAACAACAGTCACGTTTTTAGAAGTGTTTTCTGAGGCAGGCACTGTAATACCTTGACCTTCTATCTCCCTTTATGTACAGTTTAAAAACAAAATTAGACGATAACTACTTCACATAGCCTTTAGTAATCCTCTAATGCATTTTTATAGTTCTAAAAGCTTTTTCAATAACACAGTTACTCTTTTATCCAATTACTGAATTCAAAAAAACAGTTAGGTGCTTTCAGAGTACACTTCTTACACTCTAGATAGATTCAACTTCTTAGAAAACACTTTTCTATTTCAAAATACAACTTTTATTGCACTGATGCTACTTCAGTAATAGACATCAGACCCAGGAGCAAGACCTGGGTCCTCCTGCTCTGATACCACAGATGACTTTTCTGAGAGCTAAACTCAGAGCTAGGTGCTCTTTTGCACAAACTCTCCCCTCCTTCCTCTTCCATGCACCTTAATTTTTTCTCTTCAAACACGAATTCCAAGAGAGGTTCAGTCTGCAAGCTCTGAGAACAGATTGTTAGCAAGTTTAGAGCCAAATCCTGAAAGATAGGAGGGTAGGGTTTAAATGCTTTAAAGGCAAAAAGATCAAATATGGGTTTCCCACTTTCTGTACAAGAATTCGGAGAGCAAACCATTGTATAAAGAGGTTTCACTGGTTGCTATGCTATAAAACTAAAAATCCTGGGTTGTCAGCTGCACAATTTCTGAAAGAAATCATCATTTGCTGGACTGGGATTTCAATTCCAAATAACTATACCTTCTATATTTCTAGTTCTGATAAATTGCAGTGAAGCACAGCTTGGGTTTCTAAAAATGAGCTCCCACAGAATAGTAAAAATAATGAATATCTCCCACAGAATCACAGAATCATAGGAATTGGAAGGGACCTCAGGAGATCATCTATGCCAATGCCCTTGCTAAAACAGTTTCCCTACAGTAGTTTGTGCAGGAAGGCCTCCAGGTAGATTTTGAACACCTGCAGAGGGGACTCCACAACTTCTCTGAGCAGCTTGTTCCAATCTTCTGTCACCCTCACAGTAAAGAAACTTTTCCTCATGTTCATATGGAACTTCTCATGTTCCCGTTCATGACTACCGTCCCTTGTACTGTTACCATGCCCCAACCAGCAAAAGAAATTGAAAAGAGCCTGGCCCCATTCACTTGAAACCAGCCCTTTAGACACTTGTAAGTA
Source organism: Perdix hodgsoniae (assembly GCA_035772895.1). Lineage (NCBI taxonomy): Eukaryota > Metazoa > Chordata > Aves > Galliformes > Phasianidae > Perdix > Perdix hodgsoniae. Next base: position 14,319,470 of record JAPSGF010000006.1, on the reverse strand, counting down.
CTGATAAGATCCCCCTCTATGTATTCTCTTCTCCAGGATGAACAGTCACAGATGTCCCAGCCTTTCCTCATATGGGAGATTCTCCAGGTCCCTCATCATCTTTGGGGACCTCCACTAGACTTTCTCTAGAAGTTCCTGTCTTTCTTGAATGGATGGATCCAGAACTGGACACAGTACTCCAGCTTTGGCCTCACCAGAGCACAGTAGAAGGGAAGGATCACCTCCCTCAACCTGCCAGCCACCTGCCTTTTAATGCACCCCAGAGTACCACTGGCTTTCTTGGCCACAGGGACACACAGCTGGCTCAAGCCCTCCACCAGGAGACCCAGGTACTCTTGTGCAGAGCTCCTTTCCATTAGGTCATCCTCTAATGTGTACTGATGTGTATGGTTGTTCCTCCCCAGGGAGGAATGATTTCATATGATCCCTTTTGTGCAGCTTCTATATAAATCTATAATTCCACAGCTTGTAGATTTAAGCCATGCCAATATAAATCTTCAAACTCTTTACAGATGCTTCAATCTAGATTTTTCTGCAGAATTACAGATTTACCAAGATTCCAGACACATCAAGAATTCCAAAAGCTGCTTTGATCTCTACTAATAGAATGCTTACTGGTCCATTCCACATGCCATACTGAAGTGGAAAATAAAGTCACAGTAATGGCATTTAACACTATAATGTAAAGTGAATTTATAAGAAACATCAAACATAGCAGTGCTACTACTAAAGACTGTAATATATCATTCTGGAAAAATACAGTTAGCATCAATCCACTTTTGAATGCTATAATTCCATCTTGGATTTGAGAAAGTTCCAAAGTTATTCTGCCTCTTCTTGAAGACATTGAGTTGATGCCTTTTCCAGATTCTGCTCCATAATGTTCACATTTCCAGTCCATGTAAGAGGGCACATGTGTATTGGGCTGCTGCTCAAACACCCTGCAAAAAGAGAACTGAATAAATATGTTCTTGGAAGTTAAATTACTGCTGCTAGGATGTTTTTAAAGCATCTTGACAGACATAACAGATGAACAGTTCCACAGAGTAACAATTTCCAGAGGAACACCTCTGGCATTCCAGTTTACTACACAGTTTCAAAGATGTGTTTAGACATTCAGCTGAGTGATTTTGATTAAATGTCATTTATATAAATGACAGTACAGGATTGAGGGCACATATCAGTAGTCTAACTTTCAAAAAAATCATCAGCAGTTTATTAGGAATTTACATTTTATTTTTACAGCTTCATGCTCTGTTTTCTGAGTGAAAAATGGGGCAAGTATTACTTTGTCTACTGTATTATACATACAGGTTGCATAATATCAAGAAGCCTGGTGGATTTTATTATTTACATGCAGTAACATGCCAAATTATTCTGCTGTATTTATCTAGATGCACATATCTGCATGTGTATGCCAAGAAATAAAGACAATGATACTTGTTTGAATATGCAGCTAAACTAAAAACAATAAAAGCATTTTTGTCTCTCACACCAGAAGAATATAAATTGACTGAAAATATTTTAAGTGGAGTTATGCAGCTAAGAAAAAGTTCCAATTTCTTATAGAAGTATAAAGGCTCTTTAAAAGTTGCAGGCATCTGAAAATGGACTAACAATTAAATCTACCTTCAACTAGGGTTAATTATTTTTTTTCTACATTAAAAGCTTTTGATCCCCACTAGCCGATATATACATTCTACCTTTCCAAGTTCCAAATTATCATTTGTATGAGAGTTTCTGAACCCTAACCGTACAACCGTGCAAACATTGAAAAATACAGCAAGGTCTCTGCCCCAAAATCTATGGCACAAGAAGGTCTGAGGCCATGAAATGTTAAGATCCTTAATTGTAGCTAATTGCAGTTAGATGCAATTTAAGTGACACATAAAGAGAGAGACACTGAGAGAACAGTTCAAGTTGGCTTCTTGTGGTAAGACATACAGATCTTATTAAAATGTGAATCACAATGATAAAACAACATACACAAGCTCAGAAAGATTGAGTTGAATAACAAAACTGATCATTACTGGCCATAACTGTGATTTCTTTTGCAATTAGAAAGCAAAGAATAAGCAGCCATCTGTGCTACCTGAGGCAAATTTGGTCAGACAGTTCCATCAGAATATTAACTGAAGGGTAAATTCCTTAAAATGTTTTAAACTTGTACAGAGATTCCTGGTATCAAGCAGTAGTTTATAATTAGAATTTCAACTTTCCATACTTGTGTATATCCACATTCTTGATTAGCATGTTTGGATGAAAGGGGTCATCTAAAACCTAATATAAAAATGCTGGTAATATTTCTACATATACTACTTTATAACTTTAAGCAACATTTTTCACACAACATGTAGAAAAAATAGGCCCATAAGCAGAGTACAAGCCAGAAGTTTCTACCAAGCTCATATTCAGTCTACCAGCAACCCAGCAATCAAGTGAACATCACAGTACCTCTAGGCTATTCTTTCCTGAAGCCTACACTGAGAGGAACAGTCAGGCAGATGGCTCACAGATGTTAAAAAGCCAGTAGGAAAAAGATGCATGAGTACATATATTTGTTCTCCCATCCAATATAAAGTGTAAGGGAAAGAACTTGCATAACTTTTCATTCACTTCCATACAGTACTGCAAAAGGCAATGAGTAGGAAACTCCATAATTTCATTCAATTCCTTCAGGTAGACCACTACACCAGAATATCTATAAGAATCTGCAGAAAATTTATCAGAAACATTAGTATGTTGTACACAGATCCAGGTGGGCCCTTTTTCACAACCTAAATCTTACCTTCACCAGAATCTGGATACAGTAGGTAAATAAACCAATAAAACTCAAATCCATTCTATTATTTCCTATTGTGCACCCTAAGTTGAAATGGTTTGTGTCATTTTGCCAGAAAAGAGCAAAGGCTCGTTCCATTTTCTCTCCATTTCCGTATTATCTCTATATGAAGTCTCATGCTCCTGCCTGAACCAGGTATTCCAAATTATTCCATACCAGAAGTTACTGGGAGTTATTCACGTGGAGACAGTTTGCCTTGGAGCACCTCACTCAGTGCAACAGTTCCAAACAGCTCAATTTCAAACTCCTGCTTGATTCTGCTCCTCAAAAGAAGATACATCCTAGACAAAACCCAAAATAATACAGAATATTCAATATATGCTCCTGAAACCTGAAATTAAGGGAAACAATCAATCCAAAACCCTGTCTGTATGACACCACATGTATTTTTTTGAAGAATACATAAAATAAAATAGACCAGCCTCTTAAATATAAAAGACTGAGGGGAGGGGGAAGTGGAATTTGCGAGGCACCTTTTAACTTCTCAATTTTCTTCTGGTCTCAACCCACTATACTGAGGAAAATGCATTGGTATGGGAGAATAATACTGCTGAGCTCTTTTTCCCTCTTCCTTTTCATTTTGATGATAAAATTCAAAAGCTAATAAAATCAGACAGATTATAGCAGCATTGATGAATGACTATGTCTGGATTTCCTGTCTGGAGACCAGAGCAGGCAGTGTCTGAGAAAAAAGACAAGGCAGTCAGTGCATAGAGAGAAAAGGAATATCCAGCAGATGGATTATGTCTGGCTGCTCCCATTATTAATACTGATCTGTATCAGGCAGTGATGAATACAGAGAAGCACTCAGAAATACTAATGGTTTCACCCTTTAAGTACTAATTTCTACCCTTCTATTCTTTTTAGCATTAAAAATGCTCTCTGATCTTGTCATTGATGGAAATGGTTATAATGAAGAGGCAGGGCTTTTGTGAAGAAAGAATGTACTAGATTTAATGAAAAATATTAAAATCAGCTTTAAAGATAGAGAAGTTGTAAACTACAATCAAAGCATAGCAGGAAAAAAGAAAAAACAAACCTCGCTCTCTCCAAACAATTTATATTCTTATTTGAATATAATTTTCAGTTGTCAACGCTGTAGACTAAACACATTCTGAGGTATAAAAACAACTGGTGAAGAGAAGACGTGTTAGGTAACACAGACAGTAATATGATCAATTAAACAATATTCATGCTGCACTGAAGTTAAGGTTGGTGTTATAAAACCTCCATTCTTTCAGATCTTGTCATGGTTTTACGTTTTTTGGTTTTCAGTATTCCACATCAAAACATCATGTAGTGTCCTGGAACTAAACTGTTGATGTTCCAGCTCCATGTACCTATCCCTGTACATGAGGAAAGTCATGGGATCTGACCCATCGGGGTGGGGGGGGGGGGGGGGGGGGGGG
>JAPSGF010000006.1:14271108-14315119 GCA_035772895.1 Perdix hodgsoniae | reverse complement strand
GGGGGGGGGGGGGGAGTGCTCTCTTACTGCCTGGCAGTGGGTGCTGGAGGTGCTTTCCTGGCCGTTACAAGCTTTTCAGGTTTGACTCAGTCTTGGGAACTCTCTCCTATCTTATTTGACTTATTAGTCTCAATTTCAATTAGATCTTATTATATTGTGTTATTTTGCATTTCCAGTATCCTAGTTAGTAAAACAAGTTTTCCTCCATAGATTGTTGCCGCTGTTTCTTTTTCCCCCCTCCTTCCTTCCCACTTTGTGTGGGGCCAGCGTGGGAGTAGAGGGACAGGGGCCTACTGCCCCCTGTCACGGGCATAGATTGATCTAGTTAACACCGTGACAGATCTTTAACTTTCAGTGTTCTCCCTGATTAATTCCATAGAAGTTTAGTTGATACTAAAATATCTAGCAGCCAATTCTAGCACTGCATATTTACTAGCGAGATTGTTTGCTTTTAAAAATCCATACTGTTTTATGATACATGGATATCAGCCATGTCTAAACTGGACTTACTGACCTAGAATATCCTTCTCACTTCTAAATACCAATAAGAAAAAAAATTTTCTATTAATGAAAGTCAAAAATATCTCGCCTTAAGGCCTGAAAGTGCCTAAATATTCACTAAAGCAACCTGGAAATGGAAAGACAGCTCACCAGTCTGGAAGTGACAGGTAAAAGAGATCAAGTATGCTGTAGGTACTACCTGAAGTACTTACCCAGAATAAAGTATAAGACATCGTCTGGGATCGAAGTTCAGGTGGTGATTCAGATTTTGCAGTTGTTGCTGATCGCTCTGCCAGGAGCAATCTGGGGTATTAATATGGATGGCTCAGGGCAACAAGACATGCCAGCTTGCCTGGCCTAACTGAAAATATTTTCTTAGTTGTGGACTAAGAGATGAGAGAAAGCTGTAGAGCACAAGTTTTGTAAACACCATTTGTTGAGGTATTTCTTTCTTTCTGGTCAATGGATAGTTCTGTTGAGCTTTGATTCTTCTTTTTTTTAGAAAAAAATAGGTAGAGTCTTAGAAATATATATTTCAAATGCAGGCTAATCTTTCAGACTATTTTCATTTCCAAATATATTTATGGGACTATTTTATTTACAGCAAACTTCAGGAACTAAAGTGCTGTTTCGAACACAGCGCCAGAAATTTACTTCTAAGAAAGCTACTCCAACCACAAAATACAGTTTTGAATGCACATTTTCTTTTAAAAGTGAGTCTTCATTCTCTTGAAATACAAATTGCATTTTCTTGCTTTCATCTGTCTTTTGCCACTTTTAACTTCAGACTTCAATCTTGCTGGAGAACTTGTGTTTCTGTGCCCAAAACCAAGGACAAGAAATGAATAGTTTGCGCTATTTTCATTACTCTGTCAGTGAGACTGTGTGTAACACCAGAAAAATCAGTGTCTGCTCTGTTATTCTCTCCTTTTTCTGTAAAATAGAAGTACAAGTACACCCTTATTTTTATGTGTTTATTTGTAAGCTTATGTTATATCGGCTTTTATAAAGGGCTTTGATATTTCTGGGAAAAAGACTGAAGTTTGTGAACACCGTCTTCATATGTACAGATACTCAACTGAATCATTCTATCTTTTCTTTTTATTTTTCCCCCTTAAAAATATGAGTTTTATTCTTGTTGGTTTTTTTTTCTTTTTTTAGCAGTGTCACTTTGCAGTGAGTTCTGTACTATCACAAACATGGACTCCTAAAATTAAGAAAAAGACTCTTCTTCATCTTATCTATAACCTACAAGAAAACTTCTTTAATTCTTCATTTTTTAAAGGAAAAAAAAAACAAACAAGAATACTGTATAAGTTTTAAGCTTAAAGTTTTAAGTTTAAGTTTTAAGGGTTTCATTATATCTGTAAATTTCCTGAAGAAGGAATTAAACATTGAGAACCTTTCTCTCCTATGAACAGTCTTTAGTCATGCGAAATGTTTTATGCAGTCACTGGAGACAATTCTGATTCTGAACAGTACTTACCCAATAGGCTTAGAAGGAAGGTACTGTTCAACCTAAGATTCCGATGCAATAAAATTATTAGTGCTCAAACTTTTTACATAATCCTTCCAGAATTATTTATCTGAAAATGTTTTTAAATCTGTAAATAAAATAAAAAGATGTACATTATTAATTCCAGAGGGAAATAACCATAAGCACTTGTTTTTACATCTCAGTTTTAGTGTATTTTGGATGGTGTTACAATATCACTGAACAGGTCTTATCTTAAGCATTTCATCCTGCTCTTATCAGCACTATACTTAATGTAGCAATAAATTTAGAGCAACCACATATAAAACTGTGGGCTTCTTTACAAGTTTGAGTATGGAATAAAGTTATTTCAATAACTTGATTAATTTGGGAAGTGAAACCATATTTTTCAAAACAGAGCACAGCCATTTGCTAACACAAGTGTTTTGAAGGCAGCTGTATCAGTGTGGATGGAATTTGTTTCAATAACATTGAAAAGCCCATATTTGATGATCTCTGTCAAAAGTCATTATCCATTTTTACAGTTCCTATTCAGATCAGTATATTTCTAATTTCATAATGTAGTATGGAAATTAACTGTCTGAATTTCTGCACTCTGCATTTCTATTTGCACTCCAACACATTCTTTTAGGAACATAAAAGTTCCATACATGTCTCTTAATTAATTCAACAGTAAAGCAAGATTGTTTCTCTAAAGCCCTTACAGTTTTCGTCTATTTTCTGCTATTGTACCACTCAGTATGATACAGTCTCTGAAGAATGAGGTCTCTAAACAGTAATTTCACATGTGTATGTTGTTAAAGCCAATAACTGTACTAAATATATAGAAAGGTCAAGGCAAAAGCTAAATGAACTTCAGCAGGATATAGGAATTTCTGTTATAAATCAACATCAAATACTTGAAGGTATTTCTTATCTGCTTATCATAATACATCAATAACAGCCTTTTCATCATAGCTGAAAACTAGAGTTGAAGTTCCAATCATTCTTGTCAGCAGGAAGCCTCCCATCAGCTTTACACAGAACCATGATTAGCAAAACTCACTAATTCCAGCATTTTAGGGAGATCTGAAGTTTGAATATCTCTATGGTTAGAAACACAGTACAGCTACCCCATACATCTTTAACTTGGAAGAATGATGAGCCAATTAATCAGGGGATGAGGTTTACAAAGGCATTTCATAGCTTTTCATAGAGAGCTCAGTTTTAGAGGATATTCACTCACTCATCTTTCCCATACTTACAAATAGACTCACAGGTAAATTATATGATATGGAGCTTCTTACAGTGTTTCCATTCTGTCCTTCAGTTCATTGTACCAAATTAGGGTTTAGAGAGTATGTTCTTTGGAAATTCTTCCGCTATTATCCAGTTTCTCTCAGCTCCTTCAGCGTGGTTTCATCTTCTCCAAATAGATACAGTTCACAGGTCTTGGAGAACCCCAGTGTTTTTTCAGTGCTACTGCACAGCTCACTACATCACTGTTTGCTACAAGAAAGACATATGATCAGGGACCATTCTTCCATATCCGGCGAATGTTAAAAGGAGCAATTCCTCCATAAGGAAGACAATAATGTAAATATTTTTAAACTATGGTTTCTAACATGTTCTTTAAGATTCTTTAAATTATATTTTAATTTTTAGGTCTCTTAAAGAGCAATGCTTTGTCCAAGCTTGGAATGCATTTGTGATGCTCTTCTCCAGCAGGCAACAACCTGTGCACTATGTCAAGCACTTTGTTTTGGCTTTGACAATTTTTAAAAAGGATGAGAAACTAACTGGAATGAAAGCTTAAATCAGACTTGGTTGAAGTTGCCTGCTGTGAAGAATGCTGTGGGTGAAGAAGTACCACTTGCACAATATGGTAATCACAACACAACATTGCTAAACTTGCAATAGTTACACGGGGTGATAGTACTGCTGCCATTTCACAATGACAAATCCAATTACTTTTATTCTTTGATTATATGGAGCTCTATTAGGAATTGGGACAAATGAAGCACATGCATGCTTTCATCACTCTTTCAAAGAACACAGACTGTAATTTAAGCCAGTTTACCAGCCTAAATAATTTCAATCCTCACCATAGTCAGTAATGTGCTTCCTTCTTTCTACATAATCTGTTTTACTCCACCAGCCATAAACGCACTCTTTTTTTCTCCTCTCTTCCAGTAAAGCACTTCCTCTCCTTGTTGTTACACCAATCACATTTCCAAAAAATAATACCCAGAAATGACATTCTTTTCCTACCTCAGTGAATCTTGAGGACATCCACTTAATTAAAAATGCTTACAATTAACAATTAACAATCTAAAGTGAGTCAAATTTAGCACTGATATCCAAAACAATAGACAAGAATCAAACAGAAAGCAGGAGGAGGTCCCTTAGAGCACTATCTGTGCCTCAACACCACTATGATTCACAGAGGCCAACATCTTCAGTCGGACCACTTCCAGCTCGTATCCAGTGATGAAAGGGGTGTATTTCACAGCTCTACTTGTTTGTCACTTTTGTTTTCTAAAGGTAAGCTCATATATCACAGAAGTGACAGATAAACTATATTAGAATACCTTTCAGGATATCTTCCCAAGCGATTCTAAGTCAGGAAATGCTAACACAATGCTTTCTGAGGATAGAGGCAAGCAGGGAGTTGTGAAGCAAGTGGTGGAGAAGAGTTGCACTACTGCATCATTAGAATTCCCTATCATCTCAGTAAAATGACAAATTCTGTCTCCACAGAGATACAGCTTGCTGAGACTAGTGAAAATAGCATGAGGGGAAACAGATGTATCAGAAGGTTAGTTCAATCAGCAGTAAGAATTAGAGATAAAAGCCATGCATGAGGGAAGAGAAGTAAGTTTGGAGTACCGTTGTACCCACTCCATGAGTATTTGAAGGGCTCTTCACCTTTTCTGCAAAGATATGGAAACCTGATCACAGGACAGTCTTGTTCCAAAAGATATGAGACAACAAGGAGCAACTAGACCATAAATAATTTCCTCCATCCAAGATACATACAGAAAACTCCTACTCTCACAAGAGAGCAGAGCTAAGACAGCCGGGAAGAAGCAATCCCACCTGTGAAACTTGTTCATTAAATAGCAGTGGAGTTTTTCCCCTGTATAGACCAGCAAGGGAAAGTGACTATGCCAGTGGGCACATGGAGAAGGCAGCATGATGCGGTAAATGAATAACAGACTTCAAAATAAAGAAAATGTGCTAATGCAAAAAATAAAATAAAAATAATATTAATAATGATTAAAAAAAAAGTCATTGAGCTAATTATATAAGAAATTCTGGAAAGCGATCTATGTTAAAAGACTTGCTTGTCTTTTTCCAGTTTAGAGTTGTTAAGATTTCAATTAGTCAGCACAGCTGAAGCTGAAAAATGAGCTACATAAAACTATAAGAATGATACAGTAATTCTAACAATGTTCCCACTCTTTTTTTGTCTTGTGTTCAATGAGCAAATAAAACACATGCACATAAATAGCTGTATCTGCAAGTTGTTACATTTCCTTTGTGTTGCCTGTGTTCTAAGTCCTTGCTTACAAGATAGAATTGGATGGGTTTATTCTGTTAGGATTTTATAGGCAATATAAATTTTAAGTCTTGCCTGTATTGCAAGTCCTGTCTTGAAACGCAATCTGCATTAACAAGATTTTGTAGGAAGGAACATCTAAATCAATAAGGTGCACCTGAATCACTCCATGCTTTGTACATTCATTTTTGGATGAGTAACTGTAGAGTGTGGCAAAGCTTTTTTGTTTGCCAGTCTCTTTTATCTTCAAACAGATCCACAAATGGATTATTTATAGATGTGAAAGCAGCCCTCTGAGTAAAGCAAAAAGGGCAGAGATTACAAAAGATTGATTTCCACAGCTCGTTACTGCCATAAACCTATAACCCAAGCAGATGCACAGGGGAGAACTCTCTTCTTTCGGTCAGCTGTTTGTTTCTGGCACGTGCTTACAAATCTCTTGGGAGCACTAAAAGGACATCGATGCACTACAGTTTGAAATGACCAGTAAAAAAGCCTTGTTGCTGTAGTTTTTATCATTGTTTGCCTCCATTTCATGAATTATTGCAATTAGCCCAGAGATGAGATCTATTTCTGTGTGGAGTATAGGCCACTTGCGTACTTATATGTAAAAACACCACTATAGGCCTGGTATTCAGTGTCTCCTTTGTAGAATTTACAAGTTTTCTCATAATCAGCAGAAGGAACGTACAGAGAGAATTGGGTTATTACCCAATACAATCTGGTTCATAAAGCGTTAACAATAATAATAATAATAATAATAATAATAATAATAATAATAATAATAATAATAATAATAATAATAATAAAGTTTTCATATCTCTTTTCCCTAAACAGGTAAAAAAGGAAACACAACACATCCCTAAATAAGATGGACTTGACAACTTTTAAGTTGCTCACACCATCTAAGTATTTTTATGAACTAAAAGCAGGAAGATATTGGGGCTAGGATCAACTGAATGACAATCAGCAGCATTGGGATCTTCTCTGCTGTTTGTGTAGTGGAACACCTTCATGATTACTTCAATTCAGGCCTTCTTTTTTTTTCCTCGTATTTCTCATTTCAAGAGGAGACACAAACATTCTTTTGATAAGAGTATTCCCATTCTCCCAGTTTTAATTGATTCAGATTTTTAAACAGGCTCAGTTCTTCCCTTTTCATACTTGATTCTCAGAAGACAGGAAAGTGATCAGGAGCAAATTAAGCTCCTACCAGTTCCTAATATTACTTCTACAGAATCAAAACTAATATCACTAAGTATTCTAGCACTTGTGTCAGGTGACAAAAAGATATTTCAATTTCCTTTTTAAACTGAAGCCTTACTAGGCTGCTCTTGCACTTACTACTCCTCCAGTCTTTTCAGTTAAAGCACAGATACACAAGGCATGTTTTTTTATTGTTGCACTCCAAACACAGGGAAAAATCAATGCATTCAGCTTTCCCCTTCTGAGCTAAAGAAACATTGCCTAATTTGCACAAGCAGACTTCTGCCAGTCTGATGCAAAACTGTCACCACTGTGCTAGAAACACCTCAAGCACCACCTACTCAGCAACATAACCAATTATATTAAAAGTTAGTAGGCATCCTTCTGTATTCTTAACTTGGAACACAAATTATAGATTCTAATTTAGCAAATGGCCTCTTGAGCCAAAAAAAAAAAAAAAAAAAAAAAGCCCATAATGACAGCTGCTTTGTGGCCAAAACTCTGCAGCTCACATTCCATGGAGAGCATCAATCCAATATCAGCAGGATTCTACTTCACACAGGGGCCAATTCTTAGCTATAAGTGTTTTCAGAACAAAAACAGTCAAGACCACTTTACTAAAAATAATGATCTAGGCCCTGCTGCATTTTGGACAAAATTTCTTGTGCTAAGAAAGCTCCCCATTATTACTTCTTTTCTTTACTAACCAAAAAGTTTGTAGACTAGGATGGGGGTAAATAGAGGGAGAAGGAAAAGAAGGAACTGTCTTATCACCCCGATGTACTCATGATGTGACAGCTGTAAATTTAGCTCTCCTGCTAATCTAAAATGTAAGCATTTGGGAATAGTGGACATTCAGCTTCCAAAGTCACCTTTTTGACCTAAATTGTTACCACAGGTGCTAGGTACCTTAAGTAACATGCCTTCAGTAGCCATATTTAATGCAGTGTTTATGTGGCTTTGATCACAGATTTTGTATTTTATGTGAATAAATGTATTTGTCGTGAAGGAAAGCATTACCATTTACCATGGAATATGCATTAATTGGATGAAATTAACCACTTCCAACTAACTAATGTATAGATTTGTGCTCGTGGCCTTGCTATTTACAGGCTGGCTTGTACACTCCTCCACTGCCTGCTTCCCCCCCTCTCCTGACTTACCTGCATCAAGAGACACGGCTAATAACATCATCTTGAAAGGACCAGAGGAAGAAGTGCACCCTTCACTCATGGTGGTGAGATCATTCCTAAATAAATTCTAAGTCTGAAAATCCAAGATATGTATAGCAGGAAAGAGCCATTTGTTTACAAGAAAACTGGAAACATCTCAAACAAATAGTGAGGCACCGCTCTCAAGTTTTACATCAATATTTCCTTTTCTGGCAGTTTCTTTACAGGCATATTTTAAAAAATAACTTTCATATTTTAAGAATTTACTGAGCTAAATTGAACTGAACTGACAAGAAATGCTTAGACTTGCCTTTAAAAATATATTAGGTTGCATTATAGCTGCTACAGTTGGAAGTTAAAGGTGAAACTATTGTTAAATCTGAAGACTCCATCTAATGGAAACCTTTCTAAGATTACTATATGCATAAAAATACAATAAGTCAAATCTCTCAAGTAATTTCTCTATGTCAGCTTCCTAAATAAGCTCTTGTACAAAGATATAATGAATTTTAATTGCATATAGAAAATGTCTGAATTCTAACCACAAGTATAACATGCTGTGCCAGCTATTTCAGATCTGCTTTTTTTGTCCCTTGCACTTCATTCTGATCATTCTGTTAAGAATAAGCTCATATGCACAAAGAGAATCATTTTTCTTTTAAATTATTAATTAAAAGATTAGTGCACACCTTCAGATCTCCCATAAGTGCAATGTTCCAATATCTGTACAGCTTTTAATGACGTGAGCAAGAGAGATCCAAAAAACTCTTATTTTCTGAGGTCCTATTTTTGATGTTAATAAGAAAATTTAACATGCAGTGAAGCACGAGCTTTTTTAGGTTTAAGAACCTGCTCCAAAGTATCACACGCACTAGGCTGAGACATGGAAATAGCCATTAGCAGAAACACAGAGAAATGGCTAGAAAAGAAAACAGCTCTCCTGGACATCTCAGGTCTCCCAGAACTAGTCCTTCATCAAGTATTCAGATTAGAAGATACTGTACCACACCATCCCCATATCATGGATTCACTGTTTCTACAGGGGAAATTAAACAAATCCATTTTATTTTAATTGATCAAGAATGCAAAATACACTATTTGTTTTAAGAGTCAAACCTTCCAGATCAAGAGTCCTAGTTCATGGTATGTATAACATTGCACGTCCACCTTCAAAACACCCAAGCAGCAGAGTTCCCCCAGTGCTGCCATGCCATTTCAGAAGTCAATGCTAAACGTGCTTTTTTATTATCATTATTTTATTTGTGATTTCCCTTTTGAAACACATATTCATTTCAACCACCCCAAGGCCATCTGGTATCAGACTGCCTTTATAAGCATATCTGGCCATCCCCACAGTAGTACCTGGCTTTAGTTCAGAGCTAGGAAAGCTGTCAGAAAAAGGCAAGGCAGATACTAGGCAATTAATATATAAACAAGCTTGTAGATATGTTACAGTTCTTGGGTTCCTTTTCTCCTCATTTCTCTGTCAAATGCTTTTTACATTTTAAAGGACACATTTTAGACTGCCCCAAAACAAGCAATTGAAAACTCATTTTTTCCTTCTTTACAATTACAATAGAAACACAGTACAGCTGTATGTCACTCTTCTGTGAGAATCCACAGAGTATTAAATAACCTTATTTTCAAAATGTGTCATTTAAAACTGTGTAAGCAACAGATGTGAACAGACGTTTTATCTGTTCTGATTTGTGTGTTTGTAAGTGTTTTACTTCTAGTTGTAGGACCTCTGAAACAGAGGCTTTATGTAAGAAATTACATAAACAGCAGATAGTTAAATTCACCACAGGAAAGAAAGACAAGAAGAAATAAATATGATAATAGGATGATTTAAAACAGCATGATCTCTTGATTGCAGTCTAAATATTAATAACCACTGTGTTTACTGTCCTTGGGTACAGAGAGAATGAGAGGCTGAGGATGACGGACTGCAGCCAGCCCTCCCGGAGCTCAGCACCCAGGGAGAAGGGCCACTATTAATGAGCTGTGGGCAGAATACTGTTTGCCCATTCCTGCCTAGCAGAAAGTACAAGGATATAATTAATGACACACTATCACTTATCTGATAATGTATATGGCTCCTTGCCACTGAATGAAAAATACTGTTAAGTATTTTTACTTAAGCTGCTGTTAAGTTGCTCTCATTGTTTTGAAAGGTGAGAGTTGTTACATATTAACCAAAGTTTTGTTTTCAAGATTATTCCACAGTAGAAAATAAACATTTCTGAAACACTTCATCAGGCCGGTCTTTGGCTGAATTTAGATCTTCATTTACTTCAAGATAAAGAGCATCCTTTCTTTACCTTCTGCTACATGAAATTCCTGTTCTGCCATTAACACATCTGTTAATTGCTAATTAGAGCTATTAGCCTTTTGAATTCGGTACATTCAGTCAGCACCCATCCCAAATTGTGCTTTGATCCTTAATGCAAATGTAAGAAGCATCCTAACTTCTCCCCTTGAGGAACATAGTCCTGTCACTTTGACTTTATAGCTGATGCTGCCTGGGGTTAATATGCTATTGCTCCCAGAAGGAATAAAGAAATTGACCATGTTTTGCTGAGAAAGACAGTTAGAACCACAGACCTTACAAAGTCTTAAATTCTAAATGTTTTATTTGGTATTTCAAAGATTTCCTTTTGCACTGCATTATAAAAAGGTAATCATTCGCATATTTTATTGTCCTCCTATAAAATGCAACATTTCATTCCTCTTCCATTAAGAATATCTGCATGGATGATTTATTTTGAAAAGATTCCTTAGAGAACACTTTGTTAGACAACAATTATAAATTAAAGAACAGCTATAATTTATATTGAGTTATGGATTTTTATGGCCTGACACTTTATTACAGTTACTCCCCACAGAGCCTCTTTTTGTAATCAAAATGACAGCTTATATCATCAGTGATAAATATTGTTTGAAATCTACCACGATACTTCTTTGACAGAGGCAGAGTCAAATTTAAGTGTACAGCCAGTGCCAACGGTATAAAAATCAATGGCAAAGCTCATCAAATTCAGAGTACTTCTGATTAGGACAAGAGAGATGTAAATGAATAAGTAAATGCTTCAAGTGACATTCTTATACTGATATGCAGATCAATCAACTCCGTTGTGGATTTGCTGTTCTGGGGTGAGATCCTGCTTTGCAGTGCTGATGATGCACTCCTTTCAGTCAGTCCTTAACACTAAACTCATAGGCAGCCTAAGGAGCATCTCTTCTCCAGTAACACACACACGATTGTCTAAACTTCAATTTCTACTTGCTTTTCTGTGTTGTCTCCAGGCCTCCCTTCTGCACAGAGGAACTAATATTGTCACAGATGAAATTATTCACCTTTGCAGGTGTGCTTGTATCAAAATGGTTATGGCATTTTTTGCAAAGGTCTTCAGGATTCAAGTCCCTGTAGTAAAAGCTATAAATTCAGTCCTACATTTTTCACCAAGTCAGCTAATTACTGTGTTACTTGTCAGAGATGGACACTATTTCTTTATTTTGAACCAAACTCAGTCTCCTCAGTGTATAACTCAGATGCCTAATAAACCAAACCCTCCCAAGGGCCTATGCATAGTTCACATACTTCTCTTCTGGCCTCACAGGTCCAACAAATCTTGCATGGGAACTTCACAGTTCTGAATAGAGTCATGAGAGCAAGTGAACTGTACACATGGCATCTTCAACCTTCAGTCATTTAAGGGTTCAAGTAGACCTCATATGCTTGCTCTCATTTCAATCCCTAATAAATTTTAGTGCTGTCTGTCTGCATAAGTGTTTTGATTCAATGCTGTCAGTCCTTCTGCAGAAGCAATTCTGTCTGTGACACAAGTGCAAAAAAGAGAAGTTCAAATATGTTGCATATGATTTTTAATGCAAATGTATGTGACTTGAAAGGCATTTTTGATTTCTCTTCCTGTAACTACACAGCTAGTTCACATGCATCTGCAAGAATGTCACTTCTTCCCCAGTGAATTGAAGAAAGCAGTTTTATAGCTAAATAAAACACATTAAAGTTGTATTCAAAGTGAAAACAAAAGTCAAAAACGGAAAAAGTGAAAAGGACTGCTGTTACCAAATCTGTAGAGGATTTCCTTTTTTCTGCTTTTGGAAGTCAGTTCTCAACTCTTGCTGTTCACAATTACCTTGTACCTTGCAAGCAAAGTGTTGCAGTATCTTGAATTATATTTTCCCTGCTGATAGTAGTTCAGTTCTTAGGGTGATGATTTCATGTATTTATATCTGGAGAGCAGTTTGAATTGTGGGAATTACTTTGAAATATATATATATATAAATGTAATACAAATGATGAAATGACAGTATTCAAATACATAGTGTTAAAAAAAAAATGTACTGAAAATCTTTTATACATTTCTCTCATTTTCTCTCATGATTACATAATTCTTACACTAACCCTGTTGCCTACATCTTCACATTTTCGAGAGGTGTGAATTTGACAGATCAGATGTCAGTTCAGAAAAAGTACACTACAACTTGCAAAAGGTTGGATGCCATTCTGGCTACACCGATTAAAAATGACACATATTTGGAACATGCCAGTTCAAGATGACAACAAAGGAAAGTATGGAGACATGGATGTTGTGATTGATAGATAGGTGGTACATGATCCTAAAGTAATACTTAAACTGGGAGCTGACATAGTGGAGTAAAATAAAAAATGCTGTATTTTATGTGAAATGCTACCTTTGACTACAACCTGTACTGAAAGTTCAGAGAATACTTTGTCATGTTTTTTATAGCAAATACATAAAATATACTCTAAACGCTTTATAAATACCTTCTTTATAACCCAAATCATACAAACAAAAATCATCACAATTTCTAATTATGTATTCCCATTTACTATGTGAGACCCAAATTTCTCGATACATAACCACAACACAGTTCTCTGCAACTTAGACTGCTGTATTTCACAATTTGCCAAAAACAAAATACCTTCTTCTCCACTCATCCCATTTCACGTCATCTCAGTGTCTTTCACTTCCATCCTTGCACCTTTATTTCCTCCTCGCCTTTATTTTCAAACATCCATTTCCTTGACCATATTCCATATATTGATAAATCCATATGTCACCTATTTCTCTTTTTCTTCCCCAGTGTTTTTAGACATTACCACCATGCTGCCTAACCCATGCTGCTGAAGAAGTTTCTGATGTGGGTTTGGGGCATTGTGTGGCACTGCCAAGGAGACTTCACATACCAGTGACAACCAGATTGGCAACCTGATCACTTTTCTGTATCAGCTACTTTTCCCTGTGTCCTCATATCCTTTCCTCATGGCCAAGAGAATTAATTGTTCAGCATGCTACAAATAGGGCAAACCTTCTCTTGAGTTTAGAGCTGCCACGTAAAACAACCTCATGGATCAGATTGACACTGCATAGCTGTGCAAAATAACTCTATGAAATGTCTTTGTAAGTATAATTATAAGCCTGTGATAGCTCTCCTTTACATCTTACCCATTCACAGAAATTATAAATATTTTTTAACTCTTTAGGACATTTCTATTTGGTAACTTCCATGTATTTTTATGTTATTTTTTTATCCCTAGTTTCAGAATAGATCTTGCTAAAACAGAATAGGCCTCCGTAAAACAGTATAAAGTCTCCAAATCAAATCTGAGACAGAAGCTTAACTTCGAGAATTTAGTATGAAACATAATCCCTACATTCTATTTCTTAACTGAGAAGCATAAAAGTAAATATTAGAAGTAGAAATCTGTTTCAAATACTAGATTGCAGAGCTCTAGACTCAAAACTTTTTGATCTGTAATAAAAAATGCTTATATTCCTTTCTCTTGTTCAAGAATCTTTCTTTCATCTTGTTCATTCATCTTCCTGGTCCTCAGTTTAACATCAAAAAAAATTGTAAAGAAAGGAATAGACATGGAAAATACATCTACTTTGCCCCACTTGAGCAAATGTTAAACAAGTAATATGTGCAATGATTTGCTCCATCACCACATGTTCTGTGCTAAGGCCACATGTTTTCCAGGGGATTATCGAATGCTAAAAATCAGAACACAGATATTCTTTTTGCAATAAAAAAAATCCAAAATATGCAAGAATTGCAGTCACTTCTCTTTAGGAAAGGAAATGAGCATGACCACATGATGAAGTATACTTCCACAAAAGGCAGAAAATCTGATAGCCAATTTAACTATTTTGGTTAGACCTATTTTAATATTCCACAATTATCACTTAATGTACAAATTTTATGAAGGAAGTAGAAAAGCAGCTGTTCAGATTAACTTACAGTGCAATGAACTGCAGTGTAGATGCTTCCTGTTTCTCATATGACACTTTGAATAGCAGCTCACGTCTAAAAACAGTCTAGGAGAAAATTGAGTAAGCCATTCATTTCTCTGACAGGTACATTAGACTTCACTGAATTAAAAAATTACAAGATGAAGTGGCTATCAAAAATGCAGGTCTACCCTTTATTTGCTGTAAAAGTATATCTCCTCCACTCTTTGCATCAGTACTAGCATTTGTGTGTCCATCAAGCCTCCCAATTCAGTTACGAACCATTTGTTCTTTTTACTATTTTGGATGCTTCTTGTACATGAGCTCAAAGAATATTTACTTCAACATCTTCTCATACAAGACAGAAGCATCTTTTACGAACCAACAACCAAAATAAGAGATTTTTAACCATGAGGAAAATTCATCAGATCAGCTTTAAACTGTTTTAAAAAACCCTGAATTTTTGGAAGCCGAGTTCTTTCCTGCAAAAAAAATCATAGGCTGCTAAGTGTCCCAGACACAGCATCAGAACAAAGAGTCAAGATCATAACTGTAAGCCTGTATTTCTGTATTTTGAGCACTGGAAAATGAAAGGGTTTCCTGTACTTGCAAATTCTTTTTCCAACAAGGGAGTAGAATTCAATAAGCTCATTAGTAGTATAACTACTAATATTACACTTCTTACTTACTCTTTGCAATCATATTTTCAGTAAAACCCCTATATGTAAGACAAAGGCTTTTACAACTCTTTTTTTAGTCATCTCCTACAATCTGACTCTTCCAAGACTGTCTTTTTTTTTCATTTTGTAAGTGACATTTACTGCAATTCTTCATAAACTCTCAAGAATTGGATTCCCTGCCCCTGGAATTGAATAAAATATGTGCACAGACTGTCAGCAGGTCACATGTATCCTGCCAACCTACATCTAATAGATTTTTCACTTTTCATCAGTGGATTTCAAGACAGTATGTAGTCTGCCAAATTTACTAAAAAGCTTGCTACAGTATCGCACTTTCAAAATGTGCAATCTGTCAAAGCCACAACTCAAAATGTCTGCTACAATGAGAGTCTTTGAAAAATCTGCTACGGTGTTGGCATTCATTCAGAAAATAATGAGTATATCAACAGAGAAGGATGGGAGAGGAAAAAAGTTGTTGGGGGGAGGGAAAGAAAGAAAGAGGAAAGATGAATCCAAAATGCAATTTGTTAGAATCTCGAGAAACTGTAAGAATTCTTTATGCAAGTATATTCCAACTTAATATGAATTCCTCTAAGACAGCATGTTAATAAATATTAGCACAGATGAAAAGATCATTTATCACAGATTTGACCACAACCATACATAGCAAACCTCAGTATTGATCTAAACACAGAATACATGGAACAGACATGAAAACACAGCAAACTGTCTTGCATCTCTACTGAGCATTATGAGGTTCTATACATGGAGAATATCACAACAGATAGGTGGAAGGAATAAGGTTGCTCAATGTATTAACTGAAATATGAAAGAACCTGAAGTAAATCCAGGAGATCCATTAATAAAGATGAACTTCAATGTCAAAAATCAGAACACTGACAACAAAATATCCAAGTACTGTGAAATGCAACTCAAGAATTTTCCTTGCCTGTTTTTCTATATCTTGTATTTTAGAAAACACACATCTACATTCAAATTATGCAAAAAGACACAAGAAGAGCAGGAAGAAAGACCATTCCAAAACCAAGAACATATTTTAATATTAGAAACAGGATTTCTTTTTACCTACTTGAATGGCTGACAATAAGGTAAGTTTTCTTGAATATGATTTCAAGCTAGTGAAAGGACTGCAGTAGAATTTTGAATTCAAAGCACTATAGAAGAGCTGCTTCACGCCTTGCCATGTATCTCCTTTGTGGTTCAATCTGCTTCCTTTTTCCAGGTTTATACATTGTTTTACATCGCAATGTTCTGATTGGTTCCTGCTGCAGCATGTAGTGGTTTTACCTTGCAATTAAGACTTTGTGGTCTCAAGTGTCTCTCTCTCATTAAGAGTTAGGAGTGTTCAAAAGGCTGTGAACTTACATGCAGCTGCTGAAACTTAAAACCAGATGTCTGCCCTCGTGGTTTGGTGGAATTTTCTAAGGAAATTTCCAAATTGTCCCCATTTATCAGCGTTTGATTGCACAGAACAGTCTCACGGAAAATTCTGCTTCCACATGAAATGAGTTTTGCTTGAAATTATTTTCAAGACCTGACAAGCTTCCATACTGTCATGAGCAACTGTGATCTGTCACAGCCTTTTCCATGCTTAAATGGTTTGTTCCCACTTGAGTTTCCCTACTTCTCTAAAGATGCATGTCAATACACGAGAAAATGGCCAACATGTCTGTAGCTGTTCCTTGCAAAGCAACTACTCTATGTTTTGTCTTTAAAACTCTGGAAAATAAGGTGTAGTTCGAGAATCAAACCTTTTCCTGAAGTGTGGATGATCAAGCAAACAAACAAAAAAAATATATATATAAAGAGAATAATCAAAAACTAAGAAAAACATGCTCAATCTGTTTCTTTGAGAACAAGCCTCAAGGAGTTTTGTACTTGCCAGAAGACTGCAGGCTGGATCTGTTCCTTTCCTTTATCTTAGAGAAGGAATCCCATCCAAATTAGCTTTTGATAATGTACAAGATCAAGGGAGAAAATTATACATAGGACACTTAAGATTATAAAATTTGCCTCTAAAGCAATCTTTTGTTCCACTGGATAACTAACCTCCTATTTTCAGTAGAACTGCATGGTTGCATATTCTGAAAGGAGAGTAATGTAGCTGAGCTGGCCCAGTTCCATACAGAGTTAACAGAAGCAGGATTGTACCTGAGTCTCAGTCTGGCAGGGACAGAAGTGCTTTTGTTTTGCTGCAGTGGAATCCTGTAGAAAGGTTAAGTAGCAGAGAGAAACCAGAAACAGAGAAGTGGTAATAAGACATAGGCTACAACGTGTGCAATACACAGAAATGTGTGTACAAACCATGGAGATCTGCAACTTTAGGCACCTGATTTAACCGGTTGTTCTCACTTTCAGCCAATAGGAAAGAAAAGAAGGCTTTTACTAAAGGGAAATCTAGAGTGCAAAGCAAAGGTTCCTCAACTGCCCCTGGAGCTTTCCTGATCACTTCTCACACAGACTATACAAGGAGAATGGAGATAACAACCAGCCACCTTAAAAAAAAAAAAAAAAAAAAAAATTGTTGGTGTAAATATCCACTGGTTTGCTTTTCCTATTCTTATAGATGATAAAGATTTCTAAGACAAGGGATCTGTTTTATATAACATCTAAAATAATCATTTCTCTTCTGGCTTGTGAGATAAGGTAGTCCAGGAAAGTTTTTTTAGAGCAGCTGTTTTGACTGTTAGCATCCCAACACTTTTTTTTTCTTCTTTCTTTATGAAGGGGAAGGGGAAGCGGAAGCGGAAGGGGAGGGGGAAGGGGAAGGGGAAGGGGAAGGGGAAGCGGAAGGGGAAGGGGAAGCGGAAGGGGAAGCGGAAGGGGAAGCGGAAGGGGAAGGGGAGAGTACTTTAAGAAATAAAGTTTTGAATTCTTTGATTGCAACTGACTCAATCACAGACTGCACACAGTTTTAAAAGAAAGTAATCAGAGTAGAATCATTAATTCATACTTACATTAAAATAATTTGACTGATTTGTAAGTACCTATGAATAAACTGACATTCCTCATGTGTTTTTTGAGGATTAAAAATGAATATTTACAGAAAGTAAGAAATTACTTCCAGCCATTTATACATTATAAAAAGTAGAAACATAGAGTATGCTCCCTATCAGAAGATCACTGGTGTATTTTATTAAGTTATCTATATCAGATAACCATCATCCTGTTGCTTCAGCCCAAGATGTGGAGTGGGCAGTGATGAGGACAAGTACAGTACGGAGAGAACTCACCTAACTGGGAGAACGTGATTCCCTGAAAAAAAAATAATTCTAACTGAAGCTTTTATTTCTTCAAAGTGAGGGAATTTCACAGAAGCATATCAGATATGAAGACAGGGAGATACTACAAAACAGGCTATGGCAAGACTTGACAGCTGACACTATCAAGTTGAACAACCACCACATAAAGAGACCTGCGCATGCATGATGTTTTGTACTTACTGTTACGGTACGTTCCAGTCTCAAACGATAACCTCATTATTATTAAATAGTTATGTAACAGATATTGCATTAGTATGTTTGCCCACATTTCCCAAGTGCAAGTACATAAAAATTGTCTTAGAAATGCATAACAAGCATTAAAAGTGTATTTTCCCTAACTGCCTACAAGCAATCTTTGAAGTAAAATTTCATTCTTTGTTATATTTTTTCAAATGCTTCCTTTCACATTTGTGCATACATTCACTGTGCACTGCCATATTTTGAAACACACAGGACTCACAGGCATCCTGGTGTGTATATTCTCTATCTACAGATAGTTCATTTCATATGTTATGCTATTTACTGGCATGGGTTTCCATGCGGGGATTCCATTGGACACTGTTGGCTCCCTGTTCACATCCAGGCTCAGTGCCACCTCTAGCAGTCACAGCAAATTCTCCTTTGGCAGCAAGTGACTATATGGCCATTCTCGGCCACACTTCCCCAGGGCTAGCCTCGTGGGATGGAAAGCAGCATCTTTCTTCAGCTCCCAGTATGCGCTAGAAGAAACAACTTCTTTCCCAGCCTATAAGCCTTGCTTCTAGCACTACCAGCCAGATTTACAATATTTTCCCTTGAGGGGACTTTTAGCATCAGATGTGCCAGGATATTCATTAAAAGGCAACACTGACTTAACAGATCAAATCTCTGGCAGTTTTCCCTCAGAAAAGCTGGCAAGATGGATTCCAGGCTTTTCTTCCCTTTACACAATGCTTCCGTGCTTCCTACACATACCACTGACTTACAAGGATGCCTTAAACTTGTGTTACCCTTCCCGCTTGAACGAGATGTCAGTTTTAATACCTGCTAATAATAAAATATTTTGCTGATTTGGAACATGGCAACTGATTCAGAGCTCAGTTTGCACCACTGAATTCAGTGCAAATTGTGAGACGACAAAAGTTGTGAACACGAACTTTGAATTGGAGGAAAAATGTCTCTTTTTTTTTTCTTCTTTTTTTTCAATGAATGAATTAATGAGGTGTTAATAAACACTCCCTGGTCATGGTCAAGGCTGGGATTCCTGAATTTCTACATTGTTTAAACAGTCTTGCTTTTAAGGAGTTGGGAACGTAGAGTGAGTTGGGGTTGTTCATCTTGGAGAATGCTCTAGGGACACTTTACTGTCGTCTTTCAGTATACAAAAGGAACTTATAAGAAAGACAGAGAAAGACTTTTTAGTGGGACCTGTAGTGACAAGGCAAGGCAAGTGGCAATGTTTTCAAACTGAAAAAGGGTATACTTAGGTTGGATATAAGAAACAATTTTTCACGATGAGAATGGTGTGACACTGGAAGAGAGCTGTCAAAGAAATTGTAAATGCCCCATCATTGAAAGTGTTCAAGATCAGACTGGATGAGCCTTTAAGAAATGTAACCCCGTGAAAGGTGTCCTTTCCTATGGCAAAGGAATTGGACTAGATGGTCATGAAATATGCCTTCCAACACAAACCGTTCTACGATTCCATGGTTCTTACTCAGCCATTGTCACAAAGCAACAAAATGTAATAGAATTCTGGCAAGAAGGTTCAGCCTCTACTGCCATATCACCATCTTCCTTTGACACCGTGGGCCAGTATAATAACCTAGGAGGTATTGCATAGAAATGTGTCCGAGTCCATGAGGGAAATTTTTACTGAGATCTAAGATTTGGCTTAGTTTTAATGATTGCTTATAAAATACTATTAAGATAAGAAATAGCCACTCTGTCACCCATCAGGTCTTCCTTTTACTAAGAACTGAGATACAGGAAAAATCCATAATTTGAAATAGGCATGGCACTAGAAATTGAGAAGGCATACACTTGAAAGGTAGTAAAGAAGAACTGAAAATGACCCTTTTGAATAGAAATATGTGGCACTAAAAATAATTGTATGCAGCACCCATGCATTTCAGAACTGTGGTTTCAACACTGAACTTGCATCCAATTTATTCTTGCAAGCATCTATACATGACACTAATTTCTCTGTGTAACAAAGCAGACTGCTCTGCTATGACAGTTTCTCTCTATATATATATCTCTACACCTTGTGTATGCAGAAGTTCAGATGACTGAGGGTTTCAGTGTGAAAGTTACAATAGAAAGTTAGGCCATAGGCAGCAAGTTACAACAAAGCAGCTGGAGCAAGACTGCATTTAATAGCATTTTCTTACCATATCCCCTTGAAATTTCAGACACAGAGGATGCATACATTCATTCTGGCTCTCAACTAATGAAAGGTTTTCAAGAAATAAAATTTTTGCTCTGTATGAAGCTTTGTGCAAGAGTTGGGCTGGTCAGATATTTCAGAGGAAATAAAATAAGCTCTCTTAGAGGGATAGCTATGTGTAGGTCACCCACTGAGTTAAAAACAAAAAGCCAAACCGCAAATCAGCCAAAAAGGATGTTGAAAAAGGGGGCTCTTGCAGGCTTGTTTTGCATTTTCATCCCTTAAACAATTTTTTTTCTAAAAAAGGCAGTATGACTTCTTCAATTTTTGGTGGCAAAAGGAAAGATATGAATTAACAGTAAGGGGGAAAAGCAGCTGAACTTCATAAGGCACTGCAAAAATTGTGTAATTTTTGGCATTTACAGAGATGAGCTAGCTTGCTTAAAAACATACACATATTAAAGGTTGCTTTGCAGATTACTATTTCTCAATTCCTTCGTGTAACTGTGCCAATGAAATACTCAGCTAGTTGGATTAAGGCCTCTGAAAACTGCAATTTGAGACTGAAAGCCAGATTGGGCCCTGTTCTGAACCAGCATCTCAAGTTTCCAAGCTTTTTCCAAGCATTCTCTGTTCTAGCACGGGTGGCAATCATTGAGCACAAGTCTGGAAACTAACATCACCTAGTGACAACTGGGAAAACTATCTAGACATGAAGTATTATGTAAGGAAAAGGGGTCTAGACAGAAGAAAAGAGGAAAATAGACATTACAGCATTCAATTTTCCCATGTTGCAAAAGAAATTGCCTGGATTGCCTGGGATTGCCTGGTTTCCAGCAGCTCCAGAAGTTAGATGAGACACACATAGCATCAGATACAGTTAAAAGCTCAATTTTATCCTTCATTGTCTGACAAATGTTGCAAAATGAGTTTTGCTGTTTATATTAAATGTCAGGAACAGTAGGTTCCTGACTGAGATACTGAGAAATAAAGATCTGGATGGCAATATCAGTACAAGTGCAGGAATAAAACTGAACAGAAAGAACATTCACTGCTTCCACCATCCACAATGCTCTCTTGGAAGATGGGAGATTTTTGATCCTTGCTCTTGAAAGCTGCTATAAAGATGGACTAACACCATTTCTATAATGAAAGAATAGAAATGATAAAATTAGACAAAAACTAAATACAAATAATATACATCATTCAAAATTTGTTCCCAGTCTCTTCTGCAACAGAACAAGGAAACATAACAGCAGAAGCAGACTTTTTTCTGGGGCAGTGTTGGTGACATCAGTCCTTGAACCATTTACTCAAATCTAGAAAGATATCAAATAAATTTCTTAAATAAATAATAGAATAATTCATTTGGTAAATTGCAGAGAATTTAGCTACTGAAAAGAAGGCTAAAAGATTTAAATAGCTACAATTAACAGAAGGCAAAAATCAAGCTTACTCCTACAGTCACTGACATAACTTACTGCTTTTCCTGAACCACTCATTGACAATTGAGAAGTCACAAGTCACACTCTCTTCTGAGTGTGTATTCACAGCTGCTTCGACAGAGCACTCCCCAGTCACTTCATAGAGCTACTTTCCCAGATCCTTCTAGCCAGATTATGAACAAGTCAGACTCCTGCTACTTTTTAAATGATTGCTGAATGCTGTTATGCTGTTACTCTTTCCCCATAATGACCTCAATATTTGATCCACCTTTCCTAATGCAATATTTGGAAGTCCCAAAGCCAATCCTTCTGCCTTGCTGAAACTGCTATTATTGCTCAGGTAAACAGAAAATTATCTTTAATGTCATCAATTTCAATTCACTGTGCAGTAAGTTTTCCAGTTACTGTTTAACACAAAAGGTATTACTCCAGACACAATAGAGAATAACTAAAATCATCAGTGCTTCATATGTTGAAGCTAGTTTCTTTCAACAAAGTTGGCTGAGGATGGCAATGTCACAGACAGAATTGATTGTATGGTTGCATGTTGCTGACAATTTAAAGATAAAAGTGAATCCTCCATTTGTTATTTTCAACACTCCTCAGAATTCCACCAACAGTACAAACAATATGTCTAATGACACTTGACTAGCAGAGCCTACTTGAAATTAAATGCGTGCTCTGAATAAGAACATCACTGGAATGCCTGTAACAAAAACTCTTCTGAAACTACAACATCAAGTATGGTATGTCCCCACTATCTTCTGTAGAATCAGGGCCAAGGTGAGCCCAGCTCCACATCATCAGCTATAAGGAACCTAAACCCAGCTCTTGTTTTGCAAGAAGTCACAACCTGTGAGCCAAAACACGAGTGAATATCTAGGAATGTTCACTCTGACCTTATGATATACTATTACATGAAAGGCAATTGTTCATGTAATTAGAGTGTCTGCATCAATTAAGACACAAGGCTTGGAATAACATTTACTTTGTGCAGGGTCGTGCTTTAGATTATACATCTCTGTGAAGAAAAAGCATTTGACATTACTGCAAGTGGAATATTTAGGGCATAAGCACAGCACCATTTGGCTCTGATTAAACACAGCTGGGTACATCTTCATTCCTCAGGGCAGGGAAACAGTTATCTGCTGGGAAAGGTAAATCTCAGATTGTATTCATCTTGCAGCACTAAATAAGTACTTGAGAGAAAAGCAACAAGGAAAATATCTATATTAGTGAGTAAAAATGGCACCCAGGAAATACTAAAAAATGGGAATCCAAAATCAAACCTCTCTCAGCATTAGAGACAACTCCCTGAAGCACAGCTTGCATGCTGTGTGAGAGAATGCTGCATGGACAATCCAACTGCTTTCCTGGAATTTGTATCATTCCCATAAGTTAACAGAAAAGAGCGAGATCATTACCCATTCAAATTGACCATGATACTGCAATAGCCTTAGTGTTAAAACACAGCCCTCTGTATTGCAGAAGCAAACAAGGCTTACCTGATGCCCCCCATCAGCAAGAGTTTCTAATGAGATTGCTCATGCTACCACCTGTGGTTTATAATTCCACTTTTATCCTAATGGTTTGGAAAATGTTCTAGAGTCAGCTGTAGTCTTACCATACTTCAAAGGTATTTCCTACTTAGCATTCTCTGATGAGTGTCATCACAACTAAGTTAGAGACTACAACGAAGCAAAGAGCACGCTTCAGCCCTGACTTTGATACTGAAAAGAACTGAATTAATAATTTATGAATCCAAAAGTAGAGAAGGGCGCTAATGCTAGAGACCAGTTCACCTGTTCTAGAAGAACCTGCCATTTCTTACTAGGATTGCAGTGATTACTGGATAAAATACATGCGGTATCAGCATAAGGAACTGTATTTCATTGGCTATGGGTTTTGAAAAGAAAGAAATAGTTTAATCACCCATAATTATCAGTGGGAATTAAATCTGATCACAGATCATCAGAAACCAGCCTGATAATGCTTCTAAATCCAGAAGAACAATTGCAGTGATATGAATGGAAAATAAGCTGCTGTTAAGTCACTGCTGATGGCAGGTATGCTGAGTTAGGCATGTTTCCTAGACCCACAACGCAGGTTCTTCAGTAAAAGAAAAGACTGATAAAATCAATAAACTCTATCATTCCATTTCTGATGGGAGGGTCCAAGTCACCTGAAACCTCAAGGTCACTGTTAGAGTTAGTCTGGATGCTCAAAAAGTCCAGTGCCAGAGACAGTTGCACTAAGCTACCCAGTGACTACTGATATCTAGGTGCAGTGAAAGCTGTTCCTTAAAGAGAATCTATGGAGAATAAAGAACCCTGTGCAAGTTTCAAAACTTCTGTGAAAGCTCTGTGTGTATAATAGTCACTCAGAGAGGAAAAAAACATCAGAATTCATGTTATCCTATACATGCAGCAAAGTGCTGTCATTGGAATGCAAATTTGGAAGAATGTACGTCTCTCATTGTTCATTAAAAAAATATGAGTAGCCTATGAAAATGTATCTCTGAGAAATCTAGAATTTGATAATAAACCTGTCTTCTCAAAGTAAAACACAGACCACTAATTTTTACCCACAGTTTAAAATGCCACATATTTCCAAGGATACACTCCTGAATGAAATGAAAGCAACTATGATTGTCCACAGTGAAAAGCATTTCTATATTAATTATACTCCCTCTTTCCAATGAGAAATATACTTGATGGCACTGGAGCTGAATTTTGTAATGCTTATCTTGCTTCTCCAAATATGAGATTCACATTTGTTCATGCTGTGCATTGGATTCCCGTTCAAAAGAGAGAGACAAGAAATATTTATCAGACTGAATTCAAAATATGGACATGTTGTTCAAAAACCTGCAAGCAAAACAAAGATGAAATGCACTGCCCTAATCAGCAATCCACTTCAAATTAAATCTAAGAATAAATTCTTTCAGCCCCCTCCTGCTTTTTCAGAAAAAAAAAAAAAAAAAAAAAAAAAAAAGATGCCTGCATTTTTGAACTGAAATTGAGGTTTAAATATTTTAACAATTAAATAACATTGATATGAGCTGATGTGAGGAAATATTAGCATTTAGGAATGCTGCTATTTCTGATACTGCCATTGTGTCAATAATTGTTTCAAACACTGAAGAACTTGTATTGCAAGACATAAATTTTTAATCAACATATGAGCAGTTTGTTATACATTAATTCATACTGAAAATGACATTCTTATGTCAGAACCACACAAAGACAGACCTACCACCACACAGAAACCATCTGCACAAGTTACCATTGTTTAGCAACAGCCCGATAAGCTAGAGGTCGGCTTAAATGTGTATAAGAGCTGTTTCTTTTCATCACATTCTAGTTCTGTCAGACTGACTTTATGACATGAAAAAATGTAACAAGATTATGCAGCACAGCTGGACAACTCTTCCAGGCTTTCAAACAAAATGCTGTGTAGAAGTTATTGTCAAAAACACCTGTCCATTCCATTTGCTTATATGTCAACACACAATCAGTGTCTACAAAGCTCCTACTTTGTAGAGCATATTGAGTCACAAGGTTATATCAGAAAGCCAGCTTCTATTTCATATGAAGTTGATAAGATGATAAAAGTAAAAGCATCTTTCTTTAAGGAGGTTTTTAGCTATAACAGCAGAGAACAAAGACAGTACTTGATATGAATTTGCTCAAGATCACATACTGAGAGATAAAGAACTTCAAGTCACATTCATGTGCAAATGTCCACATTAGGCTTTGTAGTTTTGCACATTACTTCTGCTTTCTTTTACATTTCCCCACTATAACTATTTATTGTTGATAACAGTAAGTATTCCTGCCAATTTGGCTTTATCTCTCATCAGCCTCTGATGTGGAGGTACTACTGATACGCCTGCAGGACCTGTTAAGGCTGAGCAGAAGTATTTTAAAACAGCTTGTTCACTCCTGTTTTGTTGCTACCAGAAGGTTGTGATGGGCATTTGTATCTGTTCCCTAAAGGCTTTCATAAGTAAAGTCATATATTTCACAATGTGGTCTTACATCTTTCACTCTCATTCTTTCACTGATGAACATCCTAGAAAGAAACATCAATCAAAGCATCTGGGCTTTTGTACTTACAAGAGAAAGTAGGTTTGGGAAAACAAATAATGAGTGCTTTTTCTGCACTAAAAGTGCAGAGTGGGAGTATTTGAATGATACAGGATACTTGGAGTTATGACTATTTGGAGGATACAGGAACCCTGCACTTCCAAAGAGCAGTTAAATTCATCCCCCATATCCCAGAGAGCATTTGAATTACTCCAAGGGATTCCCAAATGTTAATCTTTCCTGCTAAAGTATGACCACATTACATGAAATAAATACCCACCAAGGTAAAAAAGAGAAAAAATAGGTAAGACAACTAAGTTCTTATCCCTTCTCCTTCAAAAGGTTTAGTATTCTGCGAATCCTGACCTTCATTAACACAGTATGTGAGATAAATTCACACTGGACTAGCACATTCAACAGTAGTTAGTAAAATGTTAAGACATGTGGAATAACATCTCATTGAACTGCAAGGGAATTGAATCAGGGTTTCTCACATGTTCAACATGCATTCCAATCTGAAGTGACTAGGAAGGGAAAAGCAAGAAATAAGCCTGTTTATTTAACAAATAAGGTATGCCATTTCTTCATGCTTTTATCATAAATTTGCAAAGATACAGTCGCGAAGCTTGTCGTTTTCCTTTGGACAAAATGTTTTAGTGAATTTGGGATTAAACTTGCTTGTAGCTTTTACAATACCAAAACTAACAAATGATATGAAACCCCAAAGTATTATTTCTGATTTCATTTACAGTTGAAAGAAAGCATGCAAGATTAGTTATGCCAGGTTTTGCGAAAATATGTATGACTCCAAAGGCACTGAAACATGTGTGCCAGAAATGACTCTCATGTTGATTCCCTCACCAGCTCTCCCAGCAATCTTTCCAAGGAAGACCTACCTAGTGACACACCCCAGCACCCACATGTACATTTATCCCGTCCCCAGTCTGCTTTAATTCTAAGCTAAAACTTATAAAGAAAGTTTCCAGTCCATCACAGCACTTAATTGTTAAAGATGCAGAAGTTCCTTAATCCCAGATCACAGTTCTGCTACAGGACTGAAGGAGAAACAGCTTCAGAATGAGTTTAAAATACAGCAAGCAGGCAGAAACAGCCTCAGAGTGAGTTTAAAAAAGCAGCAAGCAGGATAAAGAAATCCTGTAATTTCACCTTTTGTAATTAGATCTTGCCCCATCTATTACCCCAATCTAATCACACTTTATAAGAAACAAGTGGTTGCTGTGCAATACGCATATCTGAAGAGCAGATGTAGGAAAAAAAAAAAATCCAGAATACATTTTGTTAATGTGTGAAGATTTCATTAATTCAATTAGCACAACGTGCTTTTTCCTTTGCAGAGCACTCCCTGCAAGGCGCTACAGAGAAGGCTCCTCATGGAAAGTTAAAATTCAGTATTGGTACAGTGGGGGACAAGTTTCTTATCATAGGATATCCCAAGTTGGAAGGGACCCATGAGGATCATAGAGTTCAACTCCTACTGATGATCCAGATAAAAGCTAGATTACTTTCCAGCATTCCTCTGTCCTCCCTGGAAGTGGCAGGCAGGCCAGGACCTCACAGCCAGGACCCATTCCATCTCCATGTGTTGAAATATTGGCCAGCTGGCAAGGAGTATGTAAGAGCTGCTAGTTACTGCTGCATCTGAAGTCAAAGGATAAACAAAAACACATCTTCAGAAGTGCTTCTGCCCTCCTAAGGCTGCTCCTGCAATGTCAGCAGTGCAGGGACCATCCTCACAGCCTCACTGAATGTACTACTGCCAAGAGATACAGGGATTTAGGTAACTTATTTATCAGCTACTCAGAGACAGTGAAGACGCACTGAACTAAGAATAAAAAATACCATTTTTCTTATGCTTGTCTCTCCCAGCTGTTCACAACCAGACTGCTGAGAGGGAAGCCATTATATTTAAATATTTTCCAGGTTTGGTAGTATTTTAATTTTTTTTTTTAATGTATAGTTTTCTAGGATTATTAACAAACATAAAGAAAAGTTCAATCATTTAACTCCATAATAGGTACCCATACCAGCCCTCAGAAACTTTGTTCACTGCATTGTTAAGTATGCATCACCTTAAAGTTAGTTGACTGCTTACATCTTTTGGACCTGCACAGGGGTCAGAGGTGTCTGCAGCTTTTGTACTCCCAAATGCAAATGTATCTCTAAAATCTTTTTCCATCTTACGTTTCTTCTGTTTAGAACAGTGAAAAATAGACTGCCAGAAGGTTAAGTACTTAATATGAGTACTAGATACATCATGTGAAAGAAACAGGTTTAACCTAGATTTGTGACCTCTGTAATTTTATTTCACTGTTCTTGTCATTGAAAAGTCCCCAAAACAACATAATTTGATTTAATATAATTAAATGACTACCAGAATTGCAATATTAATATAAACCATGAGTGTCCGAGGAAAAAAATAAGACCAGATGAACATAAACACCAGAGAATGATTCATTCTTGATGTAATTTCAGGGTCAATGGAAAATACACCAGGCATAAATCTGGCCCTGTGACGCAGAACTTCCAGGAAATATGAATCTGTTGAAACTAAAGATCTTTGCTGACGTATGAACTGAAAAGCTTAATAGAAATGAGACAAATTCAGCTTTGACAACAAAAAGAAGTTAAGCCAGCTCTCTTAATTACCCAACTGAAAGAAAATAAAAGCCTGGATCAAAATACCTTAATGTACAGAAAGAAAAATATGAAAACACGAGGCAAGAACAACAGCATGACGACAGATCTGAAAAGCAGCACATAATAAACAGGATGACTAAAATGGAAATGGGAAGTGTTTTCCATGACATTCAGCACAGAAGACAAATCTTTGACTTCTGAGAAATTCAGTTCAGACACTGTTTAATGAGATACATCTTTCAATAAATATCCATTATTCCCATTAATAACTAAATTAATAATGCATTTGCTAACACCATGCTCATGCATAAAACTGCAAAGAGATAACTTTGGGTCTGTTGAAATTAGGGTAAAGGTGACTTGTTCCTACATATTTGGTACTGTCATTTTCATCACTTCACAAGAAGCACAAGTGCCAGTTAATCTCAGAATCTGCCCTACATTTTCAACTTACACTCATGTTAGTGTAAAATCATAGAATCACAGAATGGCTTAGATTGAAAGAGACTTTAAAGATCACCTAGTTCCAACCCCCTGTTGTGAGCAAACTGCCACCCACCAGTTCAGACTGCCCAGCATCCCATCCTACCTGGCCCTGAGCACCTCCAGTGGTGGGGCGTCCACAGCTTCTCTGGGCAGATGTGCCAGTATCTCACCACCTTCTGAGTAAAAATTTCCCCTTAGCATCTAACCTAAATCTCACCTCTTTTAGTTCAAAACCATTACCCCTTCTCCTGTCACTATCAGACCATGTAAAAAGTTGGTCTTCCTTTTGCTTATAAGATCCCCTCAACTATAGGAAGGCTGCAATGGGATCCTTACACATGGACTTGCTGAACCTCATTTGGTTCATATGGATCCAATTTTCAAGCCTGTCCAGGTCCCTCTGGATGGTATCCCTTCCTTCCATTGTATTTGCTCCACCACTCAGCCTGTTGTCATCAGCAAATTTTTTCAGGCTACACTTGATCCCACTGCCCATGTCATTGATAAAGATACTGAAGAACACCTATCCCAAGATGGACTGATGAAGGATACTTCTCATGACTGGCCTCCACCTGAATGTGGAGCCACTGACCACAAACCTCTGGCTGTGACTATCCAACCAATTCTTTATCCACCAAATAGTCTACCCTTCAAATCCAATTATCTCCAATTAGAGATAAGGATGTGATGTGGGACCAAGACAAAGCCTTTACATGAGTCCAGCTAGGTTACGTTGGTTGCCCTTCCTCTGTCCACTGATGTCATCACTCAATCACAGAAGGCCAACAGATTAATCAGGCACAATCTGCCCTTGGTGATGTCATGCTGGCTGTCTTGGATCAAGTCTTCATTTCACACGTGCATAACATCTCTTCCAGGAGGATCTGTTCCATGATCTTTCCAAGAACACAGATGAGGCCCACTGGCTTGTAGCTCCCTGGTTCTTCCTTCCCCCCTTTCCTGAAAATAGGAATGATGTTTCCCCTCCTCCAGCCACCAAGGACTTCTTCAGACAGCCATGACTTTTCAAAAATATAAGTAATAGAACAGGGTACAGAAGAGGAAAGGTCGATATGTCTTTTGCAAATAAGCTCATCTTACTGGCACCTATTTCTTCTAAAAAGTATAGGAAAGTTTCTCAGTCATCATTAATCTTGGTGTCCCTATCTTTTGCCCTGTGGGAGCAAAATGCCACAACCTCCTTCCTCCTTCCCTATCTATCTACATGCATTTATTCCTGTGGAGGATGGAAGAAGGAAGATACATCCTGTGTAGAGTTAGATAAAGTCAAGACAGTCATTGGTGGCCCAGGACTGCCTGTAGCCCAATTTATTCACAGATTCTACTGTGAAGAGAAGATGATTCAGATCAGAGAACAGTAGTGAAAATTGCAGTTTATTTTTAAAAGAATGAAGTGTCTCATTAGGACTGTTCCTAAACCACTTAGCTTATTAATGCTGTCACCAGCTATAGCATATACCCTTATATTCCATGCAAGCAGTGACAAGTCAAATTGTAGATTATTTTTCTGATAGCTTATTAAAGACAAGAAATAGTATCTTTAAAAATTCAGTGACAATTTCTTCGATAGCAGTAAGGAGAAGGGTAAGTTCACTTCCAGTCATGTATTTCTTCACCTAAAAATTAAAAACAGGAAGGTTGAGAGAATGAGGAAGAAAAATAAATCCAGATCTTCAAATGGCCTCTCTCATATCAATGACAAGGAATTGAGTTATGGGTTAAGAATTTACCCCTGTTTAAAAAAAAAAGAACATGAATATTGCTTGGCCCACAAAAAGTTGTACCAAAAACAAAAAACAAAAAAAAAGCAAACATAAATAGCAAATTGACATATTTCAAGAGGATTTAGGTGGTTATAATCCTCTCTCTTTCAAAGTACTAAAATATAACCTGTTGTGAATTTGAGTTATTTTTTTTAAATAGTAGATTTTTAAAGGGTAAAGAAAAAAAAGAGTCATATGTAGAAAAACCTTACTGCCATTTTGATCATGGAAATATTTCCATGAAAGTTAATTAATATTGTTCTTGCTTGATTTTGTTGCCATGAATAATGTTATGTTCGTCTGAACTACAAAAGAGATTTCAGAGTGTTTAATGACTGTTTATCTCTTGATTTACCATTATCACACCTGATACACAAGGAAAAGATGATATTACTTCTGACAATCAGTCAAAAATAGGACTTGTCAGTCCAACGGGAAAATATATTACATGTATGATATTCACTTGGTTTATTTGTTCTTGGTCTTATATCTGTAAAGAAGACGAGGCATAACAAGCAGGGACCTAGTAAAAGCTATTTTGTAAATAAATAAAAGTGAATTATTTCCTTGTGGAAACCACATTGAAGAATATTATACAAAAAATCCTACATAGTCTGATGTTACTTTTCACTTGATAAATGATGACCATCTGTCCAGGCAAGGATCAGCATTACGGCTTCTTTTACAAAGTAAAGCAAGGTCAGAAGTTTATGCATCCATCTTCATGTGTCTAAGATGGCAAATAGCACACTCAATGCATTACAAGTGCATCAGCTTGCATGTCTGAGGCAAAGTAAAAATTTTAATGCAGACAATGCTATTTCCACCCTAAATAATATGAGCCAATTTTAATAAAACTTTGATCCTGAAATCTATTTTAATATAGACTTTCAGAATTTACATAAAGATACTCATGAAATTATGAATTAATACCTCCAGTAGCAAAGAACTTGAGTATTGCTCTCCTGAATATTTACGTAATAGACATGACTAACTAACCAACAAATAATGATTCTAGCTAATAAGCCCTGCTTCTGCTTAGGAAGTCCCACATGCACAGAAATAACTTATCCATCTGGTCATTCTAAATTTCTCCCTCGTTTGTTGTTGTTGCTGTTATTATTATTATTTTAAATACACATAATGGGGTATTAGCTTGCATTTTTCTAAACTTCCTATGTTCTAGTAGTCAGAGAAAAAGGTCTTGTGTGATTTGTGCCTAATTGTAGACAGAGAAAAGCAGTATTTTATCTTTGCTTTTAATAGGGAGGTTATGTTACCACCTTTTGTTTTGGATATGGGCTGGCCTCTCTTAAGCTTAAAGCACTTGTGTGTCAGAGCTGATCCACTATCCAGAGATCTGATTTTTGGATGTAAATCATCACAGCATTATTGCTGCACCTTTGTATTGTCTCCTTCCCCTGTCGTCACTCCAAACTACTGCCATTGCCAAATATTTTCAAGGCATTTGGCACCTCTACACAGAGAAAATCACTCTCTTTCTCATGTCTCAGCCACATCTTCAATAAAACTAGATTTCATAACCAGATCATGCCAATCACTGCTGGAACAGAAGCAACCTAGAGGATCTGAGGAACTATTGCTCTGGTTCTAAATAGCACTTTTCATTTCTGTTTGAATAACCAGTTTTTATCGACTGAGATCTATTTTTCTTAGTTACTTCATGACATAATAAAGCACCTCTTCTTTCTGAGATTATAGTATAAACCTACAGCAGGAGATGATTATGCAAGAGCCTGCCCTACAATATTTACATCCCAGACATCCAGCAAAAGTTTCTACAGAGCACTTATTAATTCCCTATTAGCTCTATGTCTAGACACATCTGGTACACCACTGTACGGGATACGTGTTTTGGGAGACTGGACATGAACACCAAACAAGATAATGGAGTGGTCACATTAAATTTAACAACACAAGCACCTCCTAATTATAAAGCAATATCCCTCATTTTCAACACAATTTATCTCTATTAAAAATAAATATCAGTCTCTGTAATCATTAGATGAGTAATGCTGCAGATAAAGCTACCCAAAGGACTATTTTTCTGCTTCTTAGTTAATTTATTTTTCCTACATCCAATATTCTTTGCATATTATTGTGCCAACAGAAAGAGGGATGCACTGTTCCATTCACATCTTGTTGATGAGGGGATCCGTGTGTGAACTGGTGACTCCATTAAGAAGTTAGCAATATATTAGCTTCATCTCCTGTGTTATTTTCATCTAAAGAAATTCAAATCACCTTATGAAGAAAAACATAACACTGAAAAACTGAAGGAGAAAAAACAAGGAAAATAAGATAAGAAAAAGTAGGAAATCATAAAAAAATATAGGTTGAAATCATAAAAAATATAAGGATTATTTTCCTTAGAAAATAGGTGTATAAAAGACTGTGATTAAAACACTAAAAAATAGCAAGAATAGAAGATTCACATTCTCCATGTCAAAGTAGATAAGTAAGGGTTTATTCAATCAAAACAGAATATCTTCTCACATGATATTTACTCAAATTCTGGAACTACATTTCCAGATGTTAAAAAGATTAAGAGCACAGCAAGAAGGAAACAGAGATTACATGTTCAGAGATAGCATAAGAAAGTGTGGAATAGGGCTAACAGTATTTCAGAGGAAATTAATCTCAACGATTTAGGGTATAATGAAAAATTGTCTTAACTTTTTTGAGGTGTCTGAGTTAGCCACTTTCATAGTAAGACAGAAAAATCAGGCCACCTGACTAGATTGCTATGTTAGATTAACTCCTAGGTTAGTCTTCTACCTGCAGGGTAGAAACTTGTTGAAACTGAGTTGTCTTTTTCCTGTGAAAAACTGGCCAAAACCTACAAATGCAGTCTTTTTTTTCATTCTAGTGTTATATCTGCCCATTGTCTCACTATTCGTACAGCAAGAGAGCATACATTTTCTTTCCATGTGAATTATTGCAAAAATTATGTTGCAAATTGTGACTACAAGAATTTGGAAGATTAAAACTACATGCATGCACAGATGGAAGGAAGGCACCTACATTCACCTGCTGAAACTGATTTTACGTTGGACTTCTGGCTTCTGTAGGAAATTGGGAAATGATACATATGCAAGACATGGAACGTGAGATGCAGTGCTCTTCATCTTAGAACCAGTTGGTCTGAGTAAATCAGCCATGTGTTTTCATCACAAAGAGCTGGAAGGACATCTAGTGGACTTGCTTACAAGTAGTAGAGCCTTATACTATCATTTTACTACACTGCCACCCATCAGGAATTCTTTTTTTAATGTTGGTCTTTTTATTAAAAAAGCATATGAAATGGTGGAAAAGTACTAAAATCCATGTCATGCAGAGCAGGCAGCCAGCTATAAAACATACTGCCACAACTCTAGATCTGTAGCCTGATCAAGCTATATTTTAGAGTCGATCTACAGCTTACTGACACTATTCAATCAGAACTGCATGTTTAAAATACAGACCTTAGGCTTTTCATTATAGATATGTATAGCACACATTGTGCCGATCTTCCTAAAGGTGTTTATGTTTTAACACCTAGGAAATTTCCTTTATGGGCTACAGGCAAGAGATAATCCTAGTTTAAGTAGTTTCTTTAAAAGTAAGAAAGAACTATCTTCCAACTTTACCCTAATTCTTCTGGCTTGGAGTAATGCATTTCTAAAAGCAGAATAAGACATTCAGCAACATTCATCTTATAGGAAATTTATTCTAGTCCAAGCTATGAATATTTACTTCCACTAGGCTTTGCCCAGTAATATGCCTGAACATTTTAAAACTTTGAAGGAATGGAGTTAAAAGCATATTTACACATTTAGGGAAGCAGGCAGCACAGAGTTGGGGAAAATTCTAATTCTGGGGAGTAGCATCATAGAATCATAAAAGTTGAAAAATGCCTTTAAGGTCATCCAGTCCAACCTATCACCAGTATTTCCCACTAAACCATGTCCCTCGGTACAACATCTACACATTTCTTGAATGCCTCCAGAGTCAGTGACTCCACCACCTCCCTGAGCAGCCTATTCCAGCGCCTGACCACTCTCTCAGGGAAGAATTATTTCCTACCATCCAGCCTGAATCCCCCCTGATGCAACTTGAGGCCATTCCCCCTCATCCTATCACTAGTTAAAGGGAGAGGAGGCCGATGCCCACCTCACCACAATTACCTGAAGGGAGCTTCAGGTAATTTCAAGTATCTGAAATCCAAGAGGCCTTCTGTTTGAGTGTCTAAACTGTTACACAGATCAAAGGTTTTTGGTGTTTGAGTCCAATAGATGTATTCCAAAGTAGTTCATCAGCTAAACATTTGTACATTTCACTATATGTTTTGGTAATCTAATTTGTGCAAATTTTGTTATGAGGCTTTTTATATAAACTGGAGCTGTATGGGAACCAAGCAACCATCCACTTGATTTTTCAGATATATCACAAGTGTGTCTCCACCTACAAGTTTTGTACAGGCAGACTGCGAGGACCTTGGGAAGGCAAGTCAAGCAGGTAATCTTTCAGAGGCAACTCAGCTGATGAAATACAGTCACATATCAACAGAAGCTGAAATACTGTCACCCTGACACAGATGGGATTTAGTAGATCCTATTTTGTGTAGGTATTTCATCATAGCCTTCACACTTCAGATCTGTTGTGAGTGGCTTATTCACTGTACACACTCATTTTTCAGTTTGGGAGAGGAGATAGAAACCTAGCAGCTCTCCACTGAAAGAATAAGAAGCTCCACAAGCATATGCTTAAGCTGCAGTCCCAGTGCTAATCTTTTCTTTCTCATAGGCTTATCTCTGTTCTCTGCCACGTGTTCATGTTGCTGCCTAGAAGAGGAAGAGGTGCCTGCAACCAATAGTCTAAGAGACTACTCTGCCCTACTCTTAGCATAAAATTCACATCACATAGGCTTGCTTCCAACTGTCTGTCCTGATTCTGTGCTGGGACACAAAGCTAGGAGACCCAACATGCTGTGTCTGAAGGGATAGAACTTGGAACCAAGAATGGCTGACCTCTGATCAGTCTGAGAAGAAACAGTCTGTCCTTGCCATAGAGTCACATGCTACAAGAATGTCCAGAAATTGCTGATCTGAAGAACAGTAATTTTTCATAGAATCAGTGAAAATAAAAAGGAAAATGTTACTTTTGGAAAACTTCCTTTTCTAAACATCTGCACTCCTCACTCCACATTGTGGCCCAGAGTTCCTGGTGCCAATTATTCTCATACGTTTCTGATCCTGCAAGGGAAGTTTTCTTCTTTTCCAGAGTCATGAATTTTGGCTACAAAATGATAAGTAAATAGAATCTATGTGACAGAAGAAAGTTATGCAAGCAGGAAAATCACACTTGGAAATGTTACTACCTTGGTGGTTGTTTCGTACAGAATGGATATCTGGTACAACAACACTGATTCGCTAAGGGAGTACAAATGTTGAATGCATAATACATAAAAAAGAAAGCTGGAAGGAATTTAATCTTCAGGTTGCTGTGAACTCATTTCAAAGAAGATAATCACCTTGAAGAAAACACAGTCTTTCTATCTGAATACATTCCTTATGAAAAATGCTCATTCCAGGTTATTTTGCCATGCATGAATAACACTGACATTTGTAGTCCAAGTGTATTTTGTTACACATCCTGATGCACCCAGAATCCCCTTAAAAGGTTCAACTCCAAGTGGTCTTTCACTTTCCTAAACACATACAGTTTAGAAAGTTCATGCTCAGAGATTTTTCCTGTACACTCAGATAGTGTCTCTTTTCCTCTAAGGTTTGGATAAATGGCCTGACCCTGCTTCTAATTCTTCTATTCCTTTATTATGTGTTGGTTTGGTTTTTTTTAAGCCCAGAGGCTGCATCTACTTCTTCTGTCTGTCCATAGCAGACACTTGCTGCAATGCCCGCTAATCCTAAACCTTGAACTCTCGGCTGGCTCATCATACATCCCTAGGCAAAGCTCATTTATGGTGTGTAAACTTTGTATAGGAGTATTGAATGTATAATCTTCAAAAGGCTGGCTTTCTGAAACAGAACTCTATAAAAGAAACATAGGCTTCCAATTGTACTAGCACAGGAACATTTCAACTTCTTCTGCTGTATTGCCTAACATGGGCTAATATTTTATAGACTAAAACAGTATAGAAAGGACAGTCTTATATGCAGACAGCATTCCTTCTCATCAAGCTCCAAGATGCAAATATAGATTACTGAGCAAGACATTTGTTTTCATCAACATTTTCATTCACTTTTAGGTTCTTGGACTTGCTCAAGTCCAAAAGTCAAAGCAAAGTTTTTGAAACATGTACATAAAACAGAAAAATAGTCTCATAAATAATTTTTTAAGAGTCATTTCAGTGGATTGCCATAGCTAGATTTCTTTTTCACATTCTGCCCATTCAGGACTAATAATGTCTATCACAGACAAAACATCTGATAATCTTTTTTTCCACCATGCTACTGTTAGATTTTTGCCCATCTCATGGTGTTTTTATTGATGGATTTAGGAATGGAGGAAAGCACTAGCAGTTGAGCAATGGGTTTTCTAGCTAGGTCATATAAAAGACTCCTCCTGAAAGCTAGATCAAAAGGCAACTTCATGCATTTACTGGCTATGTAATATTTATGAAAAAGTCATTAAGCAGATTAGCAGCAACCCAAAAACTGAAGCTGAGGTTTTCCTTGGACAAGAATCTTGCACCATACAGTTTAACAGAGAAAGCATGTTTGCTATGTTAATTTTCATTTCTGTGGCATTCAAAATATATAGTTAAAATGAATTTATAAACATTGTAGAGAACAAGCCCACACAAACTATTAAAATGGTAAAAGTAGCTTAGACTAGTCTAAAGAAGGCAAATAAACCTACTGCTAATCTTTCTGAAAGGACAGCCAGCCAAAACATGTTTTTCCCAAAAGATTTAAAGACCAATGGAAAAAAATCCCCATCTTAGACTTGCAATTCTTTGGACTTAATAATAGGAGAAGTACTATATCTACCATCTCTTCCCATTCTTACTCTCTTTTCATAAAATGACCGGGTCACAAAGGCTGGAGTTGGAAGCCAACTCTGGAGATCACCTCTCTGCTCAAAGCAGGGTCCCCTAGGGCAGGTTCTATTGGCCCACGTTCAGTGCTTACTCCAGGGCAAAGAACTATGATTTTCTAGTATACTGGATAAGAAATACATCTGTTGAAAAGCCTTGATTCTAGTCCCTGAGTATATTAAGAGCCATGAAAGGCTCAGTGGAAAAGGACTGGTGACCGAGACCTTTCCCAAACAAGTTCTGCCCAACAGAGCCACACATATGTTCAATGTACATTATTTTTCTCTCCACCTAACCTTAACAGTTAAATAAGCATATCATTATTCTAATAGGAATCTGAAATTTGAGTTCAGGAAATCTCATTTCAGGCCCTTGAGCACAGCCACAGAGATTTAGAACTTGTGATGCAGTGTGAAGTGGGCACCTAAGTCCTTTTGCAGATCTGGTCTTTAACTCCTCTGTCTCTTGTTTCTCCATTCGTAAAGCAGAATGGCAGCACTTCTCTGGGATATAGGGAGGTCTAGAGCATGTAGACTCCAAAATACTACAAAAGGCAACATTCTCAAGGAAATTATATTGTCAGGGCCTCGAAGGTACTAATAAACCTCACGGTACCTGCCCTGCCCCCTGGAGCCTTCTCCAATTTGCCGGTGGCACAGGATCTCATTTCAGTCTGCAGGGTTGTCGGTCTCTGTGCTAGTGCTGGTCTCCAGCTCCCCACAGCATCGCCCTACTAGGCCATCGGCCTCACCAAGCTGGACCCACGTCCCAGCCCAACCTCAGCCCATCCCCAGGAAGCAGCCCAATGCCTGGGGACAGGGCCGGCACACGGGAGGAGGGACGGGCCCTGCATGCCTCCTCTGCGCTCGCCGCCGCCGCCAGGTGGCGCCCAAGTGCCGCCGATGGGCAGGCGCGGCGGAGGGATCGGGTCGGGGCGAGGCGGCGCTGTCCGTGCCGCCCGTGAGTGCGCGGAACGCTGCGCCTTGCCGGACAGCATCACAATGGAAGGGCGTTCATTTAGCATCACTGAGCTGCAGTGTTAGCAAGAACCCTAGCGAAGGGAGCAGAAGCTGGGGAGAGGCAGAGCGCCAGAAGTGCTGAGTGTCTTTCTTTATTTTCCCGGGCAAGAGGAGGTGGCATCCCAGAAACACCATTTCTGATTGTTGCCAAACTACTGAGTGAATCAAAACGTGGTCATAAGTTGAAACAGTACAGAACTGACTCTGGGACAAAATTCCGAGAGAGTTTGTACTTTTGAGTAAACAGAAAATCTGTGGTTTGGAAAAAGTGTGGGCAGGTTTG
This sequence comes from Perdix hodgsoniae, assembly GCA_035772895.1. Lineage (NCBI taxonomy): Eukaryota > Metazoa > Chordata > Aves > Galliformes > Phasianidae > Perdix > Perdix hodgsoniae. The sequence continues at coordinate 14,275,768 of JAPSGF010000006.1, read as the reverse complement.
GTAAAGGGTGTACTTCCCTTTAAGATGCAAACTTCGGGAATGTCCCATGATGTGAAACTATTACTTACAATTTGTATACTTTCTTTATAACTTTGTGACAAAGAAAGAAATTTATGTGAACTCTGTGTCACTTGTGCACCAGATAACAAAAGAACAGACTGGTTCAGTGCTTCATTTTAGGCTATAACTAAGTCATCGCACAGTACAGGCTGAAACTGAAATTCCCCGGCTTGCTGCCTTCTGCCCTATCTAGCATTAAACTCTGGTACTATATTTCTGCAGCAGTTTGTATCCTCCCATGTTATACAGTCTGATGCTCTTCATTTCACCTCACAGCTTGAACCTCATAGCTACTAACCCAGTCAAGATTTCAACCCTGGAAACTTGTCTTTCAAAGGCAGTAAAGAGCCGTTATCAGCTCAGGGTACTGATATTAATTTGCGTTCTCAGCAATTTTATGGGCACAGATAAGGCAAACTAAAACCAGTTCCTGCCTTTTCTGAGGGACCAGAAACTCACTGTATGTGCAAAATAGTAAGAAAAACATTGAAACTTACAGTCCAGCATCCCTGGCTATAGAACCTTTTCTCAGTGCAGAGAAACCCTACCCACAAACCAGAGATAAATGTAAGCAAAATTTCCAAGAGGATATGGTCTCTGGAAGAGGTGTTCTTCTCATCAGTCTCCGAGCAGGCCTAACCTGCCTCTAATCAAGAAAAAGACCTTTTTTTTCTTTTTTTTTTCCTGCTGCTTCACTTTTCTGGCAAGTAAGGATGATTGGGGTCTTATGTGTGCAGATTTGTGCAAGATGAACTGAGAGCAAGGGAAGAGACATGCAGGAAGAATGACCTTATTCCTTCAGCAGTGATGATGGCCCAAGCCATCCAGTGCCATGAATTTCATCCACCAGTAGCTGAAAAACTGCGTACATCTCCTCCTCTCTGCACCTTGGAGCTTGTCACATCTGAACTCTTTTCCTCAAAGGGGTGATGTTAAACAAACAAACAAAAAAAAAAAAGGGGGGGGGGGGGGGATGGAAGGACAGACTAAATATAGCATTCTTTCATAGTTTATTTCTCAATAAGTTCTATCAAAGGATGAAATCCATGCACAAATAAAACCTCCCTTGTCCCCAAGTGCAAGAAATTGTCCTGACTTTAAATAAATATTTTCCCACATCTTTTTGGCTAAACAGTGTTGATCAAACCATCTGCCAAAAAAATCAGAAGCACTCACTGCTGCTAAATGAGGTAACCCCATCTTGCAATGGAATTTCCTGGTTTTACTTTTTTCCCAGTTCCCCAGAACTGTGCTTGTGCAGGAAGGGTAGCACATACCATACTTGCTTGTGACTTTTCTTCACCATTCTTGAGAAATCCTTTTCTACCAAAGCTGTTTCACAGCCCATTGAAGGACAGTACCACACTTGGCAGCACCATGGGTTCTTGAGACAGTGACCATGGCCTCCAGAACAGCAGAAGTCTTAACGAGCCACATTCTCCTATACACAAGCAGCTGCTTCAGTAATATTTCAAATTGCTTCAATGGCATTACAAATCAGTTACAAGGAGAAACACCCTTTGCTTCTGCATTGCTCTGTGACTGCACTGAGGACCACCACTTGTCAGTACACTGGCTGTTCACCACAAGCTGACATACCCTTATGCAGGCAATACCAACCAGTCGCAGTGGATCTGCTTAACCAATGGAAATCTCAGCAGTGCCAGCTGAGAAGTAAAGGCAGCAAGCTCAGGCAAATCTGAGCTCCCCTGCTGTGGGAGCATGTCCATAAGTCACAGCAACACAGTCTTCTCATTCACAGCTGCAATTTCTGCACTTCTTCTTGTGAAATGTAGAGTTCATTTCCATAACCTAAATGTGTCTTCACATGCTTATTATCTCACCTGCTTATTATCCTATTATAAGAATATGTTTCTATATAAAACTATACCACAGTTCTAAGCAGCAAGCAAGCAAGCCCTATACCTTTACACATATTTAATCCCCTACTTAGTGCAAGTGGGTGCAATAACCATTTGCTCCATTAGGACTGTGTCTCAGTTTCATTAAGCATCCTTCTTACTGTAGTTATAATTTCTGTGCTCTCGATGACATGAACTCTGATGTGTAAATTCTTCAGAGGTTTTTGAATAAGCAACACAGCTTTCTGAAATAGCCAGAAATGTCTGTTCTGAGCAGAGTAGCAGAATATGTGTGGGAGAGGTGAGGGGAGCAGCTCAGACTGCCTGAGCTTAGGGATTCCCAGACCAGCTGGGCAACTCATAGCACACAATCCATCTCAGAAAGCCCTGTTTGGACAGTACAGGGAGAAGCTGCTGCTGCTGCTGCTGCCAAAATGCGAAGAAGGAACTCCCACATTTAAATCATTTCTGGGATGATTATGGAACAGGCCAGGTAATCTCTCATCACAGTGTAATGTGGCAACTCTGGCAGGGGATTCTACTGCTACTGATATGAGCTGAGGTAGACACAGCTTTAACTTCTGAATTCCCCTTTCCTGGGCATCTGGCAGACACACTATTACTCCCATGTCTGACAGACAAGACAGCAGCATTGGAAAATTTTCACCATGAAAATATTAGTGGCTAACAGATCTTACAAAGGACGTTACCTTTTATCATGTGCAGTGGAAGAAGCCAGAGTGGGAAGCGAGATAATCCATCAAAGTGATCTGTTAGCTTTTCTTGTCACATTGTTTTCCTTCATCCTCTTTGCTACATAAAGTGTTAACAACTTGCTCGAGTAACCCGCCCTCTGCCCAGGTGTGGTGATACCCAACACACCTAGAGGTGAAGAGGGTTTTCCTTACTCGCTGGCAGCTGGCTTAGAGAAAAGGAATTTCAGGCCGTTCCCTGAGAAAACACAAACCTTCATTTTCAACCACAACCTGAAAAATAAATTTCAGAAGCAGAGGCCAGATTAATGAGCACACAAATACTGCCGTATTTGTCTGAGGTGATCTTCTGCTTCCTGCTTCCACTCTTACAGGCAAACTTGGGTTTAGGCTGACACAGTATATTCTGAGGGTGATGGTTTGCCTCTGGGGGTATTCACGATGCGTGTTTTGTTTCTCTCCCCCCCACCATTTTCTCTTTGTTTAGATCTATTTGCTCAATACATTGCTTATGACAGGGGATAAACATTTTCTTCAAAGCTTTGATAGCTTGATTTAATTTCTTCAGTTTAATCTTATTTCCTTACAGTCCTGCGTGTGGGTTCAAAACAGTGTGTGCCTAAGCTTATTTATTAGGGTTCCCCAGGGAGTGAGCTTGGCCAATAGGCTGAACTGGGCCTTCATTTCTGCCAGTCAATCTGGTAGAGAATTTACATGAGTGAAGATAGCAGAGCTACCATCACACTGCACTGTCAGTCATAAGTGAGATTACAAGAAGAAAATCCGTTTTAGAAATGAGAAGTCATTTCAGCTGCATGTGGAACTACATAAAGCTCTTGACATCTGCATGGCACTTTACCCAGCCCTGCAGTCACTTTGTTGTAAATATTTTGTGCAGGTGGAAACTATTTAGCATGAGCAAATTTAAGAAGAGGTTTCCTCAGCGTTTCTTACATCTCCAGAAAATACTTTGAAGTGTAGATTTGCAGTATCACACACAGTATTAGAAAGTCTCAGGCATCATTGTCATTATCAGAAAGCCTGGTGATCCTGCCTATTGAGGTTACACTGGTGAGGTGGCAAAGGTTAACAGAGAAGAGATTGACAGTTATCACTGCAATAGATTTGCTTTAGGATGAGGGATGTTTTTCTTCTATCCTCCATTCTGTGGGGTTTGGGTTGGCTGGACAAGTCATAGGATGCCCATCTGATTTTGGAAAAAGCTGTAGCAATCAGGAGCAAAGAGCTCCTGATTATATATTAAATTTATAGGAGTTCCTCCATTGTCTATGAGACACTGGAAAGACATTCCTAACTCTGAGCTCTTCAGAAATGGAAACATTCACATTTTCTTTTGGTTAGCCTTGTAAAGAAGTCAAAGCTGCAGTAAGTTGGGAAGAAAAAAAAAAAGGTCTTGCTGTTCAGAATCTGTGACTGTCCATTTCTGATGTTTAAAGACATTTCTGATGAAGTTAGAAGTTATCCACCAGAACATGCTAGTAAGTGCAGCACAGACTGATCTCATGCCAGATGTATGCGATCAAAAGATTACCTCCCGGCACTGAGAAAAGATTTTACTGATTCTCTCTTCATTGTCCTTTTCTATTTTACTTGTACTCATTGTACTGGAATATGCTATAGAGATCATTCATGAGTTCTCCAGACTGTATAGACAGTAAAATACCTGACAGAAATGAATTCAAATGTTAAAATACAAATGGCAAGTTCAACATTTGTCATGGTTTTACGTTTTTTGGTTTTCAGTATTCCACATCAACACATCATGTAGTGCACTGGAACTAAAGTGTTAATACTCCAGCTCCAAGTACCTATCCCTGTACGTGACGGAAGTCATGGGATCTGACCCTTCCAGGGGTGGGGGGGGAACGCTCACTTACTGCTTTGCGGTGGGCCCATGGAGGTTGCGTTTTCCTAGCCATCCCAAGCCTTTCAGGTTTGACTTGGTCTCGGGAACTCTCTCCTATCTTATTTGATTTATTAGTCTCAATTTCAATTAGATCTTAT
>JAPSGF010000006.1:14218964-14271008 GCA_035772895.1 Perdix hodgsoniae | reverse complement strand
GGGGGGGGGTAAGAGGGGCAGGGGCGTATTGCCCCCCTGTCACTGGCATAGATTGATCTAGTTAACGCCGTGACAACATTTCATGCCTGTCTTTAGGTCCTTTTCTGTGACTCTAAAGTAAACATTGACTATAGATTTAACCTCAAAAGGTCTGTTTGCATTCATTAAAATTACACAGAATTAGATTATTAGCTCAGTCTTTGTGTAGTTGAGATACACTCCAAAATGTGATTATAAAAGAGTAGGCAGCCAGCTCAGTGGTAGATGTCTACACCTGATCAACTGTATCTCATTGTCAGCCAAATCATTGCCCCAACTACTAGAGTAGAGGCTTCTCAATCTTTACAATTTCCATGGCAAAAATTTGTTTTCCTTTGATCACTCTTCATAGCTATATTACTTAATTATTTTGGATGTGCAGTGGGAGGTGAAAAACTAAAAATGAATCATTTGGGCTTACTTCAATAAACCAAAGTGAATTCTTTTGATTGTGGGCTACGATAATATTTCTTTTAGATCCTAAAAACAACAGAAAAACATTTAGAATTTAATTAAACTTATGTGGGAACATCTGTTCTGTGAAGAACTGCTTTTTTTTTTTTCGTAAGTAACAAGAACAAATGTTGAAATGTTGGAATTTTGCTTTGGATCAAAACTGGATTCTCTATGCTAAAAACCTACCATGTTCAGCCAATTAAGTTTCAAAAGGGCATTACAGTGGTGAAGAGCTTATCATATTTAAACAGCTCTGTAGTGTTTTCACTTTTATGTCAGCTGTAGCATAATGCTGAGTGCTATGAAAGACTGACTATGTCTGTATTAAGCTGGAGAGTTGGTGTATGTTTTCTGGCCATGAAAATGAATGGGACAGCAGGGCTTGTTCGCTTCAACCTATGTAGACCTTTTCTTTCTCCAGAACAGTGTAGTCTTATCCATACTGCTTATTGCAATCATTTCCAGACTTTAATTATTTAAGCCGCTTCTGGCCATCATCTGAGGAAGTGCTTGTTAAAAGCCAGGAGTCAAATCTGGATCATGGAGAGGGGGGTTAAACATCAGTGTGAATGATTGATGTTCCTTCTCAAGTCAGTGTCTTGGTGCTGGTTGGCTTGTTTCTGCCTTGATTTTAGTTTACTGTTGCTAAGTAGGAACTCAAGTAACTGATTTGCCTCACAGAATCACAGAATGGTTGGAAGCAACATCTGGAAATCATGTGATCCAACCCCCCTGCTCAAATAGGGCCACCTAGAACAGATTGCCCAGGACCGAGTCCAAGCAGCTTTTGAAGATGACAGTAATGAAATGCTTCCTGATGGAACTTCCTGTGTTCTAGATTGTGGCCATTGACCCTTCCTGTCCTGTCAAGATCCCTCTGGATTGTGCCACGGCCCTTTGGTGAGTCAGCCACTACCCACAACTTCATGTCAGACACAGATTTACTGAAGGTGCACTCTACTCCATTGTTCAGACAGTTAATGAGGATGCTAAACCGGACTGAACCCAGTATTGACTCCTGGAATATTCCACTATCTACTGATCTCCTAGACTTTGGCACTGGCTTTGAACTGATGAGTGTTGGGTGGATTGTGGTTCCCTTCCCTCAGCAATTTTAGTGTAAATCTCTCTTCACCAGCTGACAAGCCTGGAAACAAAGATGCTTTTTCCCTTCTCTGACAGATGACCTCCAACATGTGGTCCTCTGATGGTTCTCAGATAATGTTATTATTCTGTCTACTGGTTTTAGGTGAAGGAGTCTAAAATAATAGAAGAGGATCAGAGAATCAGAGAATCATAGAATCATAGAATGGTTTGGGTTGGAAGGACCTTTAAGATTGGCTAGTTCCAACCTACCTGCTATAGGCAGGGACACCTCCCTCCAGACCAGGTTACTCACAGCCCCATTCAGCTTGGCCTTGAATTCTTCTAGGGAGGTGACATCCACAACCTCTCTGGGCAACCTGTTCCAGAGTCTCACCACCCTCACAGTAAGGAATTTTTTCCTACTATCTAGTTTAAATCTACCTTCTTTCAGTTTAAAGCCATTACCCCTTCCTGTTGCTACATGTCCTTATGAAAAGTCCCTCCCCAACATTCCTGTAGGCCCCTTCAGGTACTTGAAGGCCACTATGAGATCTCTTTGAAACCTTCACTTCTCCAGGCTGAAGAGCCCCAGCTCTTTCAGCCTGTCCTGATAAGGGAGATGCTCCAGCCTTCTGATCATCTCTGTGGCCCTCCTCAGGATACAATCCTGTCCATGTCCAACAACTCCATGTCCTTCAAGTGTTGGGGGCCCCAGAATTGGACACAGTACTCCAGGTGGGGCCTCCAGGATGTTTTCATAGTGAGTGATGTAGAATGTGCATTGTGTGACCAGGGATATGTTACAGGAGTGTATAAAGATGTGCTAGGGAGTAAAAGATGATGATATTTTGTAGAAAGACTGCACAGTAGAAGAGAGCAAGAGGCAGGATAGTTAGTTATGTACTACTTTTTGAGAAAAGAGCCTTGAGTGGTCCCTAGAACTATGTTAGGGCTTCATCCTAACTACAGAAGGTTGGGGAAGCCCATAATAGAGCCAAGGAGTGAAACTACAGCTAAGCAGAGGATGGTGAAAATATCTTTTTCTTTCGTCTTTGTACATTCAGCAGCAGTACCTTCAGGTTCTTGTAAAACAATTAAGTTGTCCGTCATCATCTCCAGGAAGTCCCCATGGACTGGAGAATTGAACCCAGGTGTGAAACCATGGTTAACTCTCAGATTCCCTAAAGGCAAAATGTTCTAATATCAAGTCAAATTTCACCTTAAAATTTAGAAAAAGTGGAGTTGAAGAGAACCCACAGTTTCTGCTCAAAGGATAACTTAGATATGTGTTGACCTGAACTGGAACACTTTTGCATTCATTTGTGCCCGGGCTTTGAAACAATACTCTGCTGCATGGTAACAATATGAGGTTATTATCTGCTTTACAGAGATGTGATTTTATTAGAATAATGCCTAGTGAAGAGTTCTCTATAATAAAAGATTCATGCATGTCTATTTTCAGACCTTATCTGAACCATAAAATTTATCTCCAGGCATATGCTATAAAATAAGGCTGTGCATTCAAGCATGATTTTATATTTTTTGGCAGTAGCATAGACAGCATTTTTAAATTTGAGTTGGTTTGCCCTGGTTCAGTTTTTTTTTTGTATTTTTGATAACTTTTCAGGGAGATCACAAATCACATCACATTTCTATAGTGTTCAATTCTTTTTCCTTTAAAGATCTCAGAAAACCCCAGAAACAGGCTTGGTTTCTGCCTTTAATTTTTGTGGACCAATAAATCTGTGAGGTGGACTGGTATTTCACAGCCAAATTCCAGCATGCTATTTTCACCGTCTTTGTAAAAGAACTAATTACAATAACCAAGACTATACTAAAGCTTGTGGATATAGGTCTACTGGGAAACACCCTGAGGAGTCACTCTGTTTACAGGCTGTCTTTTATGTTTGAATCTTCTCCTGGCTGACTGGTGACTGCTCACAGAAAACCGTACTTCAAAGCAGTAGCAATAAACAGTGTAATAAGTGTGAAATCTTTTTGGATCTGTGCGATAGTATCTGTTGTCATTTAAATGAAGATAAATTCTTTTTTCATCCCATCCCAGGGCCTTGGCCTGTACCTGGGCTAGAAGGTGGGTGTGTAGGGGCTCCTATTGCCAGGCCTGGCACTCATAGACATTTACCTCCAGGATCAAAGCCTTCACTTACCCCATTTCCCCAGACAGCTTCAGGTCTTTCCATGTCTGAAATCCCCACGTGCCACTGCATTGCCTTCTCTTACATATCATTCAAAATGTCCATTAATCCTCAGCATACATAACAACAGTTACTCTTAGCAGCTCAAGTACTGCTTCCCACCCTTCATAGACTGATTCAGTTGCTAGTCCCACACATATTCCCTCATTGTCAATCCCTTATCTGTTACCAGATCTGCTACAATTATTAGTGAAGATATATGATTAGAAACTGCAAAGTCACAGGGCGGTAGAGCCAACAAGGAGCTGTGTATGGAGTACTTTGCACTCACTGTCATCCATCAACCATCTGTGTGTTTTGACCTCAAGGTCCCCTTTTCAGACAGCATGTCATGGTAAAGAGGGTGACCAGCAGAAATACACAAAAAAGAAGTTTCAAGAGTTTCATTGACTTAGTGATAATAACCAAAAACAAGCTTGGGAAAGCTGATACTAGGAATTAAGTCATACATAAATAGTTCAGTTTCTAGGAATAAATGATATTACAAAAATATTGGGAGTAAGATAAAACTAGGAGTTATCCAGATGAGTTCATGGGCTAGATCATTCCCGCACTACTAAAAAGGAGTTGAATTTAGGCACTTTAAAATGCTAATAAGGAAGGGAAGTGACTGACTAAGGTGTAGCTCTGCTGGCATGGGAGCAACCATGAGCTGCATGAAACCAAACATTAGAAGCACGTGTCTAAACACAACATGTAATACTTCTTATCATATTGCATTATATTATAAATAAATAACTTGTCTTTACCTCTTCCTTATCCCCAAAATCCCCATTCACACTTTTTTTTTTTACCAATCCCACAAGATTGTGTTTCCATAATTCAGTTTTAACAGTCATTATTTAAATTAAATCAAAGTTACTAGCTAGCATGACTTAAAATGTCTCAAATTTTCCTGCAATTCAGTTTTTAGAATGAAAATTTGTCTTTTTTTTTCCCTCAAAACCACATTTTCCATTTTAAAAATATTAGTTTTCCCATTTTGACAAGAGGCAAAAATTGAACATCTTTCTTTTGACTCCACAGAATGTAACGGAAGAAAAGTTGACAGGGAAGTGGAGATACTATGCTCTGGAGAGGAGAAGGAAAAAATTATGTAAATAACCTTGTCATTTGGTGAGAAAACACCTGCTGCAGGAGACAGTTCCTTTCTGGAAATAGTGGATACAGGAAGAGAGATGAGCACGGAGCAGAGATACAAAACACCAAATGACTGATGGTCTGAGGCTATCCATATGAAACCTTTGGACAGCAAGAGGGACTGGTGTTGCCAGAAAGAACTGTTTCCTGGTATGACAGCAGTGTTATTCACTCTCCAAGAGCCAAGCCTGCACCCATCTATTCCTGCTCTGTAAGGCCATTTCAGAGGCATGTGTTTCCTTGTTTCACAGGCATTGCTATCTATACCATAACACCAGCACATTGTACTTGGCTGTTAAAGAGCCTGATGAATGATGTAAACATGGCCTTAACCTCTAGTTTTATTTTCCTGTCTCCAGAGGACTTTTCACTGCTTGTTTCAGAACTGAAGTTATTGAGTTTCTCGTGCTCATGAGATGAGGCTCCTCCTGACTAAGACTTTTACCGGAAATTTACGCCTTATTTGGCCCTATGTAACAAATTGCAGGAAGGATCCTTTATGAAAGGGCTGCTATAAATCCTTTTGGCCTAGGGAGAACTCCTGACCACAACAGCTGATCTGAAAGTGCACTTCAAATGGACATTCAGTTGGGAAAAACAATACTATTTCCTTTTTACACCAGTTTTGAAATGTGTATGTGATCAAGTCTGTCATGATTCAAACTCTAGGAAAAAAAATTCCTTCCCTTTCCTGTTTAGCACAAATTTGTCATGGATGTTTTGGATAGGTCTCATCCTTCTGATGTAGTCACAGGTCATTCTTTACCAAACAAGTAATTAGACAGTACATCAGCCAAAGAAGAACATGTTCTAATGCTTAGGATTGTAAAATCAGTTCAGCAAAGAAATGAAAGCTGAGAAGTTTAGTCAAAAGGTGAAGTAGTCATTTCTTAACACTGATTTGCTTACAGTCATCTAGCTTAATATGTCTCAGCAAGAAATTCCTGTTAATGTTTCCATAGTTGTGATCAGCGTGTTACCATCCAACAACCTGGTGCAAGCTAACTCAAAAAGAGCAAAGATGTACAGCAAGCAGAGAATATCCAGACTGTGATCATTCCCCCTTTCTCAACTTACACAGATAATATGCTTCATTACAAGTAAAAATACTTGTTCACATCCATGTGGAGAGGAGCAATCATAAATCACACAGCTTGGAGTGCATTCCACATGACTGTCCTCGGCAGCCCAGATCTCTGAGGTCCCTGGGTATCCATGGAAAATGAAACTTACGGTATCTCCTGACTGCAGCTTAGGAGCAACAACTCCACATGTTACTGATCTACTGGCAAACTCCAGATTTCCAGTTCAAAATGCCAGCAGGGTTAAATATGAGTGGGCAACTATCACTAGGTTAGGCAGCCTTCTACCTAGATACCTCATACAGAAAGCAGCCTATTTGAAAGGGTAGTCTCCTGCAGCAAGACAGTACTACACTTAGGTCTTCCTCTTCTTCCAGATGTCCCTAATACCCAAGGAGTTGGGATGCCATATCCTTGATCTCCTCTGGAGGTTCTTTATCTTCCATATGTTTAGGACAACATTAAGAAAACTTCTGTAGAGAGTTTTAATCTTCTTTAATTCATTTCATTACCTAATTTGAGTAGCTGTTAATTACTAGCTTTTAACAATAATGAGAACAGGATTTGTTAGCATGGCAAATAACAGTGATTTAGACCTCTCAGGTTGATCTGTGCTCTCCTTAGGTGCAGTGATTTTTTCCAGTTGTACCAAAAAAGCAGTGCATACCATTCAGCTGAGCACAGCCTGGGCAAGGGCATTGCCCCAAGATGCACAGGAGGATCCCAGCCTTCAAAGGCCATGCTTTGCTCAGTGTTATCTATGTAAATTCCAAGGGGTTTTCTCATGCAAAGTAACTCATAATCAGTGGAGAAGAGGAAGTTACACTTCCTCACAGTCCCACATGAAAAATCATCAACATTAATGGTATTTACGGTGGTGAAGTAGTTTCTCCTTTTGTCACAGTATGCTGTTCTTGGGTTCTGTTAGCAGTTCCCAGCACAAACTAACTTGGTTGTATCACGAAAGTTTTACTGGAAACTATCATTCCTGTTGTTATCACTCTTCACAGAATTCACCATCCATGATTATTGCACCAGTTTTCAGAAATAATTGCTGAGGGGAAATTCTCAGCTTTGAAAAAATTTACATGGTTAACAGTCTACAACACATTTGCACAGTTTTCCGTGCAGGACACTGAGTGCAGATTGTGGATTCAGAATCAGACAGTTACTTTCTTTGAGTTACTTCCTCTGACCAAAAAATATATAAAGAAGAAGCTTTATTGTAACTGGAGAGTGGACAAGAATAAGCAGCTCTGCATTTGGCTGTGTGACAGATCATAACCTTAGTGTCTGCAGTTTCTGAGCTCAGGCTCAGAAAAAGTGTTACCTGGAAAAGGTGACATTATACATGCAATGTTGTTGTTATTGATAATATTATTCCAGATAACATTATTACCTCGAAGCAATAGGCTGTTCCCTGCAGAGATACAGCCACTATGGCACAGATTATGGAATACATCCTTGAAATTTGGCAGTTTTCCTGTTCACATGGTCTCTTGAAAGAGCACCTGAAATTACCTCCATAATCCTCTTATACTGCCTGCAGAAGCTAAAAACCAAACTCTGGAACAAGATTTTACATTGGGATGGCTGTTTTTAGTGGTGAATAAATCCAGGAATTCAGCATGAAGCTAGCAGTTTAAAGACTGGAACAATTTTCAGAAAGGCCTAGAAGAAAGTAAATGAGGAAAGAGACAGAAGAAAGACAAACGGTTTCAGGTTTTAGCTTCCTGCTTGATAACGAAGCAATTCTCAAAGATATTTTTAATAAATAAAAGTTCACCTAAAAGACAAACACAGATACTATGCCCCTTCATAATCAATGGTTTATGCCCTCCCGCATAAACAGTTGAAGGATGCAAATGACTAAAATGAAACAGATAATTGATAAGAGGAAAATGCAGAAACTACTCCTGAAGCCAGTTTCTCACTGCAAGGCATTTATAGAATAAAATAAACATTTGGAATTCTCTGGCAAAGTAAAGGAGGAAAGGAATAAAAGTTAATCAAAAGAAAGTGTGGAATAAAAGTTAATCAAAAGAAAGTGTCATCACAATGTAATAAAAGAGTATTATGACTGATGGTTCATTTTTCCCACAGTGGAAGCTAGAAGAAGGAAGTCAGGAAGTGTGCAGAGATGGGAGCAAATCTTTGGGTTATGAACAGACCAGGAGAAAATTATTTGTGTAATACTGGGAGGAATATTAGTATAAACTAGTTCTTCTACAATAAGGAAAACTGAGGGAGCAGAGCCAGCTGATGTTTGAAGTCAGTATTCACTGTCAAGCTATTCCCATTCCTTAGTATGTAATTACTCCTTAACGTGTGCACGTGTTGTCCCTGAAGGCTTGCCTCTGCAATTCATACCTCAGTCATTACTTCACTGGGGGGGATAATCTGACAGCAGATAGATCCTTTGTATTTTGTTTCCAAAGGTTCCAAATCAGTCAAAGATTGAACATACCTCTCTTTTATATCATTTTAATATTTCTCTTTTGTTCCCCTTGCACCTAAGAGGAAATGAGATTTTTAAAGGAAAAAATAGATTAAAAATTAATTATAAAAAAAAAAAAAAAAGGTGCTTACAAGCTTGCATTCAATTCCCCATTCTTGTCTCTGCACATTGGAGGGACCTCCTCAGGACATCTGTCATTGCTATACCACAAAACTATGAAGTAAACAGCAGTACTTGCTATTCTGAATGCGGTTTCATGTTCAGACTGGGAGAATGCTTTGGGAATCCTAGAACTGAAACTGAAGCATCATAAAAAGAGAACTGCTGAGGATGATCCACAGTAGATAGAAGTAGATGGGAAGTGAATGTTTGAAGAGAGATGAGGAAAAAAAAAAAAAGAGATCTGAGAGGTTTTCTTTGACGTCTTTGCAGAAAAATATCAGGGAACTGTAAATCTAAAGCTATGCCAAAACTTATATGATGATTCAACACCATGTGCTCATTTTTCCTTCTGAAAGCTATATGTGGAGTAACTGGGGAAACAGAGGAGCTACATATATGGAAAATGTAGCCATGTCCTGCAGCCATTACAGCAAAGCCACCACTAAAAAATAATATGACCCACCACAGTATAACTGTTTAATCTGTAACTCACTTTCATCTGCTTTCAGAAAGCCATATTTCTTTAGCAATGAAACAGCAAGGAAGTCACCTCCAAAGTAATCCCTCCACCTTGTGATGAACAAACTCTCCTCCAGGAGCAACAGCCCAAAGAATGCCTCACCTGGGCTTCCTTGCTGTGCCTTCTGTTAAATGACATCACATGCATACATGCTTGCCTTTAATGAAGTGCATGTTAAAACAGGAAGGTAGAACATTTTATGTACCAATTATGTGACTTTTTTTCCAAACAAGTGCTTCAGAGACAAGTTCTTGGCACACAGTAGGTTCTCTCAGTCTGCAAGCTGGCTCAGACCCCAGGTTTTGCAGTCTGTTTTCAGTATACACAGCAAAAGCATTGTACTCCCCAGCTGCCAAAGGGTCACTCCCACCAAAGCCGCAGTTTTGCACTTACAGGTAACACAGCACAGCCATCTATTTAGGAACCAGCTTTTCGGCCCTGACTGAAAGCTCATGTTCCTTCTCATGAGTTACTGAGATGCAAGACAAGAGATATCAGTGTTGAGGTGCTGGCCATAAAAAATTTGAATTAAGTCTTATCATTTTCCCAGGGGGAAATTCCAGTCTTGCTTGTTCTTCTCACTGTACCTCAAGTTCCTATTTTATATTCATTATTGCATAGATGGATGGGAGTTCTTCTTCCTCTTATTTTCTTCCAGAATCAAAAGGGTATTTTGTGTAATTCCCAGTCTGGAGATAGGACAGCGCAAAAAGTCAAGTTGTATATGGGGTCAGCTACCACAGCTCAAACACACGCAGCATTAGCCATTATCACCTAGTTGCACATCCTATGAAAGAAGTTATCTCCTGTTATACTATAACCTTCAATACACAAGTGCACCAGGAGAGCAGTGGTCTCTGTTTCTTCTCTTTGCCACTTTTAAGAGGAATAAGAGGTTAAATTGCTGCTGAGGAGTCCCACTAGGCCTTGAAAACACAGAGAAATGGTGTCTAGAAAAAGTTTTCTACACAGTTGTTTCAAAAATCAAAAGGAAGGATGGCAACAAAGGATGACAAAGAAGAAGAGAGGAACAACTGAATAACTTGATGACCTGGAAAATTTTACTAGGCAGTTTTGGAAGAACTGTGTGATTGGTGAAGTACATTTCAACATAGATTGAAATTTCCCCTATCAGCAAAACTACTACATCCAATAGGTATTCTCCTTCCCCACTAGTCATTACAGTTAAATGCTATGTTTTGTTTTTCACAATTAATAAAATAAATGTTAAATTTACTGAGCTGTTAAGAAACACTTCATAAAATTCATAGCTGAATAGGTGAAAGAGAATGACTAATCCAAAGCAAACAGTAATCTGCATAAATTAAGAAATAAATACCAGGAGACACTTCCCTTTTGAGCACTCCATGGCCAATTTCAAGTCAGTGCAATTCCATTCCACAGTTTTCATTTTTGGCCCTTCCTGGGTTATTAAGCAATTTAGCCAGAGACAGAGATATCTTCTGATATCTTCTACTAATAATAAAAAAAAAAAAGAGGATCAGAATCATATAAAGGGCATGTAAAAGATATCCAGCAGCTTAAGAAGGAATAGTGATGTAAATTTTTACTGCTTTAGAGAAATGTTGGTGTCAGTTTCTCAGTTGTTCAACAGGTTCATAAATGGTCAAGGTACTGATATAAACTGCTTGATCATAAGGTATTCAAGCCAAATATGACAAATTGTAAATGGGTTTCACAGCAGTGAACAGCTGATAAGAAATTGCTAGGTGACATTGAATGCTGATAAATAAAGTTATACGTGTGGAAATAAAAAAAACAATTTTAGCTTAGCAACTACAAAAAAACTTCATCAATACCACAATCACTACCTGTACTATGAAGCCTTAGCTACATACAGAACACATTCTGTTCTGGCTTACTAACTCAGTAGATGAGGGAGGACACTGAGATTCCAGAATGAGTGCTGTACTCCATCATAGCACTGCTCTGTCATCATTAGAAGAGAAATGCAGTTACTGTGTCTGAAGAATATAAGCTACCATCTATGTTTCTGGTTAATTCTAAGATTCAGATGCTACAGATTTGTTTGATACAGATCCTTAATAGATTTAATTATCTTTCACTGTTAAATAACCCCAAACTAGATGATCTTGTAGGTCCTTTCCAACCTTGCGATTCTATGATTCTATGATACTGCTCACAGAAAAGGAGAACTTTTGCATCGGGTCTTTCCTGGACATAGATAAGAAATAGCATTTCTTTATCTATACCTTAAGTTTTGTATAGAAACTTCTTTTAAATGTAATATGCCATTTTAAGGAATTCTGAAAAACTCCAGTAAAATGAAAAGGGCCTTTAAGAAATGTCCATTGTAATACAGTTCACAAGCACAATTCTCATCCCTAATCTGTCAGCTGTGAATTATTGTGAAGCCTGCGTGTGTGCATGCATGTGCATGTGTGTGAGTGTGAGACAAAGGGAGAGAATTATATTCACTGGGAGAAACCATCTCATGACTTCTCTGTGAACCACTGCTTGACAGCAACAGTTGCTGGGCCTGCCAGAAACAATAGCATTCACTACTCACTTAGTACTGTCATGAAGAAAACAGCCTTGGTCCAGCCCACAAAAGTATGCCTCTGAACCGTAAGTAGTCTGTAGTAATTACTAATAAACCTCAGTGAAGTATGGATTCCATTTGTCTTTTGTGGCATTTTTTTCTTTTGCTTGGCAATATATGCACAATACTGTGTTTTGCTTCTCAGAAGAACAAAAGTTCTTAACTTTACAAAGTTGTGCAGTGATTCATTCCCAGGTAAGTGGAAAGCAGTGCATTTTGAGACTATGAAACATGCGGAATAACTTCTCAAATGTGAGTAATTGTAGGTTTTGTCCAGGGGGTAAAAAATATATGTATATAGTAATTAAGTATGAGAAATCAAAGACTTTTGCTCAGTAAATGAGCTTTGATGGGCACTGTATTTGGACTTTGTGAGCTTCCATGCTTTTGCTGGCATCCTTTCTGGGTTTACCTAAAGGCTCAACTTTAGTTCCCCATTGATATAAGTCAGGGCAGTGTGCATACTGACTTTTTGTGGGGATTACTTACTTTGTTGCAGTTGCCAAAACTGTGTCCTGTGATTAATCTGTTCCTCCTTCAACCATGTTGTGTCATTTGATGAGACTAGTACCTTCCCTTTTGCCTTCTCCAAATCAAATTAATCTGGTGGAAGAATTGTCACACTAGAGGTAGAGGCACAAATTCCCTTTTTGCCATACAACACTGCATCTACTCTCCTGTTCTGGGAGCCCATGAATAGATGGCATCTGTGAATCTGAGGTTTAGAATCATAGAATCACCAACGCTGGAAAAGACCTCCAAGATCATCTACTCCAACTCTCCACCTACCACCAATATTTCCCACTAAACCTTAGTACAACATCTAAATGCTTCCTGAACACTTCCAGGAACAGTGACGCCACCTCTTCCCTGGGCAGCCCACTCCAGTGCCTGACCACTCTTTTGGAGAAGTATTTCCTAACATCTACCCTGAATCTCCACTGGTACAACTTGAGGCCATTCTCTTTTGTCCTATCACTAGTTAACGCTAGTTAACAAAATTTGAAGGGGAAAGAGATAACTACTGGAACTCACTCTGTATTAGACAATATAACATAAATGACCTGTAATATTTTCCTGCAAGATAGATAGCTTTGGAAAAGCTTTGCAGCCCACTCATTATGGATTATTATCATTTTTTTTCCACAGCAGTGGAGTGACACAGTGGCAGCTGTTTCCCATGATACCCAATGTCTCTGTACAAAGGAGATAATGATGAGCAATAAACACTCTCACATACATTTACACTATCTTTTTCATTTTTGCAATGGAGTAAATCTTAGTCTGAAATTCAGTTTGTTCAGAGTAGGTGGTATATAGATCATTCCAGGGCTCTTTCAAGAGCAGACTGACTATATCTGACCTGAGGGGAAGGAAAACACCCTAGAGCCAAAGGTGTACTCCAGCTTTGTCTCATATGGGAAAAGTTGTTTTGCTACAAATGAAAGTCTTGGAGAAAACTAAAATGAATGCAATGCAGATGATCAGAACCCTGAAGTAAACTGTAACAACAAAGTTTCACTATAGGGACTACAGTTTTCTTAGATAAGTTTTATATATATATATATATATATATCTCAAAGATGTTTGCATTCCCCCGAAATTGTAGGTTTATAATGCCCCTTAAGAGCTAGTTTCCCTCTATCATTTCTAAGTTCCTGATAAGAACTTTGTTGCAACTGGAACGCATTTACTTCAGTGTCCTGTTGATGTTTGTCTCTGCAAAGTATCCCTTTAAGTTAGGTCCAGCTGGCTGGAACTGAAAGCGCTGCCTCCTCAGAGACATTCCACCTCACAGGAAAATATCTACATGATTTTACATGGAGAGAAAAAACGAGTTTCTAGCTCTACAAATGGATAAAACAGAAGGACAAGAGAGAAAGAGGAAGACTGATCAATAATTCATAGATCCCCACTGTCATTTCTAGACAAAAGAAAAGCAGAGGAATAAAGCTCTCACTCTGAAATCCAGGAACTGTGCTAACAGGAAAAAAAAAAAAAAAAAGTTAGACAATTGTTAGCTTTTCTTATTGGTGTAGAACAAATATAGGCTTTAGCTGTGAAAGCAAGCATGATTGATTTGCACCTGGTCTTTGTCAGATTCTGGGCACTCCACAAAGGACTAAATCCCAAAGTATCCAATGTTAGAACTTGTGAGCTGATTTTCATATGGAGGCCAGATGGAGCATGCAATGGAGCAGCAACCACGAATGAGAAATAGCAAACAAATTGAAAAGTAATGTAATAAGAAGGTTTTGCAGTAATAGCCCAAGGACATAAAATCAAGTAGAAGGAAAACGTTGTTTGGATTTGACTTCAGTAGATATGGACAGACTGGATGTCATGGAGTTATCTAGATTGATCTATGCCCGTGACAGGGGGGCAGTAATCCCATGGGCTCCCCAGTCCCCAAAAGTGGGGAGATGGGAGATGGGCTCAAGGAAGAAAAACAGAACAGTAGCAATGATCTAAGGAGGAAAAGTAATTTTACTAACTGTGACATCAAGTATATCATAAAATGCAAGATAACATAAAACAATCTAATGGAATTGAGACTAATAAATCAAATAAAATAGAGAAAGAGAGAGTTTTCTGAAACCGAAAAGCCTACTTTGAACTGAAGGCGCACGGCTCGGAAGCACACCCACACCCTCTGCCAGGCAGCAGTGAGAGAGGGAAGGAGAGCAAGATCCCGTGACTTCCTTCTGTGACTTATCATGTTTGCCTTACACATGAAAGGTCCCCTGGGATATGTAGTTCTTCTCCTCTTCTGAGAGCCAGGTATCCAGAAAGTTGTCAATCCATGGAACTGGAGTATTAGCTCTTTAATTACCCGTGCGCTACATGATGTTATGATGTGGAATACAGAAAACCAAAAAAATCACAAAACCACGACAGTGGGAAGCCACGCTGCAGCTCTTCCTTGTGGAAGGAAGCCTATGGAACTTCCTACTGGCTGTTTGTTGAACGTTCTCCTGGCAGTAGACGCAGAAGATTGTCTGATCACTGTGAGACTTAGAAAGAAAGGTAATTTCTAACAGACCTTTCAAGAGCTTGAAATGTGACTCTAGAAAGATATATGAGGGTCTTGAAGCACCACAGAAGCAAGCAGCCTGAAAACTAGTCAAAGGAATTGAGTCAGATTACATACTTCAGATAGTTTTCTGCTCATCGTTAACTCATACAAACTTAAAAGAAAGATGCCTCATCTTGAATCAGCGCTGCTGCTGTCAAACTGTTCTCTCCTGCTTTTCAGGAAGTTTTATTAGTTTAGGTGCAGCACATTGCCGCACAAATGTATTTAAATGACTTCCAGGTCTCCAGCCATCTTAGACTACTAACAGAAAATCTTGAATGATCTAAAAATACTCCAAGATATTCAGACACTCGTGGTTGTAATGCCATGTTTAATCTGGATAGGGTATAAATAAGAAACTGGATAGATAAAAGGACACACCAGTACAACTGGCAGAATATTTAAGGTTTGTTATGACTTTTGGAATCTTCCAGAGTGAACTGACAACAGTGTAATATAAAGGCAGTCAGCTGGCCAGGGTCTTGCAGATTAAAAAAAATAAATAAAAATAAAAATCAGTGAATAGAAACATAGAGGTGGGAAGAGACTCTGGATTTGGCAAAAAAAATGTGAAAATGAGCAGAAGAGGAAGAACCACTGAAGAGGAACACGACCACCATGGATGCCCAGTGCTGCAAGAGAAGATATCCATGATAATATTAAGTAACAAAAGAAGGTGAAAATTCTGCTTCTGAAAAATAAAGAAAGAAGAAGAAAGAAAAACAGCCTTATCAAATGCCAAAACACGTAAAGGGGAAAATCGTTTCCAAAAGGCTATAAAAAACCTATAGCTATTGTGCGATTGTGTAATTGTTTCTCCATGACTTGCTGAGGACCTGACAAATTCTGAAGCCCTGCAGATAAGCCCCCAGGAGCACTGACAGGAATTATTCCAGATACGGATATTCTGGGACTTATCACCTGCTGTTCACCATGATCTTGAACTTCATGAAGGAAGAGACAAGACAGCATAAGGCAGCAGGAAAGGTGAGGAGTAACCAGGTAAGGCCAGTGTTTGTACTGGATGCAGACCAGGGCACATCTGGTTCATGTCCCATTGCATTCGCATTTTTCCTGGAGCTTCTTAGAAGAAGCTCTGACCCAGAACTGTGAATCACACCTGGCTCAACTTTCCTTTCTCCTCTCCTGACTCAGTCTTTGACCCCCCTGGTACATCTTTCCCACCTCATCTCTCCTCCAGTTCACTCTTCAACATTTATGGGCTTCTACCTGCAGGCTTCATATACATGGCTTCCTGCTGTATATTCCTTTCTACCTTTGCCCATGTTCAAAGCACATTCTTCCTATAGTTAGTCATCATATTTCTGGTCTTCTTTTGCTTTTCATCCTTTCTTCTCCACATGAATCCTGTTAAGGAATCTCTTATGCTACAACTATTGTCCAAACTCAAACCCAGCTTCAGAAAGTACACAGTCTGTGAGGGCAAAGCTGGGAAACCTCCACAGAGGAATTTCAGCAACTTTAGCACATATTAAAAGCTAAGAAATATATATGAATATGGGTTATTGTCCCAAAGGTGAGAGATTTCTTAGTATATTAGCTACAGTATGGAAAGGTCCAAAACTATTCTGCACTGATGTGCAGACAGCAATGAGGAAAATGACCACAATCCAAGACACACTTAAAAAGAGAATGGACTAATGAATGTTCTAGGTTTCCTAAGTCAGGATATAATTAATGGCAAGAAACATATTGTACAAAATCCATCTGTTTAAAGATGTGCTATAAATAAATGATCATCTGGTTTCCAATAGATAAACCATTCTGGTTTTATGGTATCAGTATATATTAGGATATGGGTGTCCAAACTTTTGGCTTGACTGGGATGCGTGGAGAGAAGAGGAATTGTCTTGGGTTGCATATAAAATAGATAATACAGCTAAGTAACAATTTTTTTTTTTTTAATTAAAAAGCAGTTTTAAAAACAAAGAGAGAGAGAAACAAACCCATAAAAGCAGTGGGATATTTGACCTTATTTTTGTGAAACTAGTGCATTGGGCTTGTTCGATGGCAGTAGTTGTCCCTTGTGAAGTGAGGGGTATCTTTATGTTGTAATAGAGGTCTTATAAAAATCTGGTAAAGATTTTTCTTTGAGTTGATTATCTGACTGCAAGTCTATACTTTCCATTTCAAAATTCACAAGAAATATATTTATGTCAACAGAAAATGGAGTTGCAGTAGAAAATCGAAAGAAGTAATTGTTCCCAACACCGCTAAAGGATGTGTCCCAGTACTACTAAATACAGACTAAATACAACAGTCTTATGTTTGCTTTAAAGGACTTCCCTGGTAAGAGGAATAAGTAAGTCTTCTAGCCTTTACAGGGCAGTGATTATATCCATTCCCATTCATTTCTCTAAAGCAATTTTCAGCAGTTTGCTAGCAGGCCAGAAGAGAGATGGGTCAGGAAAACAACCTGCAGAGCATTGTACTGGATCTGCTGCAGCTGTTACTATGGCTTAGCAAAACACACAGCTTCTCATTATGATGTGGCAATTCGTGCATGCAATTCAACTGTAACTTGTAATCAGCGAGATGTATCCACAACTGCAAATAAAAGATATCCATATAAAGTGGAAAACAAATAGCTGTGTACTGTCTCAAGACAGGGTGATCCAACTGGGTCAATTATCAGCAAGAAAGGTATTTCCTTCAATTAAAAAAAAATGAAAGCACCATATAATTAGCCAAGTCTATAAGCAATCACACATGGGATTTTTGGATTTGACTTCTATTGCAGTATTGTGCGTTGGTCAGTATTGCAAAACTATTGCACAGACTGGGTGAGAAAGTGAAAATGTTTCAGTATTCTGCAGATTGAAATGAATACATTTAGTGCTAGAATGTATTTTTATACCTGATTCTTTCCCTACCGGTGTTTGAAATGCCTCATGGGGAAAAAAAAAATACATATAGATATATATATATATATCTGTGGCTATATTGTCACAAGTACACTAATGTCTGTTAGCTGAGTGATGCAGAACTCTAACTTCTCAAGTAAAAGCACCACATGGAACTCTCTTCCAGGGCATTCCAATTTGAAGGAGCAGGAAGAACTAGTCTCAGATGGAACAGGAATTTTGTGATCCAAAGAGACAAGGGTTACCTGAAGTGGTTTATTATAAACAGTATTCTTAAGTTCAGCTCAGGAGTCAATCAGAATCAATTTTCATTGATTTGCTATACAAATATAATCAGGTAGATCTGAGACAAAGTACAGTAATACAATTAGGAATTATTTGCAAACATTGCTATAGTCAAGAATGTCTTAGTGGTAAGCATTTAGGCTGAGCTGCCTAGACTACCTCTAACATCAGTGTCTAGTGAGAACAAATACACTTGAGAAGTACTTATCACTGCAGTGGCCACACTGGAGTCAAGACTATGACCTTTGAATGAACAGTTAAACTTCAGACATTTCATTTAAGTGGTATGTCTGCTACCTTCAGCACAAAAAGATTTACCCAACAATTTTATCACTTGTGCAGCCAAAATAGGATTTTGCAATTGAAAGCATCCAGCAACCTCCAGTGCAGGTACTGTTGCTTCAGGACCTTATCTGACTTGTCATTGGAGGTGGTTTTGTCTTAGCTACACTTTGGTTTTCAGATCCTACCACACCACAATAATATGAATTCATTTTCAGTCTGAGAACAGAGGCAAAATGTTCATCTTAACACTTAGCTGCAATAAAAAGCAGTACAAATCAATCTTTCCTGCAGAAAAGGCTTTTCCCGTAAAGAGTAATGTTGATGTTCCCTCAGTTGAACAGGTTGTTTCTGGCTGCAGTCTGGAGGGTATTAAAGGAAAAGCAGATATCTGAATAGATCAGTGCTTCTGTTTCACAGTCAAAGTAAGTAAATAAATGCTGCACAAGGGCTGCCTTCCCACATCTGCTTATGGAGCCGTAGCACTGCATGGAATAGGAATATATCAAGTAGATGTGTGCTCTACACAGTGAAGTTTTAATACCAAAGGAGTCAGGCAGTGTTTATTCTCTTGAGAGCTCATCAGGAACCTTGTTTCGATATAGCAGATATGACTCTTATGCCATATTTATACTCTGTAAATTCTTCTCTGAAAATCATGAAACAAAAACCACATTCAGATGGAAAATATTTTTTACTGATCAAATTCTTGTTCCACACCCTCACTCCCCTCCCATCTTTTTGATCTCACATGAGCAATTCTACATGGTTTCAGGATTTGTTATTAATAAACTTTTAATTGACTTTATTTCCTTTTTACACAACAGGAAGTATGAATGTTTGACAGGAGTGTTCCTTGAAACAAAGGCCAAATGTTTGATAATCAGTACAAAGTGTAATATTATTCTCAAATGTGATGTATAAATACTGATATAATGGAAAAAAATACTTCAGTTATTTCCACATAACTGTTTCCTTCTAGGCTGGATTTTCACATGACAGTTTTAGGTAACTTTCAAACTGAAGACCTCCTCTGATAAATAGGAGTTATTTCCAAGTCAAATGCAAATGTAAACACAGTTATTAGATATACTTATGGAATATGGTCTGTCACAATGAGGTCATCAGAATGGCAGCAGAAAACAAAGAAGGATATTGTAAAAAGATGAGAAAAATTCCTTTCTTCATTTCCCAAAAACTTCTTCTTATGGTTTAAAAAGAAAAGTTGCAAATAAGAACTTCTGAAATTCTTGTTCAATAGGTACTGTGAAATTATTCATTTAAAGCACATTTTATATAAAATATTAATTTAGAAGGAAAACGTGAACCTGATTCTCTAACTACATGACCTAAGTGTGCTTTGTTTTGAAATACTGTGAAATGAGGAATCATAATTCAGCTTCTTTTCAACATTAAAGTAGGTCTAACTTGCTAAATTCTTCACCCATGAGAAAAATCCCACAGAATTAGGAGAATTTATTAAGATGTGAGATGCCAGTTGGCAAGTTACACCAAAGTACAACTGGATATTGATAAGCCTCTGAGGACATTAAAAATGTGTTGTTAAATTCAATGCAAGGAATGCACACTCTTCATTCTAGAGGAGAAACAGAAAAAGAAAGATATTTATTTATTTGCACTGAGAAAGAGTTCATTGTATTCTTACATGGTTGGAGTTAGCAATAAATGTAACGATTTACCTATAGTGTGAGGACTTGACTGCCCAAACCACACAGTCATTTTGAAT
Organism: Perdix hodgsoniae; assembly: GCA_035772895.1. Classification (NCBI taxonomy): domain Eukaryota; kingdom Metazoa; phylum Chordata; class Aves; order Galliformes; family Phasianidae; genus Perdix; species Perdix hodgsoniae. The sequence continues at coordinate 14,250,990 of JAPSGF010000006.1, read as the reverse complement.
AAATGCACAAAAATGAGATACTTTGTTCTTAGTGTTATCATCCAGCAAAGCAAAGACTACCCCAAAGATGGCAGCAGCTTTTCAACATGACTTATTTAACTTTGGAAAGGCTGCATATTTTAAACTTCTTTGAACAATGACTTTTCAGAACACCTCTATTCTTTCTTGTGTTCTAGATTGCTCCCACTGTTCCAGGCTGCCTTCAAAAGGACTTCCTTAAAGAAAGAGCTTTTTGAGAAGCTCAGGATCTTACCAAATCATACATCCATTGACTCCATTAATTACTGACTCCTTTACAGCCTAGGAATAAGTGTTTTGCAATGGATGTGGGAAAGGAAAGAAAAGCTGGAACAGCTGAGCAGATATATCCAAAGAGTGAAAGAACAGGGTATTGTGATTCCTCTGCAAATGCCAGGGGAAAAGCAGAAGACAGGAGCTAATAATATGAAAACCATGCTTAGTAAATCTGATTGTTCCAGGGTTCTTGAAGGCTGAATGGTAGTTTTATCACGCTTTGGTTTTTTGTCTTTCTAGCAGCTACCTCTCAGGCCAGGCTGCTGAGAGCAAGAACAACAGAGTAATAGGTGCCAACAGTGGGGCAAGGAAAGGGAAGAGATAGGAACCTGACATTCCCACCAGCAAGTAAAAATATCACTCATATTGTTTCTGTTCCTTAGAGACAGTAATGATGTTTTCAGAATTAACAGCTCTGCCAACTCTTACAATTTTTAACAGTGCAATTAAGAGATGGCTGAATACCTGTGTGTCATGGCCTTTGCAGCATTTTCATTACCATATGTCTGTCCACGAAAACCTGAAGGAACAAATTAAAATGTAAAATGTCATTTTGTTTTCATTACAGTTAATACCTTTTTTTTTTTTCACATTTACAGACTCCGGTTATTTTTTCATTTGGAATAGATACATTTCTTTTAAATAAGTGAAATAATGTTTTAGAATATTTTGCTTCTCTAATGCAATCCAGAGAAGAGGGCAAAGGAATTATAAAACTTTTCCTTTGGGTTTTGCCTTTGAGAAATAAAACACATGTCAATAAAATCACTGCTCTATTGGGCACACTGACACTGCATGCAATCTTTAATAAAATGTAGTAATGATGTAAGTTTCAATTTCACAAAGATGTATACAGTAGATATTTTCATTGTACTTCTATAAGATTGTTTCTCAATCATTTGACATTTAGTAGAATTTCATTGCCACAGTTACGGACAAATTCTTCATATTTAATATTCCATTCTTTCTCTTAACATATTAGGTTCAAGGACAAATAGCATCCCAGTGTAAGAATTATCACCCTAGATGAGGTTATCTTTAAGGAACTTTCATTATCTCTTGATTTTGAAAAGCTCATATTTGAGAAGATGTCTTAATTTTAGAAAATAAGCACCTGAGAATTCAAAATTCTTAGTAGTAATGCTGTTACATTCAAAATCTGACACATGACAAAACAGGCAGTTGATGACTCCTGATGACAAATTAAGAGCACAAGGATTACATCAATGACCCATGCAGTTCAGAGTCCCACCACTGGGGAACAGTTTGCACCAGCTATCTCAGGGAAGTTTCAGCAATCTCCTCTTAGCAAGACAGCAAATGTGGAATCATCCACTTGCTAATGTGGACAGCATTACCCCCAAATACGAAGTTTGGCAGAAGCCATTAATCATATCCTATTTATGCTTCATACAACAAATGTAGCATTCACATATTAAAGCTTGGAAGTCCTGGAAGCGCACAGCTTATCTTTTTTATTTTTTATTCTGAATCTCCAGAAATTCTTGATCAGAACAAAAATTATGATAACAAATTCCACATTTTAATCAAACAACGTGTCCAGAAAATTCTTTACTCAGTTTTCAGTGTTCCACCATTTTCATTTAACACAGAGATCCATTCTCTCCTATTAGAAGGCAGAGGGGAATTCCCTGACTGTCATCCCTGGAATCTATTGTTATTTTTGATGCTTTTTTCACATTTGTTAAATGGAAACTGTGAATAGGGAGAATGTATCCAGATTGAATGAATCACAACATTCAGAAATTAACTGATTCACCTTGAGTGGACTTGTCGTGAGTTTTTAAGTGCGGAAGAAAACTGAACAAGCATTATGTCAGTGCTTGCACAGAGAATTGCAGTTGGATTGCAAATTCAAGTGTCAAGTGTCAGGCTTCCAAATCCGAAGCTACAGTTAACTGTACACAGAGCAAATCTTTCACAGGAATTGCAATGTTTATAATGAACTGGGAGGGGCAGTGTTTGCGTGGGTTTGGGGAGGTTTTTTTCTTGAAGTGTTCAGATTGAGCTTTCTCTCAGCTCCACTTCTTTTTAGACTTTTCAGTTCTGCTAAACCTAACCCTGTGTTCTTCACCGTAAAACCTAGAGGTTTATTTACTTCAAATTCATTAGATTTTACAGTGCCTTACCATCAGGGATTGGAGATTTCAGAATATTCTGATTTCATGAGCATGTGTGAGTGTGCTTGAACTCATAATACTATCCTCACAGTAATTCTTCAGTGGAGGAAACTCCTGCTGTTCCATTTGCAGAGGTGGAGAATTAGCAGTAGGGCTATGCCGTAATCACTACAATGACAGAAGTGCGTGCCTACTTGCCAAGGATTGTTTTAACGTAGTTACTTCATCTACCAAGAGCAAGGCAAATGGAGGTGTGGTGTGCAGCATTTGGCACAGGCTGGTAAATTCACCCACGGAGCAGAGAAAACAGCCACACAAGTTGCCCTTACAGTAGCTAATTAAAAGCTGCTTTAGATACGAGTCCATTGTCTATAAAGAAAATTGAGCATATCTAGCTCACATGTAGACATCCACATTCAGTCAGATGAATCCCATCTTCATTTCCCAATGAAAGCATCCTTCACCTGAGATGCTCTCTTCCATTCAGTCAAGGCCTGTTTTTTCTTTTGTCATCATAAGTACTTACCACAGTGGATATCACAGATCTGCAGTGGAACTGAATAATCTACATCTGTTCTCCAGCCCTTGTAAAAGAAAGAACGGAGTGTTACTCCCCTTTCAGCAGGACTGTTACTAAACAGTTCTGTTGACATTAATAATAAAATACTGCTTTATTAGTCTACTCAACTGAGTACATTTTTATTCTATTTTTAAAGAAATGTACATGGACACTGCAGTCCACTGACGTCACTATCATTTTTAATTTTAAAATTTAGGTTTCTAAATGTTAAAATCAATCAATTTTTTCTTGTTTTGAGAGTTATATTCTGACAGATGTTATCTTATTTACACAACAGACAATTTATACAGGAAAACATCAACTCAAGAACTCAAGAGACTCAAGATATACCAAGTTGAGAATTTTTAACTCCAGAGAGGAGAAAACCAATCAGCTTCATATTTGTTTTCTATTAATGTTGTCTTAATGAAGTTCAGCTACAGAATTAGTGTGCAAAACACTAATTCAGTGGTCAGTAATTTGGTTCTACTGTGCTTTCAGGAGCACTAATTCTAGCAGACTATGTATTTACTGTGCTGTTAGCTATTTGTCTAACCTTTTTCAGCTAATGTCAAGGTTTCAAAGCTTCATCTATGATTTACTTGGAGCTCTTAACTAACCTTTTATTAGAAACAAAGGAACATACAGAAACAGGATTAACAATTTCCTGTTGATATCCATTTATCCGCCACTTACAAAGCAGCAGGATCGCTGACAGCAACTTCTCTGTTAATTAATATCATCTCAACAAGAGGTGGTGGCAGCACTTCAAGCTATAAATAATGCTCTTTGCCAACTCCATTTGCACACCAATCAGATCTGGCTAAGAGGAAGAAGCTGAGAGGGTGCCTGCTGGTTTCCTTCTTCTTCTTTTTTTTTTTTTTCTTTTTTATGTCTTATTTTGTACACAGTACCTGGCAAAATCAATACACGTACCTGAATGCAAATTGTTGACCCGCACATTTCCCGTGACATTGTGATTGACACAGAATCTCCCTTATGGAAAGAAAGACAGGAAAGAAGGAAAGAAGGAAGGAAGGCGGGAAGGCAGGCAGGAAGGCAGGAAGGCAGGAAGGAAGGAAGGAAGGAAAAAAAACCTGTTACTTTCCATATCCTGAAACAATGAAAAAATATTGTCTTTCCACCTCCTTTCTTTGCCAGTAGCACTGCATGTTTTACTGTGTTGGAAATTTATTATATAAAGTAAAAAATATAAAAGTACACATTCATCATGTAAGGTTACACATTTTCAGACCTATCCCTGTTCTCAATGACCATAAGCAGCTAGGGAGTTTTGTCAAGCGCAGTTTGGACGGGATAGGAAGAAGACCAATGCTCCTGTACTTTGTGAAGTGCCACGAGGGAGGACACCCTCCCACCAAGGCTGCTGACACCATGATAGCACCAAGCATCTTCACTTCTTTTCCCTGGTGTATGTGAATTGAAGGAATGACCCTTTCTTTGCAGCTATTGTGCGTTTCCCATCATATTGTATGCCAAGAACAAGCTCAGCCTTAGGGTAAAATTGTCCTAAATGACTGTTCTGACACTTAACATTTGATTGTTTATAGTTTGTCCTCAAAATAATTTTAGTTAGTCCACTAATAGCTTTGCATCCCACACTGTTTTCTTTAGTGTGGCAAACTCCTAAAATAATTTCGGGTAAATTAGGTGAATGTGTTCTTACTCAAGCACAGCCAAACTGGGATTACTAGAAAGGACATCAGTTTCTGGGAACACAGAGCTAAGTCATTATGAAAATTTTGTGTATATTGCTCACAGTGCTGAGACGGGAACTGCGTGTAACTTATGTGGGCTCCCACTGTGTCACAGTACACTAAGGAAATCATAGCCTTGCACCAGAAGGAAGAAAATAAGCATTTCTAAACATACCAATGCCCTTCATGATAGACACTGCACAGCACTTGGCTCTGCCTTATCAGTGTTGTACCATAAGCCTTCTCACTTTGCAGTTCACACATAATTTATATCCAAAAGCCTAAATTCCACAGATTTTATTCAAAATAAGCCTTATTTGAAATAAGCCAGTTGAAGGGAAATTACACTGATAAGTGTTCACTACACATATAGTTTGTCAACTGCTGCTACACTGGTCTCCATCTCTGCAAGTAATACAGCATTTCTCTGGATATCTTGCTCCATAAGGACAGATTTACTCTTCTCAGTGACATCCAACGATAAGGCAAGAGGCAATGGGTGCAAGCTGGAACACAAGAGGTACCACATGAATATGAGAAAAATCTTCACAGTGAGGATAATAGAACACTGGAACAGGCTGCCCAGAGAGGTTGTGGGGACTCCTTGTGTGGAGACATTCAAAACCCTCCTGGATATTTTCCTTGTGACCTAATCTAGATGCTCCTGCTCCAGCAGGAGGATTGGACTAGATGATCTTTTGAGGTCCCTTCCAATCCCTTACACCTTGTGATTCTGTCAGTCTGTGACTTTTGATAGACATACCCTCATTTCTCAGATCTCTTGGAGAAGATATCATGTTTCACTTAAACTCAACTTCAACTTGTGTAACAAAACTGAGTTGGAAAACTCAGCTTGGAACAAATGTTCTGCTACACTCAGGACAAGGGTTGTAATAAAAAATCTAAACAGATTCATTAGAAAATAAATTCTGCTTTCAGCGTCCATCCTGTTGAGTTTAAGAAGTCAACTCCTTGCTTAAGAAGTTGCCTTCTTGTCAACAACCCCCTGCTACGTGCATGCCACATGCTGAAAGGATCAAGGACTGAAAAAGCAGTCTTGCCCTCCCACAATCTTTTTCCTCTCTCCTTTTTTCTGTAAGAAGTAGTTGTGCAGTCAGAAGTTGTTGCGCAGTCCCAATCAGCTGTCTGACAAAGTTAAATTGTCTGAAAACTTTCCTTTTTTTGTGAGCTAAAGTGGGTTTCTTTGGGCAGCCATGAGATTTAGAGTAGCTCAAGACATTTGTGGAATTGTGCCTCAAGTCTTAAATGTAATGATGTGAGACCTGTGAGGTCAGCTACCATTGGTGAACCATAAGTGAAAAGCTAAAAGTTACATTTGCTATATTCATAATACAAATACTGTACCACAAAAATGATGTTAAAAGAATACTAAGGTTCTGCTCAATAGTAGTTACTTTCTTTGACATGACTCATTTGACCCCAGCCTCCTTATTAATATCTTCCACCAGCGTGAGATCAGAATTAGAACTTCATGCTTTAAAAATGTTCCAGTAATTGTTCCAGTAAGTACATGCTTATTAACACTTTCAAGCTGCATAGCAATAAATGAAATAATAAACAAATGCAGTTAGATGTGGTGGAAAGTATTACAGAACTTGAAGAAATAATGTATACAAACCACAGAGACTGAATGGCGCATCCCAACAGATTCACATAAGGCCAGCTGTGTCCTGTTACACACCAACACTGCAAAGTGTGCTTTGGTTTGTGATGTGAAGAAAACTTGTATTCGATCTGCAACTGCAGCTGTTCTCATCTTCCAAGCTGACAATAGGGGAAAATAATTACTTTCTCATACTGATCAACACTGGACCTACTGGGAAGTTTAGACACGGAAGTAACAAATTGTCAGATCTCTTTGCTATAATTTACAGGCTACAACAATGTGAGTACATTAGTGAAGAGAGAACTTGCTTACTGGAGACAGCAATTCACAATTTAATATTAAGTAATTTTAAAAATATACACTTACCTGGAAATTCTCCATGAGCAAATGGACATTTAACCCAAGAGCCTTGCTTAGTTGTAAACTGAAACCAGAGAAGTCAGTTAGGAAAACTGATTTTTTTATTTCAATCTGTGGGTACAGATTCAAGTACACATAATCACTACATTCCAGAAAAGGAAGATGAATTCACAGCTTTTCTGCTCTATGGTATCTTCAAACATTTGATTTAAATTAGATCCCCACATGCTCAATTTTACAGAAACATATAGTTCCACTGACTTAAAAGTAGTCTACAATGAAATAATAATGTGCCAACATTAATCTTACATGGCATTTTTTCCTCACCAATAATAAACAGCACTCCAGTAAATGCAGCATTTCAATCAATCACTTTTATTATCAAATATTTAATATGGAAAATATTCCACATTAATGTTAATGTATGCTTCAGAGTTTGAGTGTATGACCTAAAACATTTTCACTGCTTTTCTTAAGTAGAAAAATCTGGGCATGATCTAACATTTGTCAGATCATTGCTGCTGCACTTCCAAAGAATCTCATTTTAATTTAATCTTTCACATTTCCTTCATTTCTACTTCCTATTCATCAGAGCTATGAAAAAAAAAAAAAAAAAAAAAAAAAGATTAATCCTGAACAATACTACCAATTCAGAAAGAGGACAGGAAAGAGGTTTTTTACAAAGAAACTACTTTACCTTCATGCAGAGTCTTGGGTGAGTGTCCACACGAGAATACTTAACCTGCTTGAAAAGAGAGTACTCAGCATCAGCTGGTTTCATTGACTAGTTTCAGAAAATTAATTACCCCAGATGTTCTTGGTTTGAAAACAGAAAAATGAACTGGTTTACTTACTGGCATGAAATATTAAAAATAGAAACAACCGCTATTTTGGATTCCTGAATAATTTGCTTATATTTATCTGTAACATGTAGCATATTTATAGTCAGTCTAACCCATTAATTAATTGATTTTTTCATGACTTGGTACAAAATTCTGATTCCACAGTAGTCTTCTTCCAGGCTCTTCATCAGCAATGTTGCAGAATATTTAAACATTCTCTCCAGAGCATTGTTGGTTTAACACTTTTACCTTAAGATAATTCTTTATTTTCGGTATCCTTATTCAAGAAAAGACTTAAACATAGAATGAACTTCAGAAACCCACTTAAGTGATCTACAAAAATTTTCCTGCTTGATTAACAACAGTTCACCTTCCTATGGAGTTCATTATGAAAAGCCTCATCTCATATAAACAACTGCTACTGGTATAAGCATTCTTATTAAGACAAACACCATTGCTCAAGCAGCTGAGTACAGTGGTTCCAATACACAAAACACACTATCATGACCAAAGTAACACCTCATTATTGTACCTTTTTTGATAACCACACAGTGAATATTCTTAAGCATATCTACAGTAGGACTGCAGAAAATAGCGTTATGGGAGCTATCTGTTCAGAAATGGAGACATCATGGTCTTTGACAAAGAAAGGTACAGCCTGAATAAAGAGAAGAGTTGCATAGCATCTGGACCTAAGTCAATACATGTACATAGTATTGGAGTGTGTGGCATTGTGTGCTTACTGGCAAAGCTGGCATATACTGAGTAATCTTTCCAGCACACTATAAAGGTGTTCTTCAAGAAATGATCAAAATTTAACACCTTTCACAATGAAATTGGCGGAAAAAAAAAGGAAAAAAAAACATCCAGTCCATGAATTCAGACATTGAAAGCAATGAGTAAGTACAAGAAAACACTCATTGTCTGTAATAAAACTACCTTGGACAATGTTTTTGGTACTAGATATGACTATTACTAGACAAATCTCATTTTAGGATTCCTTTTTTTTCCCTTTGTTTTTTTTCTTTCCTGCAAGAAATGAGTTGTGCTTGTTGTCAACAGATGATGAATCCCACCAGGCCCGCTCACGTATGTAAAATTAAGCTTATGTGTTTTTGCAAGATCAGACCTTTGGTAGAGGCACATAACATGGTGAAGCTGAACAATCACTGAACACTTGGCCCAGAGTTCCTAAACAAACAACAAAAAAAAAACATTCTAATCCTCAGCTCAAATTCTATGCAATTTCATAAATCCAATGCATTCAGTCCTGTGATACTTCAGACTGAACTATGTAGCAGTTCAAAATACACGCATTAGGAATATAAGTGATGAAAGAACTGAGGAACACAGTATTTCAACACCCACAACTTCAAGGCATTGAATCCAGCTTGAGGAAGGCATTTCAAAGAGAACATAATGGAGTATAAAACTACTATCAAGGCATTTTTACATCTTCAGTAAGATCTAAAGAGATTTAAAATTGTCCGACTTCCATTTTAGATATCTAAAATGAAATATCCAGATTATGATGTTATGATATGCAGTCATAATAGACTCTTGTCATAATGCAAAACATCAGAGATATAGCCCTCCTTTCTTAAATATCTATTGTCAGATGAAAAGAATTGTCCTCTAAATATGTCTGTTTAATTTCCTTACTTTAAAGGGCTTCTGAAATGAACAGTTTTGACTTAAACACATAATTTTTATACAGCTAAGTCAGAGCAGATGAATCATGCCTTTACTATAAATGAAAAGCAGAATCTATTGACCCCAAAGAATTTAGTAAACATTACTAGCTTCACAGTCATGTCCGTCTTTTTATTTCTTAATAGTGAGTCAACCAATATTGAACTTTCTGAATAAATTATGTGGTTAGTGTACAAGAACAGACTGTGGTTATGAATAGTTTAAAGTATCACAGAAGAAAAGAGGAATTTGCAACTGCTCTTATTCCAAAGGCTAGCTTCACTTTATGTATTGTTCTGGTCATGGCCAATCTCACTAGTTGAATAAAGAGCCTTATAGCTCTTACCTTCTCAGGAAAACGTTTGGAAGAATCTTGTATATCTTCACAGTGGTCATTAGACTTCATTAATCTGCACAGGTTAACAACGACAAGCACAGGGCAGGCTGGTTCCCAAGCGAGGGTTTGTGTCACTGGATTATAAACAATATTATCCCATAATGCCGTTGTATCTGTGCACCAAAAAAGTGGAAATATTATTCAAAATGTAAAAAAAATGTAATCAGGGAAGACAGTTTAATCTTAAGACCTGTAAGTAAGTTATTTCATCTACAACAATATAACAAGTCAGTATAACGATTTCCTTGCAGTTTTGCAATGCCAGGTTTTCACCTTAGATGAATTTTAAATTGTGACAAAAAAGACTCAGATAAAGAGTAATCAAAAAATACTTGCCATTTTCAAAGGGACAAAGTTGTAACCTCCTGGCATCTGGTATTGCCAGCCAACCCTAAAACCCAAAAATTAGCAATTAACTGGAGATCTTCAGATACAACGGTTTTTAACACTTCAGAAAAGATGTGAAAGACCAGCCTTCACACTAATGGCACATATATGTTATGTCTATTATGGTATTTGGGGAAGTATTTTTTTAGAAGGCTTTTTTGCACAGGATATCTATTCAACACTATTGGGACTGGAGGTGATGAACTAGCCTAGCTAGAAGCTGATGACATGGTGATGATGACCTGATGATGTGACCTCTTCCAGCCCTACATGCCTACATTTCTGAGTAGTATACTTGGACCATATTTCATTTAAAAATACTTCTAACTTGATATTCATTGTTTCTTACAGTGTCATTATATTCTAGGGGTAATAAAAGACTTATAAGAATCATAATGCCAGATCTCATGAACTTTATGAGACTAACTTTATGGCTAAGGATGCAGCCTTGAAGTCTGAGGACTAACATAAAACCAAGTTTTGTAGGAATCTATGAGTGACTGTTAGTATAACCTGTTTAGACTAATATGCAAATGTTTTTATTGCTCACACTTCTCATTTGTTTGCTCAGCAATCATATTGTGGGTTTCTCTGTACATATACTAAGTGGAATATTTTCCAGTGACCTCCTACCTTTCAGAGTGAAATAAATAAATAAATAAATAGATAGATAGATAGATAGATAAATAAATAAATAAATACAATTACTAGGTTTGAAAGAGATCTCCTGGTCCATTTCATATCTAAAGGTATGCGATATTAGGTGTCTACAGTGTACACATCTGAATGTAACCAGACTGCCCAAATTCATATTACAGTAGCCATATGAAGGTCCAGTCAGTGCAGCAGTGGAGTTTTCATAGTGATAATCAATTCATTCAAAAATAAGCAATTACATTTAGTCCACTGAGTAATTTTATAGGCTTCACTAACTGCACTAACTAGATTATCAATGACTAAAGAGTTTGGACATTTAATTAAAAGGTAGGCATTTACATATGGATATCTACATTTATCATGTTAATCCACAAGTAAAATACTACTCCAGTATTCAGTGAGAGTATTTTTGTATTTTATCAAGTTCATTTTAAATTAATTTGGTGACTTTTTACTTCTTCATGCTTATCAGATTATCAGTAAAGAGTGTAGATACTGTGATTACAGGAATGGAGCATATCATCCTTCATGTCTGTCAAAAATGGCTTTAAAAGCTTAAAAAATATGTTCATATAAGAAACAGTTATGATGAGTATTTAATAAACAAACATAGTTTCTCTTTACCGTATTTTAACAGGCTAAAGAAAACATCTTTTTTGAATCTCCTTTTTAAGACAGCCTTTCTACTCCCCAAACGTTCTAGATTTTTTATGTACATCTTTCATTTTAATTAATATTTATTAAATAAGGATGCAATAATTGCCTACATTATTTCATAGAAAGTCTTACCTGTATTTTTCTGTTTGCTTGTGATAATCTTGCCGCCTAAATCTTTTTTCAGATTTACATCATGTAATCACGTTCCCTTAATCAATCATTCTACGATGAAGTATTACACCCTGATCTTTTTTTCTCCAGTCTTTTTTCCAAACAGGGACTCATATTTTACAATAAGAAGCGTTTTTATTAGAGCAAATGCATGAACTTGTACTTCACATCATTACATTTTATCCTCATTTAGTTATTTCCTATATGGAGATCTCTATTCTCTTCCGATTATTCAGCTTTTCTTCTATTTTGATTATACCACTCGACTGTATTACTAGCAAATCTCATTAACACGTTCCTTTCTTTTGTGCCCTTGTGGCTGATGAAAACATTTATTTAAGATCTAAGAGTGATTCTTAAATTACCTTCCTATTATCACTGCACCATTCAACAGAAGCAGCTGAATTATTTCTCCAAAGAAGTATTATCTACCCCAGCTTCCCCAAATCATCTCTTAGTTTTGAATGTGAAACTACCTCAAATGCTATGCTGAAATTCAAATTAAACATGCTGTATTTTCATTACTTATAAAAACTCAGTTAAATTAACCTTGTATAAATTAATTTCCTTTTACCTCCATCTTTAATTATTGTTTTCTGAAAAACCTCTTCAACTTTTTCATAACCATAAGGTCAGACATGCTTTAGACAAAAAAATAGCAGTAAAGCCTTTTCCTACAGATCTTCCCACCTTTTTTTAGCACATACCCATATAAAATTTATTTAATCAGAAGCACAAGCATACATAAAATCCAAACTGTTACCTCAATGCAAAGACAAGGAAGTAGCCGAGAGTACTTCAGAGAAACTGATTTTAAAGAATCCTTCCCTCTTATCTGAAATGAAAAAGATGATCACCAATCCAGGCCAATTTAATAAAGTTAATAAAGACACAGAAGACCATTTCATATAAGCATGATCTCAATTAGCATTTCTACCCCAGACACCTCAAGAAAGCAGTGTTTCAAGCCTTAACTCACCACAGCAAATTGTCCCACATCTTCACAGGTAAACCATTTGAGACACAAACGAATGTAATAATCTTGATCTCGAAGAAAGTTGGATACGTTCACTGATATGATTTTTCTTGTCCTGTCTACATTGTAGTCTAACTTTCCAGCTGAAAAAGAAAACTCAAACATTAAATTACTGTATCTAGTTCTTTATTACTTTGTATATTTCTGACTTCATTATTCCTTTATAAAAAATACAGAATGCACTTAAAAACTTTGTAGAGATAAATTACCATTTGTTACCTAGGATACTTGAAATGATTCATTTGTATCCTGATATTCCTATACATAATCTTATTTTATGAAATATAATATTTTTCAAAAGAATGAATTTCAACATTACTAATTTTAAATTAACATTGTCAATAATGAGAGGCCAGACACCTACAGATTGAACCTCAACCTCATTACTTGAAATCTTATGTAGTTCATATACACATACCTGAAATATACACACTAATGCTACTTCAAAAGCTGATTATCCTAAGGCTGAAATCTCATTTCTTTGAAAATATGTGCAACTATGTTGGACAAATACAATATGTGGGGGCGTTTTCTTTGTTATTCTTTTTCACAGGTATCTCAAGATCAGGGCAGCAATTTGGCCAATTCACTTTAATCTAGTTATAAGATCTGTTTATAGACGAAATATGAAACTTGTAATCTGTAGTTCATGGAAAAGACACAAACCTGCTTCCAAATGTTTAAGTATTGAATAGGTTGTCAACATTCTTATCTGCTATCTAGCATTTACAAGTCAATATAGAGAAACACTGAATAATTGCTACGTAACCAAAGTATAATTTTAAGTAGCAGTTGTAAATATTTTTTTCTGCTTATTCAGCTATGAAAACATACCATTGTAGAAGTTACAAGAAATATCCCACAACTTCAAGTTATACAGAAAATGAGCTCACCCAAACAAGCTGGAATGTGCTTTCCCACATCACTGTTTCTGCAATCTGCAAAATAGAGACCAGAATTTTCTTCAGTATTGCTTTATTTATATAGGCGTGTAGCTAAGACTTCCAAATTATCCAGTAGTTTCCCAACAGTAAAACAATCTCATTCATCCCTTTTAAAGGTAGATTTTGATCCACTTCTAGATAGTGAAGGAAGTGAAGGAAGTACCACACACATTGACTGTGTCTTAACTTGCATTCGGGAGCTATCTCACCATTGTGGGCTTTCTACTGTTAAACCTCTTCAGCAATTTAAGGCGGCAAGCTAGGATACAACAGTGCACTTCTTTACCCAGTAGCTAATAATAATGTAAGCAATAACAATTCCAATTATCCTTTCCTTGAAAGTCACTCCAGTTGTTTACTAGACTCATTCCTCTGCTAAAAACAACTGTATTTCTTCCATTCTGGTTTTCCTCTAGACTTGCAAAGAATTACTTTCATTTAGTTCCCAGAGAGCCTGCCAGAACTGGAGGCCAACCAGCACCTTCAGAACTAATATGTAATACTTGTATCTTCACAATTTAAATCTTGATTTTAAAATATTTTGCTTAAATGTACATTAGAGCAGTATTTTGCTTTAATTGCCCTCACACTGTGATTTTCCATAGGAAAACATTTTCCTTTGTTGTCATTTCACTTTGTTTAAAACTAGGCTTTATAAAGCCTTAATTTTTCCCCTTGTCATTCACAAAGAACGTATCTCCTTCAGTAGTGAACTGGAGGGGAGGCTTTAGCAAGAAAATGAAATGCTTTTTAAACAGAACAAAGCTTTACTTGATCAGACACAACGTCTGATACAGTATGCAAGGGATGGTACTGTACCAATGGCCATGGGTGAGGGCAGCAGCCCACAGACTGTGGCGATGGGATGGCAGGACAAGCACAGGCAATGGGCTGAGTAAGGGGTCTCAGTTCATTTTTTGCACCACCACTTGCCACACTGAAACACTGGACCACTTGTATACTGAATCTACTTTAATGTGCATATAATAATAGGCAACTTACACCCAAAACAAGGACCAATGGTATCTTATCTCACTCAGTTATATAGAAACAGGTGACAGAACAGATAGCTAGTGAAAAGAATATATTTCATTACACTTTCTTATTAAACGTTCCAAAAGCTCTGAAACCACCCGGGGCCTAACAGAAGACAGTAGATTTCCATTTTATGCCCAGAGATCATGCAGGACTGAGCCTGCTGGCAGAAATCGATCACATTCCAGTCACAGGAATGCAATCTGGGAGAAACGCATAATGCAGTTTTCCAAATATTTTGAAATACAAACTCTGGTATCTGGTGTTGTTCAATCTTGTGTTGTTTTGGTTTTAGCAAGTCAGACATTTACACGCACCAAATCACCAAAATGTAGAATAATACTGATTATGTCAGACATAAAATAGTACCATTTAGATCAGCATACCCCAAAATGTAATTTGCCTTTGCATTCAGATTTTGGTTTTGTTTGGAATTTTTTGCTTTGTTTTGTTTGGTTTTGTTTTTCTCTTTGAAAAGATGTCTTTTGAAAAACATTTGTTTGAAGATGTTTTCCTACCTTCAACATAGTATTCCTGACTCATCTTAACTTCACAGTAATTTGGTACTGTTTTCATGGTCACATAGATGTGTTGTGCTACGTTGACTTCAAAGCAATTGAATTGAACCTGCACCTGTTTAAAACGTTTATAAGATAAAGTTTGTGTGTGACTTCCAGAATGCATGAAAACCACTAGTTACGAGAGTTAAGCAAGCAATATTTTTGTTTAAATTGATTTACATTTGCAAGGAGCATTAAGCATTTTGAGATATTGTAACATTACAAATGTAAAGGAAGCAGATGCCATTTAATTAAAGGATTTCAAAAAGTGTCATTTCTTCTAATCTAGGAGCTTGCCATCATCTTTACTTCCAGAAAACCAAGAGTCCGTGAACTATCAAATAACAGTAAAAGCACAGAACTCACTGAACTGAAAAAAAGGATAAAATGTCTTTTATACTACCAAAAGTCCTCAGTTGTAAGCATTTTACAAGCACAAACAATTGTGTAATAGAAAAATATGTCTGTTAAAACATTTAGCATCAACTTTGGCAAATTTATTCATTCCGGTGAGGTTCTGGGAAAGTATTTTAGGAGGCAAAAGTTGAGGTCCAATTATAGCAGGTCATTCCCTCACTGGTAGCAGTAACTACTGTAGTCCATATAAACTTATAATAACTATATAATATAGTTATAAATATAAAACTATATAGTTATAAATATAAAACTTATAATAAACTTATAATATAAACTACATAACTCCTATTTGACACAATTGCCTTTGGAGGGTAAAAGATTATTCGCAAAACTGAAAGTATGAAAATCTTCCTAAATGCATTTGTTGAGTCACACCTATAAAATTCACCTTTCTCTGAAAGCCGATATTTGTTGATTGCCAGCCCTGCACTGCCTGCAGGGACTTTTGATCATCAACTGATGATACTGAGTGTAGACTGCAATTGCAGTTTGGGAGTAGAAATTGCTTTCACACATGCAGTCAATATAATAGAGCACATGAAGTAACATGTTTTGTATGGGATTAATAACAGTTATTCACCATTAGCTGAAAGCAAAAATTCCTCTTTTAAACAGAGGTCAAGGATTGCATTTTTTTTTTTTTTTTTTCCTGCTGCAGATTTTAATAACAAATACTTCTGGGTTCAGTTTAGTACAAAATCATACTTTGCCGTTGCAATTATTATTATGAGTTTAGAACAGATGTGTACAAGTGTTTAGGCATTTGGCTTTCTTCTAGATGTGTAAATTCTATTGACATTGCTGGATCTAAATAAATGCGAGTGGGACGTGACAATATGCACTTAATGGTCCCTGTGACATTGTGCTTCCTAGCAATTGGAGTAACAAAAGCTTCCCCACAATTTGGTGGGTACAATAAGAAAGAAAAAAAGATCAGTTTGAAAAGTAGAATTTATAGAGGCATCTTCTCTTGATAAAAGTTAAGTGGAAGAAGTCTAAAAATGGTGGAGAACCACATACTGAAGACATTTGTTGCTAAGTTTCATTTGACACTCCTGAAACACATATTTCATTGCTTTTTTTCCACAGAATCATTAAGACAGTAAAGAGAAATACAAAAACTATGTTTTTCCAAAAGTTTATAAACATTTAAATGAAAAACAACCCCATAAAAATGAGTCTACCTTCTTTCCGTTAAGTATCTTGCTTTTTTTCCTGGCAAATCTCACATTTGTGCACTGAGATTGCTGTGTGTCCAGTGAAAAAGAACATATTTCCAGTCCACGAATATTTTCTGAAATAAGTTAGGAATGCATTTCAAAAATGTGATTTGAACATCTTTAACAGAAAAATAAGATAGACCGTATTCTTATCTTTCCAAGTGAAAAGTACACATACTTTATCTCTGTAAAAAAAAGGGAGACAGCATGTAATAACATGCTCATGGGGGAGGAAGCTTCTATGGATTTAATACAAATTGCTATGAATTAAGGCCTTAATTATGCAAACTGTCATGCAAATGATTAAGCACAAATCACACAATGAGTGAAGCACACCAGGAAATATCTAAACAATAACACACTAAGTACATGAACAGCAGGATGTTGGTAAAAATAAACTATGACCCAAAAAATTGAGTGCTTTCATTTTATTTTGGTATAGAAGTGAAACTTCAGAACAAAATACAGTTTCTTCCGTTGGTGTAGTCACTTATGCCCATGTTGCCAGGGCAAATGATATCTGTGTTTTTATGTGTGTGTGTAAATACTCACATGTGAGAGAGCAAGAAAGAAAGAGCAACAGTACTACAGGGGCACTCTAGAGAAAACTGTGATATGTTGGATGTAAAAAATTAAGTTCTCATTCCTTTGAGAAATTCCAGGGCTTTATCCTGGTTTGTAGTTAAAAAGTTCCATTAAAAAATCTGATACAACCACATGAAAACTGCTTAGACACAAGCATTACACTACAGAACAAAAATAGGAAGAAAAATAGCAAGAAGTAAACAGAAATGATTCAGTAGCAAATCTGCTTCCTACCATCCAGACTCAGAGTTCCTTTAATGTTTAAATGAAGAGAGCATGGGCTTCCTTGGACACATTTAATAACTGTTGAGATCTTCATGCTCTTCAGTACCATAGAAGACAAAGATGCAGGAGCACTGTGGCAGAAGCTGTTAAAAATGCCACCTGCAAATATAAAACACAAAGAGAAGTCACAGTGTGGACAGGATATTTCTGGGGAAGGAAGCACCAAAGATGAAGATCCAGCTCTTCAGAAATCAGTAGGGAAGTCAACACTGTCTTCAGTAAAACCAATCCTTTACCTAAGATATTCATGTGACCAGAGTAAGCTCATGGCTGATTGACTTCACTAGAAATGCAGTGGGAAAGAACTACATTACAGATGGGGTTTTATAATAAATTTCATGGCTTAGGAAAGTATGAACTCAAAAAAGAAAATCATATTTCTAACAGTTAAGGTTAGCAGAGTGCAGCTAGACTAATAGCACTTCTAACTAACTAGATCTTTCAAATCATGGCTAGACCAATCATATAAGATTTTTTGTGTTGTGTTTTTTTGTTTGTTTGTTTGTTTGTTTTTCCTGAAAAAACTTTGCCTGCATGTTTTGAGTACCTTCATGTGTAGTATTTCACTTTTAAGAGTCATTGGCGGATAGTCTCAGCTGATGTTAAATATGATTTTCACACAAGAGGGCACCATTGCATTCCTAGTGATGAAAAAAACCCACACCTACAAGATTTCTTTCCAGTAAGAGATGAAAAACAAAAATAAAACAAAACAAAACAGAAGCCTCTAAATAGAACTACTATGCCTTGTCTCATTTTCTTATGCCAATTTAGTCATGCCTCAAATCCTTTGGACATGTGTTTGCACATCAGCCTTCTGTAAACTAATGTAAAAGAAGAACCAGACTTAAGGTCCCATGTCTCACCAGTTAGCCATATTTCACCATATTTCATCTCTTTCTACTTCCCAGGCTGCTTAACAAAAGGAATTGATAGTTCATTTATGAGTTTATGTTAGTACAGTGGATGTAATCCCCCGTGCATTCCTGAGGCTTTTCTATCTCAAATGCACTGTTTGTAGTCCAAAAAAACTGAGTTCAAGAGACTGACAAAATGAGTAGCTAGGGAATTGGGTTTTGCTCCTTGGCTTTTTGGTTTACAATGCAGCACACCTAATTTTATCTGCAACTACATGCTATCAGTTTCTTTGAAATATTTATTGTCCTAACTTTAGTATGAAAGTTGAAAACACTCAAGTAAAACAAAGTATTTCACAGCTCATTCTCATTTTCAAACTTTTGACTCTTGTTAGTCATACTGCTAAGCATACTCCTAGAAGGAGAAAAACTATTATGGAGAAAAGCATGGTATGTAAGTGCAATGGCATGATACTGTGCATGCCATAAAAATACAGAATAGCATAGAATCATAGAATTGCCTAGGTTGACCTTCATGATCATGAAGACCAGTTGTGAGCCTGACCTGCCATGGTCCGTCCTCTCCCACAGCTTTCCTTGATTGACTTTATGCCTCACACTGTTAGAATATGAGGACAATTTCCTCACATTCTAACAATCCTACCTCAAATTATTAGAAAAGTGTGCAATCTTCAGTGTCTTGCCAATAATTATTGTCAAGACATGGATTGTCACTGATTCACGTGGAAGATGCATCCACTGTT
The DNA here is from genome assembly GCA_035772895.1 of Perdix hodgsoniae. Classification (NCBI taxonomy): domain Eukaryota; kingdom Metazoa; phylum Chordata; class Aves; order Galliformes; family Phasianidae; genus Perdix; species Perdix hodgsoniae. The sequence continues at coordinate 14,231,785 of JAPSGF010000006.1, read as the reverse complement.
CTCCCAGAGGAAAGGTAGGATGGAAGGATAAAGCATATTCTTATTTACTCCTTCAGTCATGAAGAAAAGTTCTTTAAGTACGAAGAGTAAAACAATAATAACCTGTACAAGAGCACTTCTAGCACTTCCACTTCCCATTTCAAGAAGGAGCCTATTGTCAGGGACCAAATTCTGATATAATGCAGAACATGAAGACAGACTCATATAAATGTTGCACTTTGGTTTGACTCTGTCAGGCCTTAAAGTGCCCTCACACTTGGTATCTGGAGATATCACAAGTCAGAAAATACTAAACACCTGAATTAGCCTGTAGTTTTCTTGCCATTGAGCACACTGTGGAGGTAACAGGTTATTCTGACCTCAAGTAAGTGGACAAGTGAGAAAACAATGACACTTTACCTCAACTGACAGTTAAGCCAACTCTCAAATATCCAAGGCAATATCAGCAGTGAGAGAAGCAAAAAAAAAGAACAAGCACTGATGATTCAAAACACACAAATGAGGCCATAAGAAGAGTACATGGACTTTTGGAGCATTTTTAAATGCTCCAAAATGTTTCAACAGAGATTAAGCAGACTTAAGAAGTACTCTGCATAGCAGCCAGATGGGAACACTCTACTCCATCTTCCAAGAACGGGTTGTGTAATAAACCTGAAGGTGTCTCAGGATGAAGAGTTATTCCACAACACCCAATCAATCCACCCAGTTAATTAAATTGCAGACCTACTTGATAATAATTATTACTCATGTGCTAAAAATGTAATGATAGTTATTTCCAGATCTTTGCTAAAACATATTTTCTTGGACTTCTTCAGCCACCAGGTCTACCCATTTCAGATCAGAGCTGCCAGATTTACCTACATTGAATATACTGAATGACATGCAGTTATGTGCACCAGTCTATGTTATTTTCATAAGAAAATAAGCAGTATTTGCAATAAGCCAATAAATTCTTTTATCTTAGTTCCTCAGTTGCCAATGTAAATTTCTCGATCAAGGCTTTACCTTGCCTACTTTTATGACTGTGTAGAAATGATTCAAGGGAAGAGGAATGTAATACTTCTTGACAAAGTGAATCTGAGTGAATTTGACCATATTATTTGATCCCATATATTTTTAGGGGAGATTGTTTTGAGCCAATTGAATTTTATTGTTAGTTATTACTGCTTGAGGTACAGTATTATGAGATGCCAGAGGCTTTGCCTCTCTAAGGAGAATCCCCAGGTCATACCTAGGTGCATTACCTAAAAAACAGTTTTAGAACTACTGCATCAGTAAGCAGGACACTGCTTTTCTTGGTCATGGTTTATATATTCAACTGAAAAGAAGCAAGTAATGCGCTGGATAAAATGAAAATACTCTTTCACTTCGGATTTTTTTCCTTTTTTAAGAATTTTTCCCATTAATGTTAGGAATTGCAAAAGATGCTATGAAATTCATCAAAAATAATTTAAATGGATCAAATAATACATGAAGATACTACATTGAATCTCAATAAATGCATGATACAAGAAAGAGCTTACAGAAAAGAATTTCCTTGCCACAAATCATCACAGACATTTCAGTAATCACAAAAGGAGACTCACTTCTGACTAATTCTTCAGCAAACTCTCCCCTTATCATAACCCTCCTCCCCCCTTAAATAGCTTCCTCTGGGACACACACCTCTTTCTCATGAGTAGTTTGATCTACACCCCAGAAGACATTAAGGTACACCTGGCTACACAAACCATATTCTGAGTAAATCTTTCCTAAACTTTATGTTTGCGAATTATAACTGTAATTAGCCCTACATGAGAGAAGGATTGTTGTTGTAATAAAAGAATCCTTAATTATGGGCAGATATAAACCAAGGCATGAAGAAGCCAAGACTTATTATTCAGCATGTAGACACCTTCCTTGTACTTAACCACAGCAGATTATTTTTTTATCTGTTGATGCAGCAATCAACCTACAACTGTCATGACAGCAAAGCACACCTTATGTATCCTTGGATAACAGAAGTCAGAGCTGAGCAATGAATGCGCAACAGAAATGATTTGATGGATAATTTGAAGCCCCAGGCAAGAAGACGAAATTGGAGAACAGGAAAAAAAAAATGCAGATAAAACTCATTAAGAATAGGCTCAGGGCAGCTCCAAAAGAAACTCGTAACTGTTTTCTTTTTCTTTTTTGTTGGTATTTCTTCCCAACAAGAATGGTAAGAATCTCAACTACTTAGGATATTGCCACGGATAAATCTGTTAGCTTATCTACTGTGCACTGAAATTGCTTCACTGGGGCATCATTCCACAAGTAAAAATTACAGTAAGATTTCAAACCAATTTGCATATGATTTACCACAGTATCTGCTGCATCTGTGCATTATGATGATTCAACAGTCTTCATAAACAAACTAGGTACACTCACCTAAGATAACAACGTGATGCATTTATGTTAACAATATCAAACTCTGCAACTTAAAAGTACTTGAACCAATAATGAAATTGATTACAATTCAGTTTTCTCTTTTACAATAGATTTCAGTGCAGAGTAAATTAAGAGTTCCACAGTTGTATGTTCAGGAAGTATTTCAGACTTGTAAGAATAATAAATGGCATGATCTTACACTATGTCAAATATATTTTCTGAGTGATTTTAAAATTAAAAGATCTTGAAAAAATACAGTTAATTTTAAATACTGCAGTAGCCTTAATGTACTTCTAATAGTTTGCTGGAAGGGGAGGGAGAAGGCAGAAGCTCTACTGCCAAACACTATAGAGGTGATATCCATAAATTCTATGTAAGAATAAAGTCATCTTTTTGGTGCTGCTAAAAGCAATGACTACTGCACAGTATTACACATTAAAGGTCTTTTGAGGTAATTTTACCTCAAAAAATAATTAATACAAAATATGACTACGGAAAAGGAAGTATGGAAATAAGTATACACCCAGTGTTGCACAAGACAACTAGGATGAAGAGTGAAAAAAATGTTTTTTCATCACCCTGGTAAGGCTGAGTCATCCTACATGCTGCTCATATTAAAGATAGCTGATAAGCCATTTTCAGTCAGCACTGAAAACCTACAACCAGCTCTGCTTGGTGTACACTGTATTGCAAGATAAGGATCTTCAGTTTACAAGCTCTCCAAAGAGTATATCCAGCTCAGAGTTAAACAACTAGTTTAAGCTCATACACATAATAAGGTGATACTTTTGGCAGGCAAAGGAGAGGAAGAACCCCTCTTGCCTTCCTCCCAGCATACAACTCACTTTGTCCTAAGAATGAATCACCGCCTTCTGTTACCAGTAGTGTCTCCACCATCTAGATTTGCATTTGTGTAATACCTAGCAATTATTTTACCTCATAATCAACAGTATTGCAAGTGTCCTTCCCTTAGAGGCCAAAGTTATAGGGTTTGGTTTCCTCCCATGCTACCCAAAGGCATGAAGGCATGCTTCAGCTTGGCAAATTTCAATGTCCCAGTTTATCTCTTTTTCTGTGACTCCTTCAGTGCAGTTTATGCAACTAGCAGGTCAACTGTCCAACCCAAATAAGGCTCATTCACAGCCCTGATCCAGTCACTGATGGTTCAACCTCCTTACTAGTAGAAGTCTAATGACTTTTTCGAGAGGGACTTTTAATTGTATCCCTCCTAAACCCATCACCTCAACAGTATGAGTCTGGTAAACATCATGCTTTCAGAATAGGACTCAGGACAACTGTCATCCAGCCCACTGCCCCACCCCATAGCACCAGAACCTCACATGTTTGTGGTTCACTAACAGAGCTTCTCTCTGTCCATGGGTATTCTGCCATGAGAATCCAGGAAAGGCATGCTGAAGATAAGCTGAGCCTTCAGGTACAACCGTCCCCTGAAAGGGGACAGCCTGCAAGGCAGTTGTGTCGTACTTCCTTGTCAAGTAAGTATGCACACTGGAGGAGTGATTTATGGAGGCTTCAGAGTTTAGAAAATTCAACAGCCTATATAGCTACTGTAGCCAAAAATACTAAGTAAAAGTAATGTAAACACGTGAGTGAAATGTCAAAGCAAATTCTCCCAATGACTATCTATCATTAAGAAAACTTAACCAATAATGCACAATTATTAACCTCTTATTTACTACAGCCTACCAATTTCCTATGTTGTGTACAGGGAAACTTGGATTCAAATCGAAAGAGGGGAGATTTAGGTTAGATGTTAGGAAGAAATTCATTACTCACAGGGTACCCAGAGAAGTTGTAGGTGCCTCATTCCTGGAGGCATTCAAGACCAGGTTTGATGGAGATACTGAGCAGACCGATCCAGTGGTAGGAAACCTTGCTCATGACAAGGGAGTTGGAACTATATAATCTTTGAGGTCCCTTCCAACAAGCCATTCTACAATTCTATGATTCTTTGATTCTATGACACAGTGATCTGAAGTGACCAGGAAAGAGCATCTATCATCTGCAACAAACTATCTTTATTTTTCAAAAATAAATGTAGTAAAAAGTAAATGATGTATACTCACTGGAAGGTTTGCTTTTACAATGAATCCCCTGCAAACAGAAAATATATATGTATTATAATAGGTTTTCTGAGGTGATGATAAAAATACATATTATTTAATCATTGTACACAAGTATAAACATACTTTTTTTAAAAGTAAGCACATTTTAACACAAATAGATTTCAAAATCAGAACACATTTTCAAATACAGTGAAAATGCACATCACTACTTCATATGATATCCAGATAAGTTTGAGGATACAAAATCAGTGTTATCCATATTTTCATGTATTTTCTACTGAGTTGTAACCATTACAAGTCCAGAGTTCCATCGAATAGACCTCAATCAGACACTACCCAATCAAAAAAAAAAAAAAAAAAAAAAAAGAAAAATTAACAATAGTTTATTTATTGATTCAGGTATAAATAAATCAGGCAAAGAAACGAAGTGATTTTTTATTGCAAGATATCTATAACACTTCTGAATATTAGATGAGTTTTAGGAAGGTCACATCAGGCCAACAGGACATATTGCAATCAACTGCAAATGAAGCTGAGGAACAGGACTTGCCATTTTATTTCTGAGAACTATCTGGCTCATAATCCTGAAACTGAAATTACTCAGGCACAATACTTACCATGTCAAGTGAGTAAGTTTTTTTGTAAAAGGCAAAGTGAACCTGACATTGAGATTTGAGCAGGTTTCCAGCTGTCTTTCAGACAGGCTACACCCATTTTCCAAGTAAAATAAATATTTAACCACACATCAAAATTCTGTAGAATATAAAAATAACAAATGTTATTTTGAATACTATGTATCATTTTTTAAATACAGGCTACTACTAAACCAAAAACTATGTTTTCCTGCTGTTCTGGTGTATGGTGTAAAGCATATTCCTCTACACTTCCTTTTAAAATCAGTGTATTATTATTCACAGAGATGCTTTTGTCACAACTGCAAAAGAAGCAGGCATCACCTTGTCTCCTCTGCTCTCAGATGGACTGGCAGCTGTTAGTCCTTTTAAAGTATTTCAGGATCCTGTCAGTAAGCCAACAATCTGTGAGATTTAGAGCCAGCAAAAGTCTCTCGGCAGACATTTGGAAGTTCTCAAGTTGTATACAAATACAGTCAGCAGCCTGGTTGAGTACTAGCAAGTCGTAAAAGAACTATTACTTGGTCTCCTACGTGGCTGTCACCCACAGGTCCTTCTGTCCACCTCATAAACACAGCTGTAAAATCTTATTTCTGAAAGTGTGAAATGACAGTCCTGTGGTAGCTGTATACATGCATGGTATTACCCCATTGTAGTTGAGAATTGTTTCTGTCCTTCATGGCTACATTTGACCACTGCAGCAAAAGGGAACAAAAAACTTTTTAATAAATATATTAACAGTAAGAGGAGGACTAAGAAGAATCTCCCTCATTTACTGGATGTGTTGGGGTACATGACCACTGGCAATAAGGAAAAGGCTGACATTCTCAGTGCTTTCTTTACATCTGTCTTTAAAGTCAGACCAGTTATCCTCAGGGTACTCTACTCCCTAACCGGAAATCTTGGATGAGGAGCAGAATAAACCTCCCCACAATTCAGGTGGAAACAGCCAGAGACGTACTACTCAACCTGAATCATCACAAGTCCATGGGGGATCCAACCAAGGGTGCTGAGGGAGCTGGCAGAGGTGATTGCCAAGTCTCTTTCCATCATCTATCAGAGTTCCTGGTAAACCTGAGAGGTCCCAAAGGACCGGAGGCTTGCCAGTGTGGCTCCTATTTACAAGGGTTGTAATGTCGCCTGACCTTGGTGTCAGGGAAGGTTATAGAACAGATTGTCTTGAGTGAGATCACACAGCATGTGCAGGACAACCAGGGAATCAGGTCTAGAGAACCTGGTGTACAAAAGGCAGGTCCTGCTTAACCAACCTGATCTCCTTGTATGATTGAGTTACCCTCCTGGTGGATGAGGGAAAGGCTGTCAAAGTAGTCTACCTACACTTCAGTAAAGCCTTTGACACTGTCTCCCACAGTATTCTCCTGGAGAAGCTGACAGCCCACAGGTTGGACAGGTATAGACTGTGCTGGGTAAAGAACTGGATGGCGGGCCAGGCCCAGAGAGTGGTAGTGAATGGAGTTAAATCCAGCTGGTGACCAGTCACTAGTGGTGTTCCCCAGCGGTCATTGCTGGGGCCATCCTGTTTAATATCTTTATTGATGATTTGGATGAAGGAATTCAGTGTATCCTAGTAAGTTTACAGATGACACCAAGTCAGGGAGCTCATGTCCAGCTTTTCATCCATCAGGACCCCCAAGGAAATCAAACTTCTTTACATAACTGTTCTAAAAGTGGGGTACTTCTATTTCAGTGGTTTCATAAATTCCTCAGATCCCCTGAAGGAGTAAAAAATGTAACTGATGTAACCTTATTTCTGCTGCAATGTGTTTATTGATATATTTGTCACTTACAATTTCTGTAGAAAGACTTTGTAGTTTGCTGATTTTCACAATGCAGATTCATCAATTGAAAGAAGACTATAGCTTTCTCACTTACTCAGTGTAACACTAATCTAATAGGAGTGGAACATGCCAACTCATAGAAAACTCCACTGGAATTTTAACTGCAGTTTCAAAGCCCTGACTTTGAATTAACTTCTAATCAGACCCTGCAGGAGTATACAGAAGGACAACTTGAATTCAGCCTCTTTTGCTTGAGGTTCTTGACGGCCTTAGGAAATGGAACAGATAAATAAACAAACTGCAAAAAATTCAATGAGTGAGCAAGCTAGGGAGCTGGCTTTTTGTTAAGAAAATCTAACTATTGGATCAGCAATTTGATGAACTACTGCTCACTGGAAGGAATTAATCTCTAATGAGGTTGAAAATTTAGTAAATTACCTTTGTATTTTTAACTTCTCATTTTACAGCCGAACTACTGAAAATGTTGTAGTCAGGTGGTTTGAGAGAGATCCCAACTGCAAGTAAAAAATTCTCAGAAGAAACTAGTTGTCTTCTATCTTCTCTTTACAGTCTCAGTACAAAAATTCATTGAATAAAAAAGCATTTCCATTGAACTAAACAAAAAATCTGGAAAAATTCAAGTGCATCTAGTCTGTACTCAAAGACCAGTGTTTAAGATCCCCTGTTCTGACGTCTGAAAAAATGCGAATTGTATGTAAATAAATTAAATTAAACAAATGAGAAAACAAATCACAACTTCTCTGGGGCTGCAGGATGATGCAGAAATATATCTTCTATCCCAGTTAATTCTTCTTTTTCACTATTGTTTACATAAATCCTAATCTCTGATCACTTTTTAGTAAATCTTGTATCTATTTACTCATCTACTCCATGGGGAAAAAGTAATATATCCAGTACTGATTTTTGTTTTGTAAAGAGATATTTTGTAGTTCTTGGGTGCTTAGGTTTGTTCTGGATGAGGAGCTGTTGGGAAGGTTTACATAAATAATCAAGCATTTGCTCAAACACTTGCCAGTTAAAGCAAGCATTCGGTCACAGTTCAATTCATTTTTTTAATAAGTGATTATTTTTATTGCACAATGCCATAGGGTTTTGTTTTTTTCCTCTTTTATAATCATTTTGCAAAATAGTCAAAAGAGAGAGCATTTGTCTCAAAGAAGAACTCAAATAAATGAACCAAGTTCCTTTCCCACTTTCTATATCTTTTGTTTTCAGGAATTTTCAGTGATGAATGCAACAACAACAAAAAAACTTAACACAGTAAAACCAGAATGGAAATTTTCTTCTCCTTTCACAAATGCTGTGGGTGTCTTTTATGCAAAAATGAAGTCTTGAACATGATGATACAATGTAGTGCAATACGGAGAGCATCTCTGATTCATATCTGTTTTGGCAAATAGCCTAAGCAAAATACACTTACACAATGTACAAACAGTTAGGGATTTTCCTATTTCTCCAGGGTTTTCCCCACTTGTGGTATTACTCAACTGTAGCTAGAGGTTATCTGAACAGACACCACCAATATGCATCATTCTGAATAGGAGGTGTGGTGCCAACTCTTTAGCTAGCACAGCAACTTCTCAATCTTATTCAACTGTAATAGCACTCTGTGCTTTTAAAGACTGCAGAGCAGAAAGTAAGATTGACAGAGGAAAATTTGGATTTGAGGGCTCAAGGAGTTATTTTGTGAAATAGAATTGCTGAGGAAAAGAAACAAAGATTAGACCTATTTCCCACTTCCTTTTATACCTCCAGGCACTGAAGCAAAAGCAAAACTGCAGAAATTCTTCCCTGAATGATCTGTCAACACAGGAAAGAGTCTGGGGTAAACTGTGTTTCTCAGTCTGTTCACTAACTCTGCTATACCTGATCCACAGAAGAGCTCATGGCAGCTCTTCCACAATTCCAAAAAGAGTGGTAAGATGCCTGAAAATGCTTTAAAATGTATTTTGAACATAATTTGGGCCAGGCCATCTAACATTCAACAGTCAGTCTTTCAAGATGTCTGCATTAATGTCAGGGAAAGTAAAGTAAATCTTTTGAGAGATTCTCAGTGGCAAATATATTACCTACACTCCTACCTAAAGCCAAATTATCAGAGAGAAGTGGAAAAGGAAAATGACCATTTTATGAAGTTTCCCTCTATTCCAGTAATTTCTATTCTTTAATTGCCATAAAAAGCAAGCACGAGGCTGTATGCAGTCTTACAGAACAGGGTCTTGCAAAAACTGGTGCTCAAATTGAAAGCAAAAAGCTCATGAGGTTGATGAATCCAAACAAGTTCTTTTTGATTTCCAGTCAAGAGAGGTTGCTCTATACAAATTCATCTTATTCTATGCAGAATTCAAAGGGATATTACAGACCACTGGGTCTAGTCCCTTGATAACCACAATGCCAAATCACTTAATCCTTTTCAAAAACATTTAAAATCAAGTTTTGGCCTGTACTGCTCCAATGCTAAGGCTTTTCCAGAAGCTCTGTTCTCTGACAGCAACAAAACTTTTATTTTCTAAGGTAAATACAATAATGGTTAGTTTACATTGATTTCTGATTGTGCTTGTTGGCTTTTCGTTTAAATAGATGCTTTCCACCCTGGAATTTACTTTCCACTTATCTGCAGAGAGTAATTTAAATTTTCTCAGATTTTGTTTTGTGAGGCTATGAGAGCTCTTTTATCCTCCTCTAATAAAATAGCTTTTCCTTCTTTTCATGTCTATATGAACACATCTTCCCTGAGATCAGACAGTTGGACTAGATGACCTTTGAAGAATTATTCTATTCTATTCTATTCTATTCTATTCTATTCTATTCTATTCTATTCTATTCTATTCTATTCTATTCTATTCTATTCTATTCTATTCTATTCTATTCTATTCTATTCTATTCTATTCTGTCCTGTTCTGTCCTGTTCTGTCCTGTCCTGTCCTGTCCTGTTCTGTTCTGTTCTACGTTATTCCCAATGGGGTGAACAGAGCCATGTACAGTTCTGAAAAGTTTTTCACAAGTGTTTATTTGATGCCTTGTAAAGTTGTAATATTCATTGTCTCAGCCATGTTGTATTGGTGGCTATCCTGCAGTACAGAGAGGGACCTATTTACCACTTCCCATGTAAGCAATCCACCACCAGCCTTTCCTTTTTCCATCTGCTTATCCCATTCAGTTTGTGGAGGAAAGGGCCTACAGATGTTGGACTTTTAAAAGTTCTAAATGATTTGTCAAGGTCTCTAGTGAAAAACCTGAAAACACTAATGTGATGTCAGTCACTTCCATGAGGAAAAAGGTCTTTGAGGGGTGGACAGCCCCTGGATAAAATAAGAGAAAATTAAGAGCTGTACCATGATCTTAGACTTTCAATGCATTACAGCAATTTCTTACCAAAATGTTCATATCCAAACATCTAGGGAAAACTTTGTGGATAGAAACAAATGCATATACTGTAGCATTTCCCAGAGCTGTTTTCATACATGAAGGTGGTAATAGCTTTGCATTTTACATATCCTTCATGATGAGAACTGAAACCTCTGGGAATTTTTCTCACGCTATTCTATTTCATTTTAAGACAGGTATAAAATCATCCCTGTATTATTTTACCAAATGTAGGAAACAGAATCCTTTACAGTAAGAGAAAGCATAACATAATGATTCCTGTGCCACTAAACAAAATCTTAATTACATCAAGGCCGCATACTTATGCAAAGGAGTATGTTATTTAATGAGTGAAAATGAAAAATAATTTACCTACAGAACACACTTAGCAATTTAATCAGTTATAATATTTACTGAGAAGTAGAGGAATTATAACAATTAATACACATAATATGAACATTTAGAACTGCTATGGATTTGGTTAGTTCTAGCATTGTCCCCCAGAGACCTTTTCTCTAAAGGAGCATCTGTGTTTGTTTTGATGTCATCTGTAATTACTTTCATTGCCAAGGTAAAACTATCTTTCTGGCAAACCACAAGGTTGTTCTTCAACTTTTTTGACAGTGTGGTAATCAGATACACATTAATGGCATATAATGGGAGCAGCTATGAAATCACTGAAGAGAACAATTGGACTGATGTCCAAGCAGAAAAGAAATAGGCATTAGAACTTACAGCAAAGCACTGTTTTTGGCTACTTCGCACTACTATTTCTACAAGAGCATTTGATTGATGGATTTTATTATAGAATGCTAAAAACAAAGCATTTCTGAGTCATGAGTATATATCATTCAGTTCTGAGCAGAAATTACTCTCTTTATATGTATTCCAAACTGAACAAGCCAATCACATTAATGTAGTGTAGAAACTGAGAGGATAAACAGCTGAAAAGTAGGATATTAATCTCAGGACCAGGGCTAATGAGGCCACACACCTTTTGGTAAGAGTTGTCCCATGTCCAATAGCACAACTTAACTCCGTGCCTGTGTTAATGCTATGTTCACATTTCCCTGTTCATTTAGCTGACAATGAATGAACAAGAAAAAGAAAATTGGGTTTACTGAAGATTACTGGATAATTCTCAGTAAAGCTTCAGTGATGCAAATGTATGGACTCCATCCTCCACAACCTGATGTTTGTCAAAACTGAAAGTCAGTGTTTCCCTTACTGTCTGGGAGTATTTTGATAATGTAATATGACTAACACAAGTTCTTCAGGACTCTTAGATTTTTGTTCACTTGCTACTATTCAAGTACAACAGAAATTTGTGTCAAGACAGCATATGCTTCCTCAAGCATTGTACAGATGCAGAGGAATCCCATTCCTATATACACCACATGGATGGCATGCAGAAAATAACTTCCACTGACCTTTAGCTGTCTCCCTTTTGCAGGACAGAACAAGCGGAAGAATTTACCAGCACAGTAATTGTATCTCTGGGAACTCTTTGCAGAGCCATGTTTTCATCCTGTAACTGAATGTCCAGTCAAAACAACCATATATTGAGGTCTCACAAATGGGAAGAATATTCCCAACTTGTGCTTTGTTTAAATGAACTGTGCATAAAAATCATCCTGTGATCCAAAGAGAATTTACAAAGAAAACACTTGTATTTAAAATTACTGGACCAATGGGTGTTATGACAGTCTGAATAATATAAAAAATAAAAGCTGCCTGATCTATTGTGAGCTTCAGCTCCAGGACTGGAAATGGAATTTGCTTTGAGCAACAGCGTGCTTTAACTTTTTTTTTTTTAAGTAATAAAATCCAAAAATAAATAAATACATAAAGTCAATCATTTTGATGTCATGTATCCTAAAACATTTAAACAAGTTGTTAACAAAACAGAATTGCATACAATAGACAAAGTAAAATTACAATGCACTTTGAATGCCATACTCTCAGCTGGTGTAAATCAGCACCATCCCATACACAGAGTGTCAAAAATTTCAGACCACTCAGCTACTTGAAAAGACAACTAATCTACTACATCAGCACTTCTAGTCTAACAATGACACAGGGACAATCTAACACTGAATTAATGGTTATTTCAGTGAATGACTGGATTTTGCATACAGAGAATGATAAAATGGACTCAAGGAAATTTTGGGGAGAAGGAGTCTATAGGTCACCAAGTCCAGCCTCCTGCTAGAAGCAGTACTATGACCAATACCAGAACAAGTCAGACATGAATTTGAACATTTCTTGAAAAACTCAAGGATGTCCATTCTACAACCTCTTTAGACATTCATTGATGTTCAGTACTTTAAGGTTTGGATGGCATAATGATCTCTGTAGCCCAGAGGAGGCTACAAGAAAAGTTTAGAGCAGATCCCTCAGCAGCAAAAACAGCACTGAGAAGTGACTGGAACCAGTGGGTAGTGAGGTTGCCAGAGGGAGGGAGGAAGGGAAGGAAGGGGAGGAAGGGGAGGAAGGGGAGGAAGGGG
>JAPSGF010000006.1:14077639-14218564 GCA_035772895.1 Perdix hodgsoniae | reverse complement strand
GCGCTGTTCCTCAGCAAAAGATGTTACAGGCCTGGCTTTCCTGTGTGCTCGTATACACAGCAAGACTCTCCATTCTGCTTTTGTCAGCTATTTTGCTTTTGCTTAGAGTCATTTCTAGGAGCAGAACATTGTCTTGCAGTGCATTGTGGCCTTCACAAATGATAAATGCCATCCTGCTCACATTCACAAACTGTGGAACACTATGGTTTTAACTGCAAACCTCTGAAAGTCACTGAAACTCTTTCCACACATTTTAATGAACTTTGATTCAGATTTAAATGTGGTAGAAACTATTTGTGTATACAAACTTTAGCTCTACCCACGAGAAATGTGCCACTAACACAATTTCCAAGTAAGCAAGTAAGTTCTCTTTGTGGATTTTGCATTACTACTGGTAGGGAAACGTAGTCATTTGCAAAATGAGATTAGGTCAGTTTTGTGGCCCAAATCTAAAAGAGGATTCAGGTACCTGAAACATCACTTAAGAAAGCTGTAGTAATCACAGCCAAACACCATGATCTGTAATACTCTGTATTAATTACCCTAATTAATTGCTACCAAACCCTACAGGCACCTGCCTTTCTGATCTAAAAGCTCCCTGTATGCTTAAGACTTGGTTATGTAGTTCATTATCAGAACTGAGCTGGAATGGCATCTACCTCACACCAAAGCTCCTTGGAATAGCAGGCACTCACTTGTGAGACACCCACATACCCAGTGCCACAGATGGCTAGAGGAGATTTAACAGAAATCTAATTGGAAAAGATCACGTGTAGCTTATCTTCCAAAATGGAAGTGATGGAGAAGATGATCAGAACAAGGGTATGTTCCAGCTGTTATACTGTGGCTGTTCAAATCCTGACCTCAAGAGGCAGTCAAGTTCAACACCTTCTGCAGCCTGAAGTTATAACCTGACACACGTTTTCTTTTTGCAATGTTTCCCCAGTAAACAAGAGCTTCCCAGACCTCCTATCAAATCACTGATACTGTATGAAATGAAAAACTGATGGTTTGAAAGAACAGGGAAAAGAGAGGGTAATTTTTAAAATTGAGTGTTTTCAACGTTCAATTGCAAGATCTGTTTCTTACTTCAAAGGCTATTTCCATTTTCACCAGGAAAACAAAACAGAAAGAAAACCTGAAACTTTGGAGGAGTGGAACTCAGAAGCTACTCTAAAGAAAGAACACCAAACTATGTCTCCTAACCGAAGAGGGGGGGCTCCTAATCTGAGGTGTGGGATCCAGAGAGTGGAGTTCAGATTAAGCTTGTACTTCTTACTTCAACTTACATGGGACATCATGACACTGAACATTCAGGTTTCTTGTATTGTCTTAGCAGATGTTTAATGCTTTCTCACAATCTCCACTTGGCCTGCATTTAATCACCTAGAACTACAGAAAATGAGCTGGATTTCAGAATGTGTGAAAGTTCAATAGGCACTATCCTAAATTTTGGGGTGCAGAAAATAAGTAATTCTTAAAAATCAGCTTGCTAATCCTTTCCCATTTCTGCCAGTGATACATGAATAAATCATATCAAAGCTTAGAACAAGAAAGAAAACTTGGCAATAATTTCCTATAAAAGTTTCAAGACTTTGAAAGTCACATATCAGGTCTGACACACATCAAAGCCATGGAGAAAAACACAGGAACATGCTTCTGTTGGTTGCAGTTTCCACAAATATGGTGTTTCTCCCTCTTATCCTTAGGCAAAGAAGAAATAAACTCAGGAGTACCTCTGATTACAGTTTTTCCTGGTAAGAAAAAAATTTATTGCTGATTTTGTTTTATTCTAGCCTTATCTTGTTATGTTCTTGTGTAAGGAGATAAGGTCATGTAAATGATCCCTCAGGCCATGCTAGAAGCAGCTGTAGATTAGTCTCAGATGGCAATCCTGAGAGGTCTGCATTCCTCCTTGGTGCCATATTATCAGTTAATGAAATGCTTCCATTATAGAGTTCATGATAAAGATATCTGACTAGCTCTAATTGTGCTTGCTTGAGTTACAGAAACACTCTAACCATAGAAGAGAAAGGAAAGTTATCTTAGCGTATGTAGATAAAAACCTTTTTGCTGTTGTATGCTTGAATATTTTGGGGAGAGATTACTTATTCACTAAAGAGTAACTTATATTTTTATGGCACCTGAAAGTCTTAATCCACGTCAAAAAATTCATACCAGATTCCCTGCGTGTATTGCCAGGAGCAACAAAAGCCAAAGCAATCTTCCCCTGAAAGCATTAGCTGTGTTGAAAAACCCTAAAGAAAATATCTATAATGGGCATTTTAGTTGAAAAATCTGCAATTTGTGATAATTAACAAAGGAATGAAAATGGAAATTCTAAGGAAGAATAAATCATATAAAAAACTTTTTAAAATAATAATAGTTTTAAAAGTCATTACCTAGTCTATTTCACTTTTATACAGTTAACTCAATTTAGGGAGAAGAGGTTTTAAAAAAAAAGACAACTAAGCACTAATAATCTAGTTCAACTTTATCTTGTGAATCAGTTGTTGCTAAAGTTAGCACAGGTCTAATTAAAGGTGGCAGAGGTCCAAAAGAAATGGTTCCAAAGAGGAAGGATTCCACCAGCTTTACAACAGCAGCATTGTTTCACTTGACTCTCCTGATCATGCAGTTGTCCCTAGAGGCAGCAATGATTCCTGGGCATGGTCTTAGCTTAGTGAACCCATCAATGTTCAGTACCTTCCTATGCTTCTTCTCCCTACATCTCATCTTTAATGACAGCTTTTACTCACTAAAAACAGCCTATACCACACATTTTCCTAAAAAGTGTATGCAATTACTTCTTCTCCAAGGTGGATGAGAAAATAAATCACAAAAGCAGACTAGATGCTAACACAGATGTAACCAAGATCTAAAACAGTATTCTATATCCTATCTAGTCTGGTCTAGTATCAGATAGGGAGGTTGGTGGCCATACATGCAGCATGGCGGCTGGAGCTTGTTGATCCTTGAGGTCCCTTCCTACCCAAGCCATTCTATGATTCTATAATTCTGATATCCTAAAGAAAAATAATATATGAAAATCAAGGGGACAAAATTAAAAGAGCATACACTGCTGATCAAAATTCAGTATTAAGCTAGACACTCCAGTGAGAAAATTAAAAAAATATAATAATTTTGAAAAGTAGAAGAAGGAAAATCATTATACAAAGATATTAATATCTTAAAAGAAATTGAGAAATCTGTCATTACCACCACAGAAGGAAGAACAGCAGGTCAGGGAGATGGAGAAGTGGGGAAAAGATCAAGGAAGTTTTCATATATAGGAATGAAAGGGAAAAATAAAATTAGAAACAGTTTTAATAAATTCTATTTCCTCAGCGTTTTCCAAGAAAAGACAATGGATGCACATCTAGTATTGTACAACAATGTTTATATGATTCATACTTTCTGAAAATATGTAGGCAAGTAGAGACAACTTCAAGACAATCAGTTTTCCAGAAGGTATTGAAACTTACCACACATATTCAAAGTAACTAATCCGAAACACTTTCCTGCAGGTTAAAGAGCCACTGATCATTAGCTAAGTAAAACTTAAACTTTGTTCATTTTTGCACAGACGCTTCCTGAGTGAAATTGCGGGTCCCATATTTTGCATACTGAAATGACTTCACGTATGATACAAGAAAACAGGTCTTTGGCTCTGTTGACTGTTTCAAAGCAGTAAGTTAATTGTGAATTGAATCTTACTGTCTTTAGATCCCCCAAAAGAAAAAATGGCACATGAAGGTAGAGATACTATAGTTAGAAAAGAATTCAAGATGCCATCTGCTCAGTACTTCTGCTTTAGGAAGAATGACCTTTATCTGAGAGATATTTGCCTAGCATGTGTGGAGATCTCTACAAGCTCCATAGGCAATTCATCAGAGTGCTCAGTATTATTAGCCACTGTGACTTTCCACATCATTCGCAACTTCACAAAATCCAAGCCTAGCGAAATCAGATAACTACGAAGGCAGAGTCAGGGATACGATGAGCCAACTGAGTATACATGAATTTACTGGTTCTGTGATCATTCCTACACAAGTAGTTCAGAGTTACTCTAGAACCTTCTTGCCAAACACTACTGTTTAGGAAGATTTTCTGGTTTGTGTTTTATCTAAACTTTTAAGAAGACAAATAACTGTATGGTTCTTCAAAAAACATCCAATAAATATTATCAAAATTGAAGGAAAAAAGTTTCACAAATAAATAAATTTTCCTGAAAGTAGAAAAGTGCTATAAAAACATTTACAAAGATGATTAAATGACTGGAGAACTTATCCTACAAGGAAACACTGAAGGAGTTAGTTGGAAAAAAGAAGTCTCAGGAGTGACATTTTCATAGTTTCCCAGTACTTAAAGGATGGCTATAAAGAGGGCATAGAGAACCTGAAGGACAACAGATATAAGTTTTATGGGGAAAGGTTTATTCTTTATATGAGAAGGAAATTTTTCACAGAGAGCACAACAAATCACTACACCTACTCAGGGACAGGATGGAGTCCTCAGCATTGGAAGTTTTCAAGATGAAATTGGACAGGGTACTAGAATCTCATTCAGTCACCCTTGCTCAAAAAAGTTGGATCTGGGCTGGGCTGTTTTATAGTTTTATGATTGATCTGTATAATAATATAATATCTGATGTATAAAATGAGGCATCTCTTCTGGGGATGATGGCAACGTGACACATACAACTTCAAATGTGGGTTCCTGGTTTTTACAGGAACCTGGGAATTCATGGCTTCCAAAATGATTTTCAGTCAGTAATAGGAAACTTTGACCTCCTTTCCTTGGTCCAAGTTACCTACCTATTTGGGAGCTCCTCAATGCTTGGGAAAACACCAAAAAGAAAAGAATTATTTAAAACCGCTTCTTAGTTCCTCTCATTTTGGATCACTCCTGATTTTCTCAACAGCACAGGAATTTTGTCAAGAGTAGTAGAACAAAAATGTATAACTCAACATGACAAAGTAATAGGTATAATACTGCCAGTGCCAGCAAATTTACAAATTAAGCCAATTCTTGACTTCACTGCGAGAATTCCATCTAGGTCACACCACCTTGTCTAGAACAAGTTACTGCCTATCTGCAAAATTTGTCCTGCCTAAATTATCTGCTTCCTTGGAGATATTTAAAAGACAGATGGACACTGTC
Organism: Perdix hodgsoniae; assembly: GCA_035772895.1. Lineage (NCBI taxonomy): Eukaryota > Metazoa > Chordata > Aves > Galliformes > Phasianidae > Perdix > Perdix hodgsoniae. The sequence goes on along the minus strand of JAPSGF010000006.1, from coordinate 14,213,401 downwards.
CTGGCAATCTCCTTTCAGTGTCAGAGGGGTTGGACAAGGTGACCTCTAGAAGTCCCTTCCAACTTCAACCACCCATGATTTTATGATTAGAAGTCACAATTCAGACTGAATTACAAGTAACAGTGCCTTGTATTTGAAGAACACTTTGTCAGGTCCCGTTTCAAAATCAGGTAGTTGTGTGCCAGACTTTCATGACTGTCTCTAGTGCCTTTGCTTTTGCTACTTCAGTAGCTCATCTCCTTCCAGACCTTGTAAACTTTTCCCAGAGTTCTTGAGGAAGGAGAAGTGAGAAAGAAAAAAATAAGAGCTACTGGTACATTTTTGCAAGTTTTGAACTGCAAACCTTTCTTCACCTCTCCTGAAAGAAGTGGTAATAGAACCTCTAACTAGGCTCTATTTGAGAGCTGAACCTCTAACTAGGAACATTTTAGAGTTTAAGTCCCTGTTTGTATGTGTATCTGACTCTTCTTTTCTAGGGGTGAGGAAATAGGATGATAACCAATGGCACAGGAAACAGCAGAAAACATGAAAGCCAATAGATCCCTGTCATTGTTAAGCTATTTTTGATCCTGCAAAACACAGACCACAAGTCACATAAATTTGCTGAACAGCAGCTCTCCTGACTGCAAGCAGAGCAGGCAAGGAAATGGGTTAATATCACTCTAATACAGTGATTCAAGAGCTGCTTAAGTATGACTGCTTTGACTAATTAAAACTTAATATTTAATTATAGTATTCAAGGCAGCAAATTTAAAAAATGTAATTAAGACACATCACACAGGATAGTCAGCACTATTTTGTACTTGTGAAAACTGTAGAGGTAAAATTACTTGAGTAGGCCCACATAAATAAGTTAATGACAGGCAGGGATGTAAAACCCAGGCTTTCCATTAATGGCGTGCTCTCATGGGTTGCATAGCACAACAGCAGATTTTAGCAGAGGATATGTTTCATATTTTTTACATGTGTCCTCCAGTCATTGGGTATACCTTCGCATGCAAAAAACACCTGTGGTGATTCTTCCATTCTTGTATCTTCATGCTGATATATCTCAGTCCGAGAAAACCAGATACTAGATACTCATGTACGATGGTGAGAATGTTAAGATTACTTTTAAAATACAAATTGCTTACCTTGACAAAAAACAATGAATGTCAACTTATGTCAGCTGAGTTAGTAGCCTGAGAGCTGTATTATATCATTGGGTTTGAAGTATGTAGTATTCAGTCAGAACAGTCTGATCCATTATATAAACATCCAGACAAGAAACACTACATATTTTCACTATGAGTACCATGAACGGGCAACAGCTATATCAAAAATTTATTGCCAATAGCCTTTATAGTTGCAGGAAAATCCCATATTCAGTTTCTTCATTCATTTCTTCTTTATTTGTGAACTTTGGAAATGGTGCTACATTTAAAGGCAGACAATACACACACTATTTCATAGTTTTCTGGAAAGTTTTTTTTTAAATGTAGTGCTCATGATCCTTACCAGCTGTTGAGTCAAATTTGGCATAAGCTTGTTCCTTTGTGTACAGCCTGCAAACAATGTGGATTGTAAAGCAAGTAGAGCACAAACACAGTATCAGTTGCAGGCTGGGATTCCCCTGTGCTTTTACAGGGAATCCTGGTTGATAGTTGTATTTGCTTTTGGGTGAGGTCTGAAGACGAAGCTCATGGTAGTTAACTTATGAATACCAGAATAGAATGCAAGCTTTAAAGACAAGTCATTAAAATAAGGAAGAAGAAAAAAAAATCACAATACATAATAAAAACTTGTATGTTCCTTTGCCATCATTCAACCACAACTGTATATTGTCATGCTTGCATAATACTTGCATAAATATGAAGTGATCTTTTGTTTTCTTTCCTATACTGGATAAAGTAATTTGTGCTATAGCAATGGTACCTGGACATTGTATAAGGCAGTGCAAAAATGCCTTGCTGAATGCTCCTAGTAAGCTAAGAATGATTCGTTAAGTTGCAGTAGGATACAAAACATACCTCAAAACAGTTAAGTCGCTATTTTCCTCCTAAGTGTAACTGATGCCTTATTTTGCTAACGAGTATCCAAGGAGGTCAGAACTGCTTATAAATACTGTCACTGTGAGACACTGTCACTCTGAAGTCCAGTCTGCTCGTCAAACTCAACATTTTTAGCTCTTGAACTTGCCCCAAACCCCTCTGACAATACCCACAGCTTGAAAAATGCAGAAAAAATGAAAAAGCCTTCTGTTTCCCTATTGCTTTACAAGGAACCATACAACTGCAAGGCTGACTCTGCAGAAGTGATCACTACATCACTAAATCACTACACAGACTTACGGAAGATTTTGTAAAGGACAAAAAGTCTAGAATAGACATTTATGACAGCAAGAGAAAGCATCTTATACCTTTAAAATTACAATTTCTTATTATCTCATTCAGTAAATTGCTAGTGAAGTTAATTCAATTAATTACAATTAATTCTCTACTTTAAGATCTGTGTGGTATAGCAGAAGACAACAGGCATGCACTGGACATCCATTGAAAGATTAACTGTAACCCCTGGCTGGTGCTATGACAAAGACCACTGAGTTGTGAATTACAGAGAATATAAACCACAGCTTTTTACAGTAACTCAGGTAGGAATAAGATTGAAGCCATGGAATTGTAATGGTTTATTGATGAAAAATTGATGTTAGTTTCAATGGAAGAGGGAGTTTTCTGTAGCAACCCAGTCACGAGACTCTTGAGTTCATAATGCTCAAAATGCTTTGCACTGGATGGATTGCAAATGCTAAGCTGGCAGTAATTTGTCCTGTTGAGATCATTATTGTTTCCAGTAAGAAAACATTTTTGCCTTAAAAAGTCATTAATGCATTCAAGATTCTACTGAATACAACTAGCAGAAACATAACATACAGGACACAAACTAAATTCTATCTTTTAACATCACAAGTGGTGTTTATACTTGGCTCTGTTACGCTGGAATGTGTTTTCTTTGTAAACTGAAAAAAATAAAAAGACCTTTCTCATTTATCCAACCTTCAGCACTGGAAAAGTTGTAAGACAATAACTGGAAGGCAAAGAAAGTGATTCTTTCTTTATGTCAACATCTTAGGCAGCTAGTGAATCAGCCTTCCTAAAATAGATACCTAAGATACGACAGAGGAGAAGGATGTCTCTGGAGTAAAAGGTATTATTTTTCACATTCTGAGACTTAGAGCAAACCACTCTCTGGAGAAATAAATTAGAAAGTTAGATAGGATCTTTTTTAAATAGCTATTGTTGCAGACCATGGAGAATAAATTCTTTTAAATGTATGCACTTTTACATTCAAAAGTACATAATTTGCTGGAAATCATAATTTGCTGGAAAGTGCTCAGGTACATCCAGAAATGAATCCCTGATGGATCTCTACATCTAAATGAATCTCTATGTTTTGTTATTTAAAAAACAGTATCTAAATGTGGTGAGACTGCACAAAATTTACATTCAGGAATATAAAGCAGTATTTGAAATACAGAGTTTATTTCCTCTCAACTCCAGTGTTTTATAAGCATCTTCACTCCATATACATCTAGCATACACATATAAAATACAGAGTTAATTGCTGTAACATACTGACAGTATCTAGCCAGTACTATCACGTTTAGACAATGCTTAGTATGTCCCAAGGACTGCAGAGTACTGTGATATTTTCAAGCAGAAGTCACATTCAGCCAAATTCTTTTATGCTATTAATTCTGCTTCTCCATAGCAACTTCATAGTTATCCTGGCCTATTCAGACTGAAAATATCAGTTAGCCTGTTATTTATACCCTATTATTTTATTTTCTGGTAGTCTTTCCTTATATTGTAATCTTGAGCTTTCAGGCAGCCAACTGAAGCAGAATGTCCCTATACTGCCCCTTTGTGGAGATATTTGGAAGCATTCAGAATTCAAAGCTTTTGAAGTGATGGTATAATCCACACTCCAATTCTGCACACATACATAAGTCATTAAATGCAACAGTCCAGCCATATTCATTCCACAAAATGAAAAACAGGTTTTTACTGTTTCTTAAGTTTAATCCATTTATTCACAGGAAAATACGTGTTTCCTATATTCCTAACATAATTAGCAATTTCTGCAACTTCCCATTCCTCCTCCTGTCACTCTTTGACACCACTGCTCTTGTAAAAATCGAATTTCCAAAGTAATGAATATAAATCAAATCTGTTTTATTACTGCCTTCCAAACACAAAAGTCAATTTTTTAAAGGTAATAACGAGAAGAGATGGAAAGAGAACAATTTCTTATTTTCTCATAACAGTCATCACTGCCACTTCAGATACTTAATGTGGAATGACAGGAACATAAAGTGAATGGTCAGGACAGTTGAAATATTTTTTTTTTCCCTTTATTGCTTTGTTTACAGTTATTATATCAGCATACAATTATTATATTAAGAGATAGCAAAGAACAAGTAAGAGGTTACCTGAGAACATGAAAGTCCACATTCTTCAATCCTGGGAATAATATGACAATCATAATTCCAAAATAGAATTATAAGAAGAATCAGAATATGAATACTTATCATCCTAAACTGAAAACAAACAAACAAACAAAAAAAACAATAAAAAAACCAAACAAAGATGGGAAAAAGAAAAAGAAAAACCTCAGAAGAAATCTTCTACTCTGACAATTCTCTCTCTCAAGCCAAAACTTCAGCATGAATTTTAGTCCCTCCCACAGCACCTTTCAACTCCTCCCACTGAAAGTTTCCAAAGACAGAAAATTGCTAGTTGTGGGAAATATAAAGCATGCTCAGTTCATTTATTGTGTGCCTTAGTGAAAAATTAGAAACTTGAATTTCTGACAGTTGCAGTCAAAGTCTTTTTCTTCTGGATTTTACCAGGTTTGATTTGAATGAGGTTTGGCGTGTTTCTTTTCTGTAATTCTGTGTATTTATGGGAATTGTGTTTCTAGCAGGCAGCTTCACTGAAATCAAAATGCATTATTATGTCTACTTCTTCTCTTGGTTTTCTAATGCTCAAAAAAAAAAAAAAAGTATCTTTAAAGAAAAAGAACAGTTGTGTTGGGATAAGTAGTCTTGGAAGACTGATTTTGTGCTTCTCATCAAAACACCTTCTTTTATCCTAGGAACCTGTGTCTTGGATTTATTTTGCATATTATATAACTGAATCAACAGAAGTCTCTTGTCCTACAGCCTACCTCCAGTTTTTGGATTTTCATCACATTTGGGAAGTAGGCTTTGCTGAAGAAGCTGAACACCACAGCTCTGAAAGCTCTGTATGAGAGAGCTATAACACCTCAATAATACATGGCTTAGGAATGCATTTCTTGGTGCTGTCCTACAAAGTATCAACCACAGGGAATGTGTATGACATAAAACACACTTTCTGGTTCATATGGAGGATACGTGGTATGTTATGCCTGTAGGTGGAATAGAGAAGTGTTACTTCATAGAGGGTTTGCTTACACCTTAGCGATTTCTTGCAGCAGAACAGTGATATAACCCACACCTTCCTCACTCTCATTAAAAATTTTACGTTAATTGTTATTTTATTATTGTTATTTTTGTTATGTAGGAAATGCACAATTAACTCCCTCTGATAGGATGAAGCTTTATCAATAATTCTTTTGGTTAGAGATTATGTCTACTCTGCCAATATATCTACTGTTTATATTTCAGTACTTTACAAACTGTCTCATGAGTCCAGTTTGTCAATTTTCCATTTATTTTATTTTATTTATTATTTTTTTAAGATGAAAAGTGGTAACAGTCACATTACTGCACAAATTGTCATTAAATTATTTTGGCTAAAAAATAACAAGTAAATGTCATCACTTGTAAATGTAAAAATGCACTTCATCAAAGATCCACCCAGTCTACTCTCCCACAACAAGAAAGATCCATAGTACATACTTGGACAAAATAAGAAAGTAATTAAATATAATATGCTACTTTTATGAATATTTTTAGCATAAATACTTCCAAGTTCCAGTGATCCATAGCTTATGAATTTCCTGAACTGAATGCCATGTCTATGTCATTATTTTTAATAGCTATTTCTGGACCTTTCTTACATGAATTTGTACAACAACATCTGTAATAACATTTGTACAAATGGCATCTATTTATCCTTCTAGTTTTCAAAACATCCTGTGGCAATGAGTTACACTATTAAACTATGTTTACTTGCTTTGTTTTGAGTTTAAACTGCTTCTAAATAGGTCAGTAGGGTTCTTTTATTGTTCTTGTATTGATAATTGCCTTATTACTATTATTAATAATAATTTTAAGGTTAAGAATATACCGCTTTATTTTCACTATAACCTTTTGTAAGATGGAGGTGCTGCTCAGGACTGTTTAGGAGTGATCAGCCCAAAGACCATTAATACAGTAGTACAGTGATGCTGGCTTGATCATCAGTGGCATGATTTGCCTCCAACTAAAAGGCATTCTGCCTCTCCCCTGGTGTATCACATTTACCAGTATATTTTCTACAGAAATGCCAGTTCAGCATACACCACTGTTAGTTGTTTTGCAACTTCAGCTTCAATTGCAATTTATGGGACCCCGCAGGACACTGATTCTGAGACATTTCCACCAGCTTACTCCTTAGAATGTGTCCCTGTAATGAACTCTACTGCAAGCAAGTACTTTATGTTTTATTGTGCCATTAGATGCCTCAAGCATAAGGTGTCCTTTCTCATCTCCATTTCTCATCAGCTCCGTAGACTCCCTATGGGTCTTCCTTCTCATCTTTGGTTAAAAAAGGATGGTATTTTACCTTTCTTAAAACTACTCATTCATTAAAATCTGCTAAATGATGTCTCACTGAAGGAGTTTTGGGAGGTATTTTAAATATGTTCTCTTCTGAGCTTTCATTATATTACTTTAAAACAAGATCTATCAGTCTGGAAAGCTTCTACCCTTAAAGTTGTTCCTTTTAATTTCCTTTTGGACACTTGTTCATTTTAGATAGTTCCACCTTTTCAGCTGCTCCTTTTAAGTTCCTTTTGAATGTTTGTTCATTTTATATAGTTACCTTTTATTCATACTTTAGCATTGCAAATTTTTTGGATATTGAACTTGTGCCACTATTGAAGAGTGGCTTTTTAAGTGGCTGCTTGGAAATGCACCAAGAGTTCTTTTCTTCCTATGGGGTCTATGATTACTTGCTCTAATCAACAGTCATTTAAAGTGTTTAAGTCATTTATAGTGTTTATACTGATTAAGTTTCTGGATCAAGGCCTGGAGGGTAACATTCCTCCATTTCCATAGAAGTGACTGGTGTCATTCACTATTATTACATTTTCTCCTCCCTCACTCTTCTCTGATGTTTCTTAGCACATTTCTGTCACTACACGAACACAATGGTCAGTAGCACTGTTCTAACAGCTTGCTCTTTCAGTCCTGAAAGTTTCCATACCAGCTGCTACTGGGTTCAGTGAGTTGTTAATAATGTTGTTTTATACTTTATTTGACAGTAAACTCTTTTAAAATTATATCTCAGCCAGCGCAATTTATATTTCCGTTCTTGTCTAATTTGTATCCTGGTATCTCAAGAGATACCACCATTGCTCTAGTATGTACAAGGAGTATTATCTGGAAACAAAAGTTAGGATAGGCATATATTTAGATATACCCGAGTAGTCAGATATTGTGCCTTCTTTTGTAGGAGTTTAAGTGCAGAAATCTACATAAATTTCCACCTGGCTACACACGTACTGACTTTGTTGAGATGAACATGTCAGTGCCTAGGCTGGTAGGCATGCCCCTGTCACATCCAGACTGGAGAAGTCCCAGCCTTCTTTGGTCCGCATTAGCCACATTCACACTACATTTTGCAAGAGTATCCTGTGGTACAGCTCTACATATTTTCATGTCTCACCAACATAGGCACACATATTATTATTACAGCTGCTTTGAGATGAAGGGCCATAGCCAGCACAGCTCCATGCCTTCTCTTTGTACTCAGTGTGCAGTCACACTGCCTGCACCACGGAGCAGACATCTTGCCTCAGGGCTGCTCACATCAACCAAAAGACAGCTGAGTGTTTATAACTCAGCAGCTTCTTGTCATGCTGGACAAGCTTTGAAGTACAGCCATGTGGGGTACTACAGTCAGTAGAACAAAATATTCAGAATGATTCGGAGCCACTAAGGAGCTGCAGTTTTATAGAAGTTTGCCTGCATCTCCTGTGCTAACTGAGCCCACACACCCGGGTCATGTACTCAGTCAGCCACCTGTGGCCCGGCCAGCCCGCCCTGCAGCCACCCTCTGCCCCACACCATCATGGCAGCAGCAGTGCCCTGCCAAGCAGCCTGGCCCAGCCCTGCGTGTGCAACCAATGGCAGCACCAACTGAACATCAGCGTGTGATTGGCACTGTGTGGGCTGAGACCAGGGCACTGGGAGGGCATAATGCAGTGCTGACTCAAGTGAAGGCACATAATTGTATGCATTTGGATACACTGTCTGAATACAGCCATGTTTCTGTTTTGATAAAGAAGAGGTTTTTGCCGTGTGATGGGCAGCAGCAGAGGCACTGTCTGACAGAATGGTGTCTGACATAGAAGTGCATATGAAGCAAAGGTGTGTCATGTGGAAAAAAATGTGTGTCTTCCATACAGAAAAAAAAAATTACACCTACTGACATTCATCAATGCTTGCTGAATGTTGATAGAGACCAAGCAGTGTCTGTGAGCACAGTGATGCTGTGTGGTTCAGCAGTGGCAACAGCGACAGTGGGTCACCTTCCCTGGTGCAGATTTTTATGAGTGCAGCATGCAGGCTCTTGTTCATTGCTGGCAAAAATGTATGGTGGTGACTAATAAGTGCGTTCTGTAGCTGAGAATTTGCTCCATCCAATAGTGTCATTGTGCCCTTTGTATCTTTTGTAGTTTCCATGAGAATAAATAGGAGGCATTACTTCTGGAGTCATCTATGTATATGGGGTCGAAGAGAATTTCTCTTCATTCATTGTGGCTAAAAGGTTGGACACCTAGGTACTAAGCAGGGGCACTGAAGTGCCACAGGCTAGTTGGTGACACAGGTGTTGCCTAGTGCTCCTGTATTCAACATGATACTGTTTCACTGTTGAAAACCAATCACCTTTACTTTGTCTACATGATCCAAAGGACCCCACAGTCATTCTCCATCCTGTTTCACACAAAAGTGCTAATTAGTATTCATCAATAATGGCCAGTGATAAAGCAGGCAGCACCTTAAGAGTATTGCCTACAACCCATAGCCAAAACACATCCAGAACTGCAGGTAGAGGTTGGAAATGTCATACTGAGCATGTTTGCAGAACAAGGAGGAGAATTAAGTGCTCAGTGGCATGAAAAAAGAGAAGGCTGCTATTTCATCTGTCACAAGGTTCGCTACAAGCAGGCACTTATACCCAGATCCATTGTTGATGAGATTGCACAGTTTTACCATTTGTTTTCATCTCGTCCCCTTTGGAAAATGCAACATTCAAAACACGGTCTTGAAGCAGAGCAAGGTCTGGTACAACAGACACCTACAGATTCATTCCCATGCTTGTACCTGCTATTAAAATCATGTATACTGTGTCAGGGCAATAATCTCTGAGTAAGAAATGATTTACTTCCAGGTAGAAAAACTAGCCAGGGTATTGTGTCTGGTGAATTTGCTTCCCTGTCAAAGCGAAAAAGTCTCTCCTATGAATGAGTGCCTCTTTATTTCCAATTGTCAGTCCACCCCCCTCCTTTGTATCAGGGAAAGGGCAAGAAAGGATGAGTCACTGCTGGAAGAAATCCCTGCCCTCACCCTTCTGGCTCTGATACAAGTATTACATTAACACACTTCTCTACTGAGCACTTAGTGGTACGCACTGACCTGAACAGGCTCATGCTTGACCAATTTGACAAGTTCCAACGATGAGATGCCCAGCCTGATGGATGATGGGAGAAAGGCCTTTTACACTGGCCCCTTTGCCAAGGTTACCCCACCACAGGTACCAGACAGGCACCATCTGAATTGGTGTATTGACACTGGCACTTGTCTGCATAACTAAGCTTTTGATTTATCAGTGTATCACCAATTGGTGTGTTTTTTTTCCCTCTCCAAGGAAATCTGTGCACTGTATCCATTCTTTTCCACTCTGATGTGCTTACAGACACTGCCTCTGGTATAAGCCTACGTAAGACAAGCTGGGCAGCACTTGCAGCTGCTGGGGCAGAACTGTTCTTCCTGTGCACAAACTCAGCAGCGCCCATCTGGCACCAGCACAATCACTGCAACTAACCCTGCAAACAAAAGTGCAAAAATGCATACAAACATGCAATAGCTACAAATTACAGACTGATAGGCTGATCAGCTTCTGTGCTAGACAACAGTGTCCCATTTTTGCAGTAATAATGGGGCTAAACATGTAAGGGTTTTGTTTATAACATTACAAGTTAGTTGCTGATAACAAATCACCTTCAACATCAGTTTGTTTAAGTCTTCCTCACCCTCTCACCCTATTTATGTAAAAAAAAGAAGAAAAAAAAAAAAAAAGAGAGAGAGAGAAAATTAAATGCAAACCCCACATTCTTTCAAAGACCAAAGTGCTCTGAATGACTTCAGACATATGGACGTAAGACACTGTTATCAGTTATCACTTTGTCCAATTTACAGAATAGGAGCAGACATTCAGCAGTAGATACGAATGTCTCTGCAGTAGAGCTGTGCAAAAGGAGCTGCAGCATTTGCATATTTTCTTCCACTTGAAAGTATTTCCAGAGATAAAGCATGCTATCTTCTGCTTATTATTCTGTGTGCTTTTCGAGAGGAAAAAGCCATGAAACCTAATTCCAGTTGAATCCTACAGCTTGAAAACACTTGTTAGAGAGATGTACAGTATACTTCAATAACAGCAGCGTACATGTAGCAGGCACTTTTAGACTTTCAGTGACTGTGGCTGTTTAAGCTGCAATTTAGGCACTTCTTCCTTAGAAAGGAATGTAAAGCTGAGTTAGATACCAGTCTCTCTTTGCAGTACATGAGGAGTGTGTAGAGGTTGAGAAGCGTGCCCATAACTGCCAGCATCTTGGCCAGCCACTGGCAAATGCTAAGAGAGTGCACTTTAAACCATGCGTCTCCTTAAGAGCTGATTGATAACTGCAAAGATACACTTCATTCCCACAGCTCTTCTCTTAAACGGCAATGGTATCTCCACACACATACCAAAAAGAAAAACAGAGCCAAGCATTTTGCATTAATAGTGGCTGGATTAATGCAAAATCACACATAAATAATAACAAAGTAAAGACTAGAAACATGCACAGTCCATCGTGGTTTCCACTTGAAGATGATTCAGCCATTCATCTATGAACTGACAGTTCAGGGACTGCAGACAATGTTTGAAAACCCCTCCAAGCTGAGAATCACTCTGGCCCGAAGGGTTCATCCTCTCAGATGCATGCTCTCATCCCCAGACTTATACATAAAACATGGACATCAGCACTTCATGTAAAGCAGCCACAGATGCTTTTTAAACAGAACCTGACCAAAACAGCACATTAAACAAGTTCCTGAAACAAGACTTTTTGTCAGAACACCACCTAGCTCTTCCTAGACTCCTGAGGAACACTGACTTTTATTTGAATCAATCTAAACCTCCGCAACACAGGCTGAATTAGATATGCTAAAATTATTTTTTATCTGGAGAAGCCCAATATCCCAATAGGGATATTTCCAGCAGGGGCATAAGCCTCTTATTTTAATCTAGCCCTGGTGAACGGGTACTTTCCTCATTTAACTTCTTTCCCTGCGTGCCTCAGCTAACACTGAAATAATGTTTGCTGTGCAAATACTGCATATCTTGCATGTCATTCTGAAAGCGTCAAGAAGCACATGAATCTACTGTAAGATCTTAGGTAGTAACAGAATGTCTCATTTCTTCCTGAAAAACTACACGAAAAAGACAGATTTTTATGTAATTCTTGACATTATACTTTGAAAGAACATCTTGCCTATAAATCCAAAGGGAACAATGGCAGCAATGCAAATTTAATATATTTGTATTCCAACTATCTCAACATGCTTTAAAAACAATCACAATCTCTTTCTATATTTTTTTTTCTTTTAAAATTTTGCAATGTAAAAACCTATTTATTGTCGTAATCTAATTTTTAGCCATGGCTGGGATTTAAAGCACTTAATTGCAGTAGCAGAAATGTACTGAACAATAGAATAGTAATGATAAAGTAATTCATTTCTTTTCACTGAGTATGGCAGGACAGTCAGCTACTCTGTAAATGTCTTCAATACAGAATGAAAAGGAAACATTTTGCCAGAGGGCCTCTTTGTGCATTTCTGTGCAACTCATGTACACAGAACAGTGGCAAATGCTGCACAGAAATGTTGACACCATCCGTTCAAGGTAGGTGTCACTCTCAAGGCAAGCAAAGTCTGTTAGTATTTCAAGAATCTGTTTGACGTTCATCTCACAACACTCAGAACCTTAAAAAAAAAAAAAAGTGGTATTCATGGCATCTCTCAACACTTTGTCTAAGCACACATATAATTACAAAAGAAAACATTCCACAGCTTAAGGACTTTGTAACTGTAAGACTGTAAGATATATCTGACAGCTGTATTGACATGGAAGAGGGGAATGGGTTTTGGCTGGAGAATAGTTCCTTTGCTTAGATTGGGATGCTTTCTTTTGTAGAAAAGAAATTGAGTTGTTTTGGAATATTTTGGTTGTTTTTTTTTCCAGTGGTGTTCATAATATCCACGAAGAGAAAGTCATGTGGAGACTTGCTTATACAAAGCAGAATCAACATCACATTTGAGAGAAAAATCTCATCCTTAGAATACACTCATAGTTCTATCCTTCACCCTGGACAATGATGCCAGCATAAGACAAAAGTTTACCATTCCTCACACACTGGATATCGTGAAGTTTCAACTAGACTATGTCAAGTGAACATAAAGACACTTTGAGAATAGTAAGAAATCCATTCCACTCTTCATGAACCAGTGAGGTATGTTTAGACGAACATTTCTCTGCGCACATTCCTAAGTCTGCAGGTATAAGACAGTATCCACAGTTACTAAGCCTTCCCTGACCACTCACAGAAAGACAGGATCGCCGTGCGCTAGGAAAGCACTACCACAAATTTGCCTGTTGCCCTGGCAATCCTGCAGTGAAGAGCTCAATATCGTAGTCATAGAATATCCTGATCATTGCTTCCAATTCCCGACTCCATGCAGGATCAATCAAAACTCAGACCGTATGTCTGACAGCGTTGTCCAAGCGCTCCTTGAACTCAAGCAGCTTGGTGCCATGACCACTGTCCTGGGCAGCCTGTTCCAGTGTCCAACCACTCTGGTGAAGTACCTGCTTCTGATATTTAACCTGACCCTCCCCTGACTGTGTGAAGATGTGACTGATTATGTCAGGATTCGGGTTCAAATTCTCCTTTTCATACTTCTATCCTGATAAATACCTCCTTAGATATACATGCCCTGTTCTGCCCTTCACTGGATCAATATTTCTCTCTCCTGAATTTTTTATTTATTTCTGCAGTTCCCCAGATACTCCCTGTCTCAGCAACCTGCCACAATCCCTGTTTCCCAGCAGATTTGAAAAAATCCTTAAATGGCACAGTTATATCCTGATTATGTCCAAAGTATATTTGGTACCCAAGAATATGTAATGTGGGTCATAAACCAATAGAGTGTACCAGTATGGTACACAGTTTCTATATTTATCCAGCCATCATCCCTGATCTAACTGAAAATGGAGCTCATGTTAATGATTTGTGCCAGTGTGTCAATGGAAGCAAGCTTCATTCCTTATTTTTTTTTTCTAAATAATTCTTTGCTTAAATAAAGGCTTTTTTTTTTTTTTTTTTTTTTTTTTTTTTTTTTTTTTGTATAAGCTTTTAAGAAAATAAAAGCCACACAAAAGGAAAGAGCAGAATTGGGCCAAGGGCAACTTGTGCAAATAGATCATATGATAAAGCAATATGTATTACACCAGCACATGCCAGCAATAGGTAAGAGGGATATTGTTTCCTTAACACTTGTCTTCACTCCTCAGGCAGGTCACCCTATGATTGCAAAAGAATGAACTAGATGCTCTAGACAATTAAATTCAGTCAATCTTTTTGATTCAGAAGATATTTGAATTGCAATAGGAATTTGGGATGCTTACTACAGTTTCCAGATAGATCTCCACCCACCCTTACAATTCTATGTACATCACTGAAATTATAATGTAATTGTTAAACAAATGTCTAGAACTGTATAAGCAGCTGTGACGACAATAAATTTGAATTGCAGTCATTTTATAGAATCACAGAATCATAAGTGTTGGAAAAGACTTCTACAAACATCAAGTCCAACCATCAACCCATCCTCACCATGACGACTAACCGTGGCCCTCAGTGCCACATCTAAATGTTTCTTGAACATATCTGGGGACAGGGTCTCCACCACCTCCCTGGGCAGCCCATTTCAGTGCCTGACCACTCTTTTGGAGAATAAGTTTTTCCTAATATCCAACCTGAACCTCCCCAGTACAACTTATGGCCATTCCCTCTTGTCATATCACTAGTTAGCCAGGACAAGAGGCTGACCCCCACCTCGCCACAACCTCCTTTCAAGTATTTGTAGAAAGCAATAAGGTTGCCCAGAGCCTCCAGTCTAAACAATCACAGTTCCCTCAGCTACTCCTCATAAAACTTGTGCTTCAGACTCCTCGCCAGCTTTACTGCTGAACACACTCCAGGGCATCAATGTCTTTCTTCTACTGAGGAGCTCAAAACTGAACACAGCACTTAGTTGCCACCTCAACAGATTACAGGGGCACTATCATCTCCCTAGCCTGCTGGCAATGACTACACTATTTCTGATACAAGCCAGGATGCCGTTGGCCTTCTTAGCCATCTGGGCACACTGGTGGCTGATGTTTAGATGGCTGTCAGCTAATACCCTCAAAACGTTTTCCTCCACACAGCTTTCCAGTCACTGCCTTAGGCAGAGGTACACCATACCCAGAGGGGTACAGTAGCCTCAAGCATGAGGTTGCTGTGACCAAAGTGCAGAACTCAGCACTTGGTCTTGTTGAAGCTCACACAATTGGCCTCAGTCCAACCATTTTAGTTATATTAGTGGGAAAAAAAATACAGCATTCATCCTTTAAAAATGTATTAATCGCGAGCTATGCCTCAACTACTTTTAAAAACATTTTTTTTTTTTAAAGAAATTTCTTATCCATCTGTATATATATCATTCTTTTGCTTTTTTTCTTCAGCATCCTGTGGTATTCCACTGCTGGCATTTGCTGGCATTTTAATTAAGTGCTTGGAGAGGAATACAGAAGCAGCTGTATTCCATAAGTCTTCTAAAATAAATCACATTATTGTAAGCTGTGTTTCACAAATCTAATCAATACCTCAATAACTCTAAAAGAATTCCATTGCCTCTGGAAATGAAACACTGGCAAATTGATCCTTTGACTAACCCTCAGCCTAGCATGGAAAAAACCACTTTGTTCAGGCACTGGGTTGGCACTGGCCTCCTTATTCTGAGGGCAGATCTAAAATTAAAACCCTGCCAAGTTCCTCTTGCTCATATCATCAAACATTCAGTCATATGAAACAAATTTTAAGTGAATGAATAATATTCACATGCCACTTAAAAATACTTTAACATCCACTTAAAAACTTCTGTATGTGTGAGCTTGCATGATTGGAAGTAAATATCTGTACTTTCTGAACTGTTGCATAATCTTTGTTTTTGTACTTAACAACAATCCTCCTACTGAAAAGGAAGAAATCAGACTCTGGGAAAGTCCAGAGAAACAACCTATTATTCTGATTAGAAGTGTGTTTTGTTTTTGTGTTGTTTTTTTTTTTAAGAGGCCATATTTAACTCCTAAGATGATTGTCCAGGCTGTGGACATCCAGTCAGCTGACTGATGGAGTGTGCAACTTTAGAGAGTCTCAGGGCAGAAGTACGTACTCTGTAAATGACAGCTTCACAGCCATGCATCCTCCTTCAAATACTTTGATCTTTTAATTGCTCTATGTATTTGTTATTCACAGTGAAGAATCTGATGTCCCTTTGAATGTGGTATCAGTAAGATAAGACTACTTTAAAATAGTTCTTCAGTTACCAAACTAAAATGTAGTTTTTTCTTGTAACAGTAGTTATTTGCTGTACTTGAAATATGTGCCATGCAAGCAATATCCTCCAGTGGTAGGGAACCTTATATTCTAAGCATGTAAAAAGGAAGGCCTTGCCTTCAGCGGATGCCATTATTTTTAGCTTTAGTACATGCTAGAAACATAGCTTTCCAAAAAGTAAGAACAAAAGTATGTAAGCGCTTTTCAAATACAACATAGCTTTTAATTATGACCATTTGCCAATCCATCTCACAGGCACTGCGAATGTTACAACAGCCATGAAAGCTGTGCAAGTTTCTAAAGAAAGTTTTTAAAAGCTATAAAATTTCATTCTCTTCTCGTGTAATAGAAAGGAATGCATCTTTAAGGCCAAACTTTATAGTTATGCAAACTATACTCCAATGTTAGAGTTCCTTAAGTAGCTGAATGACTAATGAATCTAATTCATCTTCCTGAAGAACTCTGGGGGTAAATGAGGTATCTGAAGGTTAACATTTTTTGCATTCTCAGCTACCACTGTAAGATGTGCATTACCAGGACATCCTAAATATTAGATGTTACTTGCGCATGTTCTCTTGCAGGAGAGAAGACAATGTTTCTGACTGTATTTGATGTTGTAATGTGCTCAGTTTTCTGGACCCAACTCAGATTTGGTTTGTCTTTCTAAGTGTGCACCTGTATGCGAGCAACCTGTGAACGTCCTGCATCTGGCAAGGTGAACATCTGCTGTCATTGGCTGCTCTGTTCTCTGGAGTGAGATTCCAGAGCTCCTGCAGTATGTTACAAAGACAGCTAAATATTCTATGGGAAAAAAAAACATTCTGACTAAGTGACTGCTTAGGTCATACATTCTGTGGCTTTGTGCAGAAATAGTCTAATGTGAATAGAGTTATTAATTTCCAGGGGTTTCCATCTATGTAACGATGATACAAATTCTCTTTTTGGATAGTAAGAAAGGAAAACATCTCTTTGTTCTTGATCATAAGAGAGGATACCGTATCTTGCATTTATGAACAGATGTTTCATCATTGGGCAGAAACTGCCTCATTCACAGTTATAATAAGAAGATTGCCGAAATCACATGGTCTCCAAGTTGCAGAAAGCAATTACAAGTACTACTAAGTTTCATAGAAAAGGGTTCTGTTCTTTTGTTTTGTTTTTTTGTAAATTTGATTGCCAGTGACTTAAGAAGTCAGAGTCCTAAAAATCCTTAAAGAAATGACATATTTAGCCTTACTATGCAGAGCTCTAGCAAGTAATCAGACACTTACATTAGCACGGAGCCTGTGCAGATCAAGTTTAAGTGGTTTAGAAGTAATTTGCAATGTCGTATAAATAACTATTTATGTAACAACAGCCGAGGAGTAAGGATGAGAAGAAATGAGCAGTTTGAGAAAGTGGAACAGCAGGGCTTAGTTTGTGTCTTACTTTAATCAAATGTTTTCTTGGCTTAGGACATATGTTTTTGAGAAAGCATGCTGACCTTCAGCCAACTTGTTGTATTTGCAAAGTCTCTGAACTGACAATCCTTCACAATAGATCTGACAGTAAGACGGCAGGAAACTTCTACATAGCTGGGACTTGCTTCAGTGCTGCAAGTGTCACAAAGCAACAAATTTTAATGAAATACTGATGGGAAGGGTCAAGGTCTATTGCCATACCACCATCTGACTCTGTGGGTCAAATTAATAAAACGGGAGGCATTGGTTTTGGAGCAGATCTTGTACTTATTCACTGGCTTCTTTTTCTGCTAGCCACCAGGCAAATACCTGTTCTATATCACATGTCTGATTCTCAGAGTTTGGCCCATTGTGAGTGTACAACTGACAAAATAACTTCTACAGCAGGGAGATCATTAAAGAAGTTGTCATACCAGATATTATGGTTTGAAAACATAAGCAGCAACAACTCTGTCCGAAGGTGCAGCCAGTAGCATCTCAATCACTCAGTTGAACTGAGGGTTGTGGGACCACACTGTAAACTATGAAAGGACACCAATGCAATTTTTAAACTTTGGAACAAAGAGTGATGTTGTGTGATTTGAGGGATTTTGGGGCTTTTTAGGCAGGCCAGGTTGAAGCATCAGAAGTCTTTCTGGAACCTACTCCACAGAAGCAGGCAGTTCGGAGTAGGTTTATGTTTTTGTGCTATCATTTTTCATTTCCATTTCAATCTTGAACTTCAGGGTTTATACAACATGGATAAAATTCTGATTTTATGTAACTTTTTATATAAATCAGATGTTAGAAAGAACACAAAAAATAAATACAGAGACTGAAAGATGAACCATATTGAATTAAACGAAGCTCTTTCCATAGACTTCAGTGGAACTGGGTAAAACAGCATCAGAAGAACATGAATAATTCAAACCAGGACTGCTGGCAAATAGTACATATCCCCAGAACTGAGCCCCAGTGAATCAAGGTCTTTGTCTAGAAAAACAAATACCAGAGCAGTTGATATTAATCCTGGTTATTGGTTAAATGGTGAGCTTGGGGACACCCAAGGTTGGTAATAATCCCTGCACTGTCCTTAGGGGGCAGTGGGCAAACCAGCCTACATTCTACAACAGAGACAAAGAGAACAGTACAGAGGCAGGTAGTGTGCACTCAGCATTTCCCTTCTGATGGGGTTCTGAAAGCAACCAGTGCTGGGCAACCATTTCTGAGTGGTTCCTGATACGAGAATCCCAACAAAACACTGGATATCTGGATTTATGCCTCCACATATCACAAGAAGTAGAACAGAAAAGCGCAGAGCCAGTTTGAACCTATAGGTATGCCGTCTAAAGAAATGGCCGCTTGCTACCATGCATGTAATAAGTTCTCGGATTAGGAGTTGTATCACATTTTAAAAATGAGTGAGCTCACAGGAAAACCATTTACATTTCAAAAAATAAAGTATTTGTTTTATATTTTCTCTTCCTGTAATAGTTTATCTTCACAGGATGGAAAGGAAAAATTATAACTTGTTCAATGAAGAGGTGCAGTTTTGGAAAGAATAAACACTACCCTGGAAACCGAAAGGTAAATTCATTTTAAAAGAGTTCAAAAATATACTCTGAGGAAAACTCCACTACGCATTGCACCAGGATATTACATACTGGGAGGCCTCTCCTGTCTTGAAAAAGGATGTATGAAAAACAATTTTTTTTATCATATTAGATGTTCCTAATTTGATATTAACAAAATACACATTTGAAATTAATTGGCCAATACCAATTGTTTTCATCTCCATCACTTAAAGCTAGCATGGTTCTCCTTCTGCACAAATCTGATTCATCATCACGCCCAGCTCCAGCTTTGTTACTTCACTCCTTGGATGTTTTCCCAGAGGCAGAAAATGTTTATAGTGAAGCAACTCAGCATTAGACAGGTAACACAATCTTAGAGAGAAAAAATAATCCAAATCTCGTCTTTTGAAGATACATACCTACAATACAATCATTCATAAAATAAATGACACTCGCATAATCTTCAGGCTGTCAGCTTCTCCCTGGGGGACTTCCCACTCAGTAACATACAAATGTTAGTACTTCTAGCATCTAAAAAAACAGGAAAATATTATAAAACCAAGCCAGTCGCCAAAGAAGCCTGACTAATTCAGTTTCTGAAACTAATTTAGATCTTATTATTTTGATCAGATGGATGCTCCTCAGAAACACAAAACACAAATCACAAGGCATGCCATTTTCTTATTTGGAGAACACATTTAATTCTATTGATTGTGATCTACCAACACAAACTGGATGGTCAGTCATAAGTTGCAGTTCCTGGTATGGATCACGTACAAGTCTGACTTTTG
This sequence comes from Perdix hodgsoniae, assembly GCA_035772895.1. Lineage (NCBI taxonomy): Eukaryota > Metazoa > Chordata > Aves > Galliformes > Phasianidae > Perdix > Perdix hodgsoniae. Next base: position 14,193,445 of record JAPSGF010000006.1, on the reverse strand, counting down.
GAACAAGGGACAGAAACAAGATGGTGCACATGACTGTGCAAAGCATAGATCAGGAATGTGATGGGGAGAGAGAAAAGAGGCACTAAAAACAAATATTCTGGTGATCTACTTCCACTGAAATCATATCCGAAGTTTAAAAGAGGGCCATTGAGGTTTTCAGTGTCTTAAGCTGGCTGACTAAAACAGCAGAAAGTATTCTTTTTTTTCTTTTTTTTTTTTTCCTTTAATTGATAAATTTCTGCAAGTATAGTCAATACCAGTCACTGCTAGCATGAGGAAGGAGGCCAGAGGAGACAACCCATTTCAGCACTGGATTACATCAGCTCAGGCTTCTCATACAAATCTCCCCTTTCCGCTGCTGGATATGAATGATAGGAAAGATCTAAAAAGCTAAGTGTCTCGGCCATATTTATTTATTTTAGCTAGGACTACTTTTTTTTTTTTTTTTTTTTTTTTTTTTTTATTTAACTTGTTTCTTTTTTCTTGGTAAGACAAGCAGCTATACAGAACGATCATTCCATTGAGTTCCAGTTCCATCAAGACTCCCAGCAGGACTCCTCCAACGCGGCACAGCGTTGTATCACCGAGCTGCCGCTAGAGGGCGCTATGATTTTTGTCCCTTGGATTTATGTCCGACTGTAGGTTTCTGACCAGACTTAAATGTGCCAAAGAAGCCTAAGTCTGCACCTATGAGTTGTTTAGGGCAAATACCAAGCCTCTCAAACACACTAGAAATCTTTCTACAATCCTCGTTTTGGCAATCTTAAAACCTGCAGATAGCTTTTAACTGTGGAGTATTGCTTTACGTCTGGAATATACTCAAAAGACACCTATTTCCATGGGAAGAAGCAACCCTTAGGTTATACCAGGGCCTTCTCCTTATTTTAAAGTCATCTCCTGAGCAGCTATCTCCCTCCTGTCAAGGCTGAATCCAAGTTCTTTAGGGAGCTATGCAAAGAAAACTCTAACACACTTTACAGAAGCTTCCCAAGACAGACCCACAGGGGCTTGGCCTGCTGCTCCCACCTACCAGAAGCCAGCAGGGCTGCGGGGCTCACCACAGCCGGCACCTCCTGCATCCACCTTGCTGCTGCCACTGGGACATCCACAGGCTGCTCCATGGGTATGTGCATCCACAGCTTGCCTGTTGGGCTGTGGAAGCACTTCATCTACCAGCACACCCTAATGAACGCTGCAAGCAATCAAGAGATTTACTGTGGCAAACTCCAACACACAGATCACTTGTCTGGGGGTAGAAGGGGCTGTTGCTTTAAGATACAAATGCATTTGACCACAGAGTGAGATTGATTGGAAAGCCTGAAAAAGCCTTTTCACATCAACTACCAGCCCTATATTCATTATGGTGTAAAAGCCTTCCTCCTACTTCCACGATTTTCTTTCTTGCATAAGATAAGCCAACTTGCAGAATAGTATCCATAGTCTATTTAGTTGCCTCTTTATTTTAGATGAATGCTTTGTTCTTCACCTCTCATTAAAATACTTCATTTTCCAAAGGAAAGGTAAACAAACTCTATTTCACTCTGTAATAATTAAGTCTTTTCCTGGTCATTCCTGAGAGTACACCCAAAATCAGTAGCAGTTTAAAAGATTCTTACTATTTGGAAGAGCATCTCAAATCATTTGACGCAAAAAGAGAATAAAGAAGCTCAGTGCCTTGTAAGGCCTCCTGAAGAAAGCAGATTCCTTAAACGTGTCACTTACTACTAATTTCTTCTCCATCAGAGCTCAATAATAGAAAATCTAGTTAGATCTCACCTTCTGCATAATCAAAGCTAACCATCACTTCACAAAAAAGATACCTCTTTTAGGCACAGATTCACTTTATCCAAGGCACTTTATCACATACAAGAAAGACAACAGCTGAGATGCATTCAAACTATTCTGCATACATTCTATACTTTCACTTCACAGTGATCCATGAACTGTTCATCCAGTCTTCAGTCAATATCTGAGATCTAATAAGCTGTTTGAATGTTTACTTGTAGGTAGAACCGTCGCTACTTCTTTGTGACTTTCAACAAAATATGTACAACCAAATAAATCATTTTTGTATTTGTAAAAATTGTAAGATTGTAGCAGAGATGGTATTGTTTACGTGCCTTGTTGATAAAACGTTCCCACAACGACCAGTAAACAGCAGCAGCATCCTCTGGTTGATGATGTATTAGCCTGGGCCAAAACAACCCACTTTTTTATGTGAGTGGAGAGATTTCTGTATGTGTGTTCTCACGAAGCACTGCTCTAAACTTGAAAGAGCATTCTCTGTATATTAAAATTCTAAAATTATCATCAGCTGTCCTAAAAACAAACAAAAAAAAAACATACTAACATACCTGAAGGGCTCCAACCCTCACCCAGACACCTTTGTCTCAATTCCCCTCCCCAGAATTGGAGAACTTTCCACCATATTCTGAATAAATGATTTGGGTGCACAAAGAGAAAGAATGAACTTCTGCATTCTATCTTTCAAAAACAAACAGGAAAAAAAACAGACAAAAATTACTCACCACTCTGCAGCTAATCCGATGTAAATTCAAAAGTCTATCGATGTGGAAATTTATATTTGGAAATTCATAACCTATTCAGTCTTAGTTCACTTAGGAGGTAAAGGCAGTTCAAATGGAGGATATTCACGTTAAAGAGCAACTACATCCTTTAAGTTTTAAAGATAGTAAGGAAAAGAAATAAATGAAAAATAACATTTTCAAGTATGAAAAAAACTCCTATCAGTGGTATCTATAGTTATTTGGTTTTATATGTTTGTTCTTTCTTTTTTTTCTACTTTTACTTTGATTTTGGACAGCAAAACTCCCTTCCTCCCTTAGAAGTCAGAAGATGAAGCTTAATTTGAGAAATTATTCTATTTTTACCTCTACAGTTAGCATATCAATTCATATCCTTGAGCTTTCAGATAACAAAGACTTTTATTTATATAAAAGCAATGAAATGAAAAAGAACTTTACAACTCCTACAAAAGTGAAGTATAAGCAGAAAAAAACAATTATAATTTGTATTCATAACTTTACAAAAGCATTTATCAGTTACACTGACTGCATAACTGCAGTTATTACAATCTCTTGCAAACACATGAAGCCTACTGCATACAGTCATATTTTATTTTGCTATCAGCATGTAAGTCATTACTTTCTTCCCCAATGATAACTTTAAAAGAAAGACTAAGATGCAGATACCAACAGAAAAGACATTTGTTAAAAATGTTATCAACATACTTCAAAATTATTAGAAAGGCAATATTTATTGTGTTATTCATTGGCTCCTACTGCTGAAACTACGTTGTTATTTATAAACTGAAAAGTTTTTAAACCTTAATTCAACCAGTAAATTTATTGGATTGGATTGTACTGTAGTAGCTGTATTTGCAGAATCCAAACTACTGAGCCATCTGCACCACAACTGCTTTCCAGGCTTTGTCTTTGTCAAAATCCTTTAAGGTATTATTGGAAACCTAAAAGTAAACAAATTTCAAACACACAGAAACACGAAACAACATTCTGGTTAAAGACAGAATTTAAAGCAAGTAAATGTAAGACAATCTGGGAGAACATAAACATAGCTACAGTCAAAATTCTGTATATATTATAAATTGTAAAGCTTTGTATATTGTATAGTACATATTTACAACAGACAAATGTAATAATGTAAACAGTGTAGTACTTAAGCATTTGGGCCAATGAAATTTGGTCAAATTCCTATTTTAAACACGAAACTTCAGGCATCTTGTCAATTTTTTTTGTCAAAAAATTACTTAAAAGCTCTACAACCTAAATCTTGGAACTCAAAATAGTAACTAGCAATAGTCCCAACAATGCAACGGAAGCAAGATTCATCTATGTATCTTGCATCATCTTGCAACTACATGCAAGTAAATAAATGCAGACTATTTAAAAGCCACAGAGACATACACCTTCACCTGCAACATTATTCCTGTGTTTAAACACTACAAAGTAAATAATAAGATGTTGCTTTTCTAGAAAAATTGTTTCTTTTTGCACTGAACTGATGCGTGGATAATCCCCAGAAGAGAATGGTTTAGCTGTGCCATCACTTATGCTCAAAAATGTAACGTGCAGCTGCGGAAATGCTGCTGAGTTCCATCTTTTATACAGAACATAACTCTCAGGTCACAAAACCAAATGATCAGTGACTTACACTGAATGCCTTCAGCAGCCTGAAGGGCACTTAAATTCACAGCTTCCATTTTCTATTACCAATTGTGTAACAGCTGTACTATTACTGTGTACTTCCTGCACAGTAACTGTGCTGATTCATTGTGGGTACTCCTTTTAGAGCAAAGTCTGAATCCAGCACTCAACCTTTTCAATGCTGGGCCATACAGAAACCATCCAGTTAACACAACTTACTCTTCCCTGTTCTTTAATATAGTACTTTGCTTTGTTCAGAAGAGATGAGGAAAGCCTAAGGGCCAAATGTGCTGTGCTAGGAGATGCATGTAGTTAATCTGTGCATATCTGACATGATCTGGATTCCACCATTCCCTGGAAGAGCATTCAAGCCACATGAAAAGTGGTAGCAACAATACCATCATCACCATGCTCTATGAAAGTATTTACTATATCTGTAACTGAAAGGATGGCTTGAACACTTAAGTGCAGGAAGGAAACACAGGATGTCAATTATGTCAATTTTGATCTTCATTACCAAATTCAGTAGAATAGTTAGGACATAGAAAGCCCTGGGATTCCAGACACTCTCCTCTGTTCACTAGTTCAAATTGACCTTGTGCAGCTTTCCAAGTGTTGATTCTATGCTCAACGTACCTAATGTTTCTTAACTGCAGTTCAGGGAACTTAGCACTAACTAAGCTTAGCAAATTCACTCCCCTTGGAAATTCACAGCCCTTGAAAAAACACAACTATACTGACAGCTCATTTCATGGTCCAAAATTTCTGCCAGCATTTAAAACATTTAATTTCATTGATTTCTCACTATCAGAACACGGTCATGCAAGGTCTATCATCTTTGCTACAAATTCGTGCTACTTTTTTAAACTTCACTGTGGTTATAAATACATACCTCTGTAGTTCTGTACTCCTGTTTTTTAACCTGTGATTCTGTCCAGGACGAATCCTGCAGTTTCATTTTTGTCTTGTAATTTACACACTGTATTACAGTTCCAATAGTAAGGCATGCCTGAATTAGCAGCATCAACATCAGAAGCAACAGTAGTACATCATAAGACTGCTAAAAATAAAGACATAGATATCTTCATTCTTTTTTTGCTACTTTAATAGGTAGATGTTAATTTTCCAATTGCATAAAAATACGTACTTTAACAGCAGGTGGATAATTTTTAAAGATGTCAACAACTTGCATGATACTGAAGGATAAGTATCCAGAAGCAGTAAACAACAATGGGGATGTGACACTGCTAATGGCAATCAGGACCTCAACCTAAATAAAACAAGATTATAAATATTAAATGGGGACATAAACAAGTAAAAATGTTGTTTGTGAGCTGTATCTCCTTAAGCAAACATAACAGAAGTGTAAGATTACACATACAAGATAAATCTTAACAGTCATTTACTGTATGGAGATACAGAAGCAAGTTTTGACTAAGTTTCCTAGCCTAAACACTCCTGTTTTATAATTCATTTTCCTTTTAAGAAGCGTGATGGGTCTTTTGTCTAATTATAAAAGTGTCTTTCAAATGCAGAAAGAGGAAACAATACCAAATTTAGAAAGCTAATAAAGAAGTATCATTTCTTTTTCAGTTTGTATGAAATACTGAGAATTAACAGCAGATATTGCAGACTTAAAATCTAAAACAACCATTCAAATCAAATTGAGTGCTTTGAGGCAAATTTATTACAATAAAATAGCAGCTTAGTTTTCATTCAAATATCATCCTAAATGATCAAATTCTGACTTCTGTTGTGGTCATGCATTATTACAGACTTAAGTATGGTTGAATGACTGTAACTTAGAGCAGATGTTTTAAGGAGACTTAACTACACATCTGGGACGCTCAGGGAACAAATGTGTGTTAAAGAACATTCTTCAGTTTTCTTGCTAGATTAGGAATTTGTTTATAACAAGTTCTAGATCCTATATGGACTGCACCCCTGATTTTCTTCCTTCAGAAAGCACAGCACATAATGGAAGGGGAACGGAATGGAGCTCAGAAGCATGAAAGCATTTTTCCTTGTACCATATGAGGCATTTCTTTTCCATAAAGCAATATCCATTTCTAAGAAACCAGTAAAAATAAAACAAACAAAACAAACAAACAAAAGAAAAAACACCAGTTCTTAGAATTCCATGGACTGGACTTCTTTTCAGAAAAATCAACTTACACACTTGCTACATAGTACATCTGTTACATCTGTAGAAGTAACTGCAAACAAGCAGGGAAGTATGAATATTATTATACCCTAATGGCAAAATTCAAGGACTTTACACACTTACCAGACATTTACTTGGATATTCAGCAGCCACATGACTTGCAATAGCACTAGGAAAGCACTAAATAAGATAAGAAAGCGTAACAAAATAAGGACTTACCTACTTGAAAATTACACAATTTACAACTGTGTGATTCTCACTAGTCATAGATCATATCCTAAATTTAATAAAGACATGACACCACATATATTTTTAATGACAGTACTGTGAATCAATTAATTAAACAGAGATAAAAATTAATCTTCATTTAGCTTACATTTAAATGAGGATCGTGCATTAAACCTACACATAATATTAACCACAAAACTTGATGTTTCTGCCATAAAATCTAATGAATCCTACAGAACGTTGTGAGTTCTGCATGCTGAATAAGTTGTTCACAATCTTTTTCCATTTCCTGAGAGGGATTTTCCAGACATAGGAGCCATATATAAATCTAGTGTTCACTGTCATCCTTCTTAGCTTGTTCAGCTTTTGGCAACACAACATCCTTTACAAGTGCACTGTTCCTAGGTGCAGGCTGTTATTAGTGACAAGCATTACCAACCACAGTCTCAGGCTTTGAATCCAGTTAATTATGATGAGCAAAAGGTGATATCCTAAGGAATCTGTCACACTAAAATTTAACACAACTTTTTATTTTGTAGCCTGAAATACTCTAAAATCTAGGAATTGTTTCATGAAACACTTACAACATCTTTAAAACCCTTATTACTCATTTCCATGTTACTGGGGACTAAAAATGTATCACAGTATGTTCTAAGGACCAAAGTTTCGTAAATCAAAATGGAAAAATCATTACATGATAGACTAGATATATGGAAGTATTTATTTGGAATGCAGAAGTTTCCAATTAATATTAGGGTCAAATAAACATTCCAGTACAGTGAAAAAGAGAAAGAAAAATGCTCTGCTTTAAAAGAGTACATTCATTTTGAACTACTTACAGCAACCAAGATCCAAAAGAATGTTACTGAAAGATATGGACCTGACACTAGAACATCCATATTTAAAGCAATTATGCCACCAAATACTGATGAAATTCCAATAATCACTTCAATTACCTAAAACAAAGTACAGCACACAAGTTATAAATAGTTCATTTAAAAAACAAAATTCCTATTTGCCTGTGGAAAAGAACTCACTGGAATAAAAAAAAAGAAAAAAAAAAAAGCATTTATGCTATTAGATATACAAAAATGTTCTGCAGATGTAAAATATGGCAAAACTCCAGCTGGCTTAAATGAAAGTAAGTTCAGCTTCATTATTCATGTTTATACTCTCATTTATTAGCTCCACTAAGCAACAGTTCAGTTTACAGTATTTGTCCTTAGGTCATTAAGTAATCTTTTTCCCAGTGTATATGGCAGTTTTTTATCTTACAATATTTTGAAAGGAAGCATTTTAGGATCCATCTCATATTTCTGATTTTAATTCTTTCACTGCCTACCTACATTAATCTGTTTCTGACTTTAAAGGAGTTTGGCAGTTAGAATGATGCAAGAATAAATTGATATAAAGACAAAAAACAAGTACTTACTGAGTATGATTTCAGAATTCGGGTAGGAAAGCTAACATTACTCAAAACAATGGTACTATCATACGTGGTATTCTAGAAGAAAATAAAAATTGTGACTGAAAAATATGCAAATAATAGATTTCTTTTTATATTTTGTAAAACTTGTTACAGATCCTGTTACAGGTGACACGTAATGTTTGGTTGGCCCATCAGAACCAAAAGCGACACATGGCAGTACTTGACAGTGTCAGACTGCATCAATCACATTGAAAATAAAGAAGGTAGTCCCAGATGAGCTGTTATACTACCACCACTCAACAGTGAAATACAGCCATCTCTCTTTCCTACTTTCTTCCGTAGCCTTTCAAAGTCTGAAAGATTTCTGGAAATCTGATGTAAATCCTTCTGATTTTGCTGACACAGTAACTGAAGGAAGACAGTTTACAGTATGTCTTTGTCTAGCAAACAATGCTTCCACCAAATCATGAAATGGCTTCAGTAATAGGTACAAGAAGTAACACAGAAACAAGAGTGTGATTTGGAAAAGCACTTAAAGAAAAACCTGAAGCCAATATTCGTTGTCCTGGTATCATACATAATATAGGAAAAATCTAACACTTTTTTAAAAGTTACTTAGAAAAACATCAAAAAACAATCAACTCTAACTTTAGGGTACCTACTTTCTTTCTCATACAGCAGTCTTCAGTAGATCTAGCTGAAATGATCACAGTAGTTGCCATGAAGATTTCCAGCAGAATAAGTAGAATTAAGTTGAAATTTATCTGCCAGTGGAATTCCAGACATAAATAAGTTACATCTTTGATATTAAAAGTAACAAACAGGGTAGGATCCAGCTATCTACATTCTGCGATATTTAGATGTATCTGTTGGTTGGGTACTTTTAGAAACTTCTTATTTTTGATGAATTTCTAGAACACTTAGTTGTCTACATAATACTGAGAATACTTAATCTGAGAAAGAGATATTTATTTCAATTATGAAAATGATCTGCCTGAAGAACAGTGCATCACTGTCTTCCAAAAAAGCAGTTAATGACAAGGGGGAGGTACTGGGTACTGCTGCATTTTGCAGGACCTCCCATACGAAACCAGAACACTGCAGCAAATCATTAAAAAACTCATAGAAAGAAGACACACAAGAGGGAGCCTGACTAGCCTGTGAGGTAAAGGAAATCCACTGGGAGAGAAAGAGGGCCACAGGCTTCCAAACTCTACACTGCAATGCAAACTGTCTGATACAATGCCTAATACCAAATGAAAACACATTCCAAAGAACTGGGCCAAGCATCCTAGCTCTGTGTTCTGCCAAGTGCTAGAAGATGTGATTTTGCAACTCTTTCAGGTCTAACAGACTACATTACCATGTAAAAATATATATGCTGCCATTCCTTCTGCCACTGTTCATCTTCAAGACAAGAATACACCAAATGGAATACTCAGTATTTTTCTTCAGTTCATTATCTACCTCTTTTCATGAGACAATACCAACTCTATGTGGGTTTAATAATCTTCTGGAGGTGTGCAAGTTAGGCAGAGTAGATCTCCCTCTGTAAGTCTTTAGAAGCACCATGTTTTCCAGTGGTAGCCCAAAAAAATATTTGGTGGCTAGATGTGGCCATTAGGCAAAGCACCAAAAGTTCAAGGAGAACTAACTCCATTAAAAATCTTTACAACCAGAGTAAATCACAGTTCAGTGAACTAAGTGCTTCTTCATGGCAGACCTATTTCTGGGATGATCCAATCTAAGTTCTTCTCCAACATTTACCTTTCATAATGTAAATATACTTATTTATTTTGAAAAAGGTCATAGGTGGCAGATTTTGAAGGCTTTTCTGGGTATTGAATCCAGCCTGTAAACTACAATGTTTTGACATGTAGCACGGGTACAAAGATATGCTGACAAGGCTACATTGTATGGTGCAGTGTGAAGTAGATATTCAAGTTTGGGTCCAGAAGCACCATAATTACAGGGACAGGCTGGCATCTGTCATTAACGTTCATAGAAAATGTCTGACATAGTTGTATTGAGCTGTTCTGTGATAGCCTGAGCATTTATCAACACTAGCAATAATACCTACTACTGCTACATTACTTCATAGAATTATTCACACACTTCATATTTTTATATAGAATAGAGGTCTCAGAACATTTTACCATAACCAAAAAACCCTATAATGTTACTTTTTGGCTTAGACTACCAAAGACAAGTGTTAAGGCTGTGATTCAAAAACAGAGAATTATCCCCTGCATGAAATAAGTGCATTTTAAATAATGCTAACAGCTGCCTTCTCTTTGTTGACAATACATGGGAGAAGCATTCATCAAAACTTTCTTGGTGACTTCAGAAGCAAAACTGTACACTGTAGAAGATCCAAGAATTATACTTAATCTGAAGATGTCATACAATACCACTGCTTGGGACACTTCCATTTCAATATAATTTAACCCTGAAAACTGCCTTATCTATAGTTGAAGTACTAAACTGTTTTCAGTGTTTCTTCTGATCCTTCCCTTTCAGAAAAAAAACATCTAATAATTTAAACAATAGTTTTATAAGAAGCTTCTTCAATCAAAAGAAAAGTAAAAGGACAGCTGGTAAAACTGGGTCACCCTTCAACATCTCATTCATACTCCTGAACTTAAAATATAAGACAGGAAAGTCATTTTCATACTCATCTCCAATAAGTTAGCTGTATCATGAGGTTTTATTTCTGATTTCAATTTTTCAAATCTTGTCTTACTCCAAAAAGTAAAGTTACTGGCAGATGATCTCTGTAGACTGAAACCTATGTAGTTACCTTTTTTTTTTTTTTTTTTTGGTAAAGCAAAGATAAATGTTGCATTAATTAGCAATAATAAAAATATTAAAATAACTTACATTTATAGCTGATGGATTCAGGACAAGTTTGCATCCAAACCAAATTAAACATGTTGTTGTGACGGCAAATGTAGAGACAAACAGAATCTGAAAATTGGGTATCTGTAAAACAAGTTTCAGAATGGGTTTCTCTCTCATCTTACAACAGAGGGGAAAAAAAAAAGATATAATTGATATAATTGCCAAAAAAAAATCTTGTACTTACCACATTAATTTTATTCCTTGCTATAGCAAAGCTCACAACTGCTGAAGGAATACACTGGGAAAATTAAGAGAGAAAACTAGTGGGATATTCTGCACAAAGAATATTAAATATATTTTTCTATATATTTTTAATAATATAAAATTTTGGTTTTGGTGTTTCGGTGTTTTTAACTGAGTCAGATTTAATATTACATATTACAGTTAATAATTGGACAAACTGAAAATAGAAACTCTGAGGAAAGACCATCCTCCTTCACTGGGCTCATTAATTACAACTGGTTCTTAAGGATTACTAGAAGTTTCTATATCCCTCATTTTTGTCTAGCTACCCAGCACAGATGGGTGTATGCACCCATCACACATGCATAAAGGAAAGCATGAAAGTCTCATGAGTCATTCCATGCCTTTGTTAGCTAAATTAACTCTAGAAGACATTAGATCTTTAAGATGGAAAAGAAAAGCACAGCTACTCCTGCACTGGGCCTCTTTTAAATTAAATATGCTTTCAAAAAGACAACGTAATGGTTGTTTAAAATCTCAACCACACTCTTCTGAAGAACTTGGTAAAAACCAGTCTGCTGAGACATAACAATTTAAGAATCATGCCTAGGACCTCTGTTAGTTTCACTAGGAAAATTTCACTACAAAAGAGCAGAGCTAAATGGAAAAATCACACAAAAAGGGAAAATTTCACAAAGCAATTTCTCAAGCCCCAGTTGTTCCCCACCACATCAGATATATTACTATTACAGATCCAACTCTGTTTTTCATATATATGCAATTGTACAATATATTCATAAGTAAGATGTGAATATACTAAACTAAAGTTATGGATAAGTTTTTCAGGTTAAATGATGAATCATGTAACAAATGTTGCATTTCTTCACTAATTATCTTCTAACAAGTCTGAGCACTGACAGCTTAACAATGGAACCACTATAATTAGATTAATACGGAAATTCAAAATTCTTGGCAGCACTTCTTCAGCACCTAAGTGACCCACGTTTAACATCATGAATAGATACATTTATATCCTGAACACCCTAGAGTCTCTAGAACACAATGTGACTACGTTTAGACAACTGAATTCTACTCTTAGTCAAGATGGTCAATACATTCTAGACAGCAATTCTGCTCTTTCTAAGCTAGACATTTATTAGTCACTAGAATATACAGCTTCCAACTACACTGCCGTTATCTGCAGGAGGAGCTGAAACACACTGCCCACATACAGGCACCCAAACATATACGTCTTCAACAACAGCAAGCCATTCAAACCCAACATGAAAGTGATTTGTCACTTAACTTTCTGTATCTATGAGATCTTTGGAAATTCTCAATAAATACAAAGTTCAAAGAGACCATATTTGATGCAGAAAAAGATGTATCTCAGTAACTACATTAATGTTGCATACCATAATAGTTTAGCAAAGTCAGTGGCTTCAAAAACTGCTTTAACGTTATTCTAATATCTCTAGCAGAAAGATAAGCCACAGCTCACCCACAGAACTCCTGGTACTTGTGTAAAGCATTAGCTTTGAACCTAACTTAAAATAAATCCACAAGTCAAGTTGCCAAAATAGTAATGACAGAACAGAATCCTGTCACAAACAAGTACATCAGACCCATCTTATAAGCTAAGATCTAAAGAATAAGTTAATCACATACACAGAATCACAGAATCGCAGAATCACCAATGGAAAAGACCTTCAAGATCATCCAGTCCAACCTATTATCAATAGTACTCACTAAACCATGTCCCTCAACACAAAATCCAAACATTCCTTGGACACCACCAGGGTCGGTGACTCCACCACCTCCCCAGGCAGCCTATTCCAGTGCTTGATAAAATAACATAAGACAAATATGAAAATGTCAGATATGATTGGTCACATTTTGTTAAGAAAACAATAATAATACAGAGAACTTCTTCAGTCTGTCCCAGTACTTGGGTATTATGGCAAAATATAATGAAAAATGTAATACATTGAAATACATTCCAAGATCATTTAGGCAACAAATTCTGCAAATGCGTAGCAGTGCAAATTTTTCTTCAAGGCACAGAAAAACCACTCAAGCATATAATTAATGGCTGTCCATAGTAAGCTGGTTAACAAAAAATGGCAGCACAACACTATTTGTGAAAATGGCTATTCCCTTAGTCATGGGCTGAAAAGTAATTTTAGGAACTGTTAAAGAAAAATGAATTTTCCATGAAATAAATTAATAATAAAAAGATTAAATAAAGAAGAAAACAAATACACAACATTTACTGTTTTTGCTGTCAAACAGCCACAGCAAATAATTAAGAATGCTTACTGAACCTGCTGCACAACGTAAATAATCCATTTCAGATGGAAAAATATTTCCCAGATACAGTGAAAACCCAGAGGTAATAAGGAGGCAAGTCTGCAAAACAACAAATAACATGGATTAATACAATAAAACTACTGTAAAGATAGAAACCAGTAATTCCTTTCAAACTGAGCTATTGATGGGCAATAATGTAGTCTTTGTGTGAATAATTTTGAAGCAAAATATCTAAGCATGCTGAGTTCTGAGGAGTACCTTTCACTGGTTACCAAAACTTAATACCAAACAAGCATGTCTGAATCAGGTACTGTGTCCTGACTTGGCAAACACTAAGGAAATCATCATAAGGTAATTGAAGAGGCTTCAACGTTAAAAAAAAAAGTTTCAGAAAACATAAGTAAACCTCTACTTTGCATCTTCTGCTTGGCTCTACCAAAATTCACAGTTCACATGGGCAGACGGGCAACTACCAACAGGAAAATAATAACAAAAATAGTATTAGGATATACTGACTAAGGTAATTCCACCCGCACTCCTTTTTCCCTCCAAACTCCCTTCCCACTTTGGTTCAGTGGCACAACCATAAATGCTCAACTTCTGCTGCCCGCTTCCTAATCATTCCATTCATTAGGAGATAGCCCACAATTAGTGCTAAACTTTCAGCATCAAATGATTAGTATCTTCTCTAACAATTTTTCTTTCTGCTCCGCGTAGACATTCCTTCAAAGAGGGTGGGAAAGATGGGGGACAGAGCAGCTGTTCTTTATTATTTGGGCATTTTTTTCAAGCTGCGGATTTCTGATGTCTTTAAAAAGTCCTCATCAAAAAACTCAATTGTGCCTGCACAAAAACAGCGATTGCTAGCCACTCTGATGTCATTCTATAGTTTGCAGCCACCCCATGAACACAGTTCTGTTCACCAAGGAACTTCTGTTGCCTAGCACACATACACTGAGAAAATTTAATGCAAAGAAAGCCAGTTCTTATTTTGTTCTTTTTGTGTAACTGTACATCCAAAAGGAAAGCCACGTTACACAGACTGTCAGAGCAAAAAAAGCATTCAGTTGTTTCCATGAAAGTAAAGCACTACTTTCATTCACTGTGCAAAAATGATTAATTACCCTATAAACAGTGAAACATTTCAGCTCTTACAAAAATGACTCTTCAAAACATACCAACTCGTAGGAAAAAAAAAAAAAAGACTTAAGAAGAAGACTTAATTATAATCGCTATAATGAGCTTTAATTAACTTGGCTAGAACATGGAGTAACATGATGCTTGTGCAAGATCAGTGTCCAATGATTCTACCAGTGATACAGCAATTCATATCACTATGATGTTCATGTTCAAGAAACATAAGTATGTCACTCGTTACATAAGAATTCTATCAAATATCAAAATATTTATATTCAGTCCTATCAATGCTGTAATTATGACTCCCTAAATGATCTGAAACACGACACATTAGAGAACCTCCCCTAGAATTTTTAATTTTGCTCTTTGTAATGTACTTACACCCATCAGCAAAGAAAAGATCCACGTTCTGTAAATAAAGCAAGGGTGCAGCCTTTTTGATAGCTGAAGGTCACTGGATTTGATATCTGGTATATAATTTCCATTCTCTTGCTTTCCCCGCTCCAAAGTTGGCATTCTGTCATAGCTGAACTCTTCTCTGTAACCTTCTTCCCTGGTCATAACACTTTGTAAAGACAACTAAATAATAATGGCAATGCAGTGGACAAAGAAAAATCAAAAATCTGACTTAGTTTCTTTATATATTCAGATTGGTGCCCAATTAATTCTTTTTCTATTTAAGAAGAATAAACAAGTAAAAATCAGTAAAGAGCTGCACTTATATGTTGAAGTATGCATGCTTACCAGGAACTAATTGCACTCAGTAAGTAAATTAGATTGTATAGCCATGGTTCACAATAACACATCATAATAATACAGTATAAATACCAACAAAATGAAAGTATCTACACACAAACTCAACAGACTTTTATGGTAGAATCTAAAAATTATCTTTGGAGACGTGTAATTTGAGGGTAACCCTACAACCAAATAATTCCCTCTTTTTTTTTTTCTGGAAAAAAAATCTGTGGGATAGACAAGCATTTTAAAACATGTCTAGATGTTAAATTGCATTTAATTTTAAAACTTAACAGATATCTGAAATGACCGACTGCCACAACACCAATGAGCTCACAAAATCGCAGCAATTCAGCTACATCAATTTCTTTCTAACTTGTCCAACAGCAACCATGTTGCTTGTTTGCTTAGCCCCATTCTGTTCATCTCACTGCATAAAAACTGTTCAAATACCTACAGTACCTTACATTAAAGTTACTGCACATTTTTCAACAGTTAAAAAACATCACGCTTACCTTTGACTGAAAAGTTAACTGTCAGTTTAAAACAGTCCTGTGAACACAGATGCCCGTACACTTTGTGATCTTCTCACCGCTCACTGAGTCATGCCGTCTTTGAAAAGTTCTCCCTTACACTTTGGCTTTCAACAACATCTATTCAGATACGGAACAAAAGCACAGCAAAAACTTGAGTTAAGCCAGGGAACAGGAAAATGCTTCTTGAATTTTAATTAAGAGAATACACTAGAAAATGACCGCACTACACACATTAAGAGCAGCTTCCAAATCACACCAGCAAATTAAAAGTTTCAAACATCCTTTTTTGTCCTACCCTTTCCTTGGCATATTAAATTAAATCTTCCTTGTAGTTCATCAGTCTTAGTTATTATCATAAGTTGTGATAATGATATTTAACAATCTAGTCCTTGCTTCAAAAGAGCAAAAGCTACCGATAACAAAGCATTCTCTTAGAATAACCTACAGGTAAAAATTCAAGTATTACAAAAAGTTGGGAAGTTACAAGTTAAAAACTTATAAAGAATCTTATCTTCACTGTAGAACTCTTTATGTTTTTCTACCAACTTTGTCTTTTTAGAGTGTTCAGATAAAACCTGCACATTGGCATCATACTGACATTCTTACTTACACCATGATGACTACACAACGTATTTAAAATCAAGTAAGTGACATGCAATGGCCAGCAAACACTGGATCCAGTCCTCCTGCTTATTAGGCAATTAAAAAAAAAAAAAGAAAGAATGCTTTTATCTTGAATACATTGGCATCTTGACAACTACAGCAATGACAGGGGCTCTTGTGTACACTTCAGTGAAGTAACGAAGACACAATTAGATTTTCAGCACTTTTGGACAAGAGCATCACCTTTTAAAGCATGCTAAAAAAAAACTTCAGAGCACCCCTACTTTTCATTTTGGGCTGACATGATTTTGTTCTTCTCAAAATGAAAGCTAATACTAAAAACAATATTAAAAGGTACAGTTTTAATAGTCTGAAATATGGAAATTAATCACACACGGTACACAGCTGTATACTGTGTTAGAAAAGAGGGGAAAAAAACCCTGTAGCCTAGCAAAACTGTCGTGAGTAATTAAGGCTTTCTGCTCAAAGAGGACACGCTATGCGAGTATTTCCACTCTTTGCACCCTTTCAAAGGCTATGTTTTAATGGAAAATGGATAATGCTGACTTCACATCCTTTTCAACAACTGCTAGGAGCAAGAGTTTAACACAAATTAGAAGAGATATAAAATAGAACATGTTTTTTTCCTTTTTGACTATTTAAGTCAATATAGGGAGATTATTTTTTTTAATTAAAAAGAAAAAAGTGGTGAGCTATTCAGATATTTATTTGATTTAATCTCTTTGAGTAATTTAGAAACTCCTATGTTACCAAACAGAGCAACACCCAACAACACTAGGAATCTTTACTGAAAATTCCAAGTATTCTAGCCAGAATGGAACCTGAAGGCCATCTCTCTAAAGCAGGGCACTACAGCATTTCCTCTGGTTACACTGTGATTCCTTCTTCACCCTTTACCGAGCATTTCCTTGTATCTGTTGCTTTACTTTTTGCACAGAGGTTCATTGTATGATACTCTCTAGATTTATCATCTGTGTCAACAAAAAACACTAGAACTTCTGCTTTCAGCTTCTATCCAGAGCTTTTTGGGGTCCTTTATTTTAGTTCCCTTAATTTTGTGTTTCAGATTTTGTGTACAAAATCCTGGGTCCTTTTTGTGTATACACAAAATACACAAGGCACAATCTGACAGTCAGAGTCCAAATGACCCTATAACCCTAAGTGCTGTACAAAGCAGTTGTATGAAGAGATTCTTACTAATTTTAAAAGGTGCACAAGAAACCTGCACAAAGACTGCAGAAAGTGTAACTCCAGCAGGACATTACAGACTTCTCAAAAAGGTTTACAAACTACGTATTTTTGTTAGGTCAAATGATATCAAGAGATGACAACTGAATCAAATTGTAAAAGGCTATGAAAAACAACTTACTTTAACAGCTAATAATGACAACTGAAAGGGTTCAGATTCCCAAAGCAGCTGTAGCAGGTGCTAGGTCATTTGTCAATGTTAGTATCTGTATTACTTTGGTATTGTCAGCTCTAAAAATCAGCTCTTTGAAGTACTTTGTTTCTGTGGAACCAATTCCTCAAAGTGCAGGCCCAGTTGCTTCAAAACTGCTCCCCCATTACAACACATTTTTATTTGCATTTACTGTCTTTCACATTAATCATGACCTGAGGAGTTCAAACCAGTCTGACCAATACATATACTATCCACTTCACGCTACTGAAGTATTAAATATTTCTAAATATACGGATGTAATGAACAAACATAGCACATTCACATTTTAAAGGACATCCAGGTTAAATACTTGCCTTTTCCACCTTGCAGTAAGATTGCTGAGCAGCACAAACAACCTGTGAGGGCTTTCATAAATAATGTCAGAAGCAGGATCTTCAGACAGGAATTTATCTCCTTCTAAAGAGATCAGTGACTACAGGCACTCATACTCACTGGGAGGTTCCTCCTCCCAGTAAGCATCACATCCCCCCAGTTACACCAGAGCAAGAGTTGGGAACCCATGTGCAATTACTGGCAGCCAGAATTTCCTTGGTCTAGGAACTGTGCAGAACTCTATAAAAAGCGTCACAAAGTCTGCAGTGCATTCCTAGCCCTTCCCTGCCTAAACAGAGCTGAGCTAACTGTACAAGTACAAAAGGTTGCCGAAGACAACCGCTGCTCTAGCCCCGGAATCTGCACACAGACCACACCACCTTCCCATAACGAACAGCCATACAGCAGTTTCCCATAGAGGCACAGGCTGCACTGCCAAACCTCCTGGATCCTCCCGCCCTGGCCTCGTGCTGCTGCTCCCAACAACGCTACCAGGACACTGAGCTCACTAACTCAGAGACTCACTTACGAAATGCTCTCTGTTAAATGAATTTTAAAGGAGCTTACACCAAAGACCTGAAGCACACTGTACGAGGAGAACTGGTAAATAAACCCGCAATGTCTGCTGCAGACCAGAAAACCAGCGGTATCCTGGGCTGCATCAATAAGAGCACGGCCAGCAGGGTGAGGGAGGTGAACCTGCCCTTGTGCTCTGTGCTACTGAGGCCTCACCTGCAGTACTGCGTCCCGATGGGGAGTCCTCAGTACAGGACAGACACGGAGCTGTTGGAGAGTGCCTAGAGGAGGGACACAGAAATGATCTGAGGGATGGAACAGCCCTCTATGAGGGCAGGCTGAGAGCTGGGGCAGTTCAGCCTGGAGAAAGAAGGCTCCAGGGAGACCTGAGAGCGGCCTTTCAGCACCCAAAGGGGGGTGTAAGAAGGAACGAGACCAAATCCTTTGGTTTTGCTGTGTACCAAATTTGTAACATTCCAGAGTTCTTTCTACTGCTTTGAAACACGCTTCTACTGTTATTACAGTAACCCAACAACGTGAGTCATAGAATCATGGAGTCATCACGGAATCGCTTGCATGCACGCATTCTCCCACGTGCTCTGCTTCACCACATCAGCGGGCCGGGCGTCACGCTTAGCACCCAAAGGCGCAACACGAGCACACAGAGCTGACACCCACCGCAACCCGCCCCCACCACGCGCCCGCGGCGGGACGCAGCCGCAGCCGAAGGGCTCGTCACGTGACTCCGAGCCAGCGCCGTGATTGGCCGGCGGCGCGGCGGAGTGGCTGCAGTGCTGCGTGAGCGGGTGCTGCGTTTGGGATTGGCGAGGCTGTGCGCGATGCTCGGCCTTTTCTCCAGGGTGTTCTCCTACTTCTGGAGACCTGCGGATGCCGAGGAAGGAGGAGGTGCGAGGTGGACAGGCTCAGGTAGAAGTTCCAGTTCGATTGTGCAGCTGGGTGTGGAGCTCGCACCAGGCTGATGGTGAGGGCCGTGGTGGTCTTGCCCCAGATGAAGGGGTTGGGCCGGGAGCAGCCTGCTTCAGGAAGGAAAGAGTGGGGAAAGGGGTGGCTTTTAGTCTCCGAGCGATGCGATGCTGTGCCTGGCAGCTGTTTCACACAGCATCTCTCGAGCACGTTGGGCTGTGGTGAGAGTACTGAGACTGGTGGTTTTAAACCGAGGCAGGGGAGGTTTAGGTTAGATATTGGGAAGACGTTTTTCACTCAGAGGGTGGTGACACACTGGAACAGGTTGCCCAAGGAGGTTGTGGGTGCCCCATCCCCGGAGGCATTCAAGGCCAGGCTGGATGTGGCTCTGGGCAGCCTGGTCTGGTGGTTGGTGACCCTGCACATAGCAGGGAGGATGAAACTAGGTGATCTTTGAGGTTCTTTTCAACCCAGGCCTTTCTGTGATTCTGTGATACAGAGTAGGGTGTAAAGGCCCATTGTGTTGGTGGGCAGTGGGTGCCTTCAGTCTGTGACACTGTTTCTGTGAATAAACTAATTTGTGTTGGACTGTTGATGGAGGTGACATCATAACCTCAATGTTTGGAGGTTTCAGAATGGTTTCTGTTTAGGGTGCTTTCAGTGGAGTTACACAGAGGTGTTGTGCAGGAGGGAGGGGCAGCTCCACATTTAGACACGTGGGAAACCAAGAGACACTTCTGTTGAAATCTAGGACAAGCAATGAAGAGATGTTTTAAAAGTTTTCCTTCTTTCTCAGGTAGCTTAAACTTAGTTTGTTTAAACTTTGGTAAACTGTGTAAACTTTGGTAGCTTAAACTAAGTGTTGTACATTGCATTGCATAACTGTCTGTACATGTGCAGTCCATCACGTGCCCATCCTGCTGCATGATCTCTAGTGCACTATCAACACATTCTGAGGGTTTTTACATGAGCTCCCACTGGAATGTTTGTTTCTAATTCACTGCCTCTGTGAGCTGAGTGCATCACAGTGCAGAGAGCTGTGTCTCTTGCATGTGGAGCCTCACAGGTGCTATGTACAACATTACAGCTTTTAAACAGAATGTTGTCTTTAGGTTTGAAAAACATATATATTTTTTTAATTATTATTTTTTACTGTGGAAATGTGGGTTTTTTTCTGGATTGTAAGACAGTACTAAGTGCTTGAGGTTGGACCAAGTAGTAGGTAGGAAGGCTTAACATCGCAGAGCACTCCAGATGGCTTCAGTAGAGGCTCTGTGTCAGCTGTAAGATAAACACCAAGTATGATAAATGTAAAGGGGTCTTAAAAATGACAGTTTACTGAAACTAGTAAGAAGTACTTTTTGTGTATGTAAGAATACAGAAAGGAAAATCCACTGTTCCGTTAACAATCTTGGTTGTTAGCGTAGCTAATAATACATTGGAAATGAAAAGCGGGCTGAAGTGTGTTAGTGTAAGCATGAAAGTGTAGTGCAGTGCTGTTTTGTAGAAGTTTCTGTAATTAGTAGGTATATACTACATCTAATTCGAAAGATTTGAAAGTATGGATTTCCAGAGGAACAGTACATCTCAGTTTATAGGCACATTAACTATAAACAGCTGTGAATAAATGATTTATATAACATTGTGCTTATTCCTCTTGCAGCATAGAAATCTTAGATGTGCTAGATTCTCTATGCAAACAATGTTGAGAACTGTTTCTTTTGGTATGGAGAATATTGAAAATAGTTGTTGTAGCAGAGCCCTTGAGAAAAGTTGTTTAGCTTCCAATTTCCTTTTTGTTGTCACTGTTGCTGTTGTTTTAATCTCAAGCTTTTCATAATACATTTCTTTCATACAGTTTCAAGACAAACATTATTTCTGCTTAACTAGCATTTTGCATTAATTGAAACCATAACTCACTGTAAGGCTTCAAGTTTTAAAAATATCAACAGTTAAAAACTAAACAATTTCAAATTTAAGTTGGACAGGGGAATTATTTTATTTTATTTTTAGTTAAAACGATAGTACTTTTGGTAGCATTCATTCATTATGTGCTGAATGGTTCTGTGAACAAGTGATTTGTTTTTACTCCAATCCTTTTCGTGTGAATGCAGGTGACAAAGAACTAAAAACTGTTCGAGGAGTGGTGACAAGATTTTGCAATGATTATGGAATGATAAACGACCTGATAGTCTTCACGGAGCATGCTGTTGTAAACAATATGCCGCTGGCTGTAGGACAGGAAGTTATTGCTACTGTTGAAGAGGACGAAATATCAAATGGCTTGAGGGCTATCAAGGTAAGATGAATATGAACAGTAGTCTCTCAGAGTCTCACTCTCTCTGTAAGTTATTTAAGACTTTAGAAGTCCCTATGTATTTAGTCTCCTGAACAGTACAAATCTGCCAGCATTTCACCTACTGGGAATGTGTGAGTTTGGATTTGTTTTATTTTATTCGGTTTCTTTTAGAATATTATCCTTTTGTTCCCATTCTCTGACAATTGGTCTGCATGCAGTAAATACTAAAGTATTGGTTGAAGTAATTATGTCAGTATTTAATTACACTCGTGACAGATTTGCATATCGACTTTTTCTAAACTTCAGAGTTATTTTTATCATTTTTCTTGACACTTCATCTGTAAACTCACTCAAGGCTTGATTATGCATTCCTTCCAACTTTAATCTACTGTAATTCTTTAATCATATAGGCTTAACTCTGAGGTGCCTGTGAAAATTGAGCTCTCTTGCACAGAGAAGCTGTTTCAAGTGGCCTTTCATACGTTAACATGGTGCTTGAAAGGCAGACAGGAGGAGCAGTTGGTAGCTGGGTGATACAGAACCCATCTTCTTGGCTTGTATCTACTCAACGTAGCTGCATTTCACTTTAAGTACAGCAGCGAACTATTGTATTTCATCTACCGAACTCATCTGAACAGCACTCCAAACTAAAATGAGTGAGTCCAGCTGGACACAAGCTGCCTATACAGAGCCAATCTCAATGTGATTGTGATTTCAAAGTTGATGTAGTTGTCTTTAAATTGATATTTTGTAGTTAAAGAACTTAAGGGTTGTGCTGTTAAAAAGAACACAATCATCACAGTGACTTCAGGCATTGTGTTTCAGTTAGGAGGAAGTGGTAAGTTATAAACGAAAGTTAATGAAATCTGAGTTTAATAGCCAGTTACCGGGTTTAAAAAATAATTGCTATACCTTTACTAAACTAAACTGACAGATAATATGTCTGTAAACTAGGGAAAGGGGTATAAAACTTGAATTGATTTGGGATTTCTGAAGCCTCCTGCCTATCTTTTATGCCATACATATCCTGATTTGTTTTTTTTAATCTTGATTTTGTTTCTTGTTTGAGACATCTTCATCATTTGCTAGCAGTGTCCAGTAATAGCCAGCCACATGATGGAAGTGAGTTAATACTATCTTGATGTGTGCAGCAATTTGGTTGGTAACAAGCCAAAGTAAGATTAGACCCCCTCCCTTAAAATTCGAGGATTTGATCCATTTATTTTAACTTTTCATGTATCTGAAATTCAACAAACTTGAAGCTCCATAACTACTTCGATAATGACAAATGAGCTCAAACTATTTCTGAGTTGTCAGTAGATCATAAGAATCAGTTTTTTTTGTGGTGATGTTTTTTTTTTTAATTTTTTTTTTTCTTTTTTTATCTGGATTTAAGACGTCTTTTTAATACTTGATTTCAGGAAGACTTCGAAGGTTGCATATTTCCATTTTTCTCTGTTTTCTGCCCTCCTTTTATTCAGGATATACTTCAGTAAAATGATCAGAATTTTGGGGAAGTTTTTCTTCAGTGAAACCACTTCATTTTGAAGACAGTATAGTTTCATTGTTTAAATGAGATTAAGGAAAGAAAAGCAGTAGGGAGAGAGTCAGACTATATGGCTAAAACGAAACATGGAAGGTAATGTAGTGAAAGAGAAGTCTTATTTTATTTTTAGTAGAATCCTATAAGCAAGGAGACAGAGTCTGTCTTCAAAGGATGCAGTAGTTTGTGAGTTCTTGCAAATAAAGGAGAATGTTCTTTTCAGATCAGAGAAAGAAATGCATCTGGGATTACTTTTAAACAAGAGTAATCATGATTATGCTGTTTTCTACATTAGGTGTCATGGGTTTTCATCTTTGGTTAGAATCATAGAATCATTCAGGTTGGAAAAGACTTTAAAGATCATGTCCAACCATGACCTAACCATACCACCATAACTAACAACCCTCTGCTAAATCATGTCCCTGAGCACCATGTCCAAATGGGTTTTAAACACATCCAGGGATGGTGACTCAACCACCTCCCTGGGGAGCCTATTCCAGTGCTTAACAACCCTTTCTGTAAAGAACTGTTTCCTGATTTCCAATCTGAACTTACCCTGGAGCAACTTAAGGCCATTTCCCCTCATCCTGTCACCAGTGAGAAGAGACCTACCCCACTCTTGCTGCAATTGCCTATCAGGTATTGAAAGAGGGCAATAAGGTTTCCCCTCAGCCTCCTTCTCCCCAGACTGAACAGCCCCAGTTCCTTCAGTCTCTCTTCATAGGCATGTTCTCCAAGCCCTTCATAAGCCATGTTGCCCTTCTTTGAACCTGCTGCAGCACCTCCATGTTCTTTCTGTACTGAGGTGTCCAAAACTGAACACAGTACTAGAGATGAGGTCTCACCAGTGCCAAATACAGGGGCAGGATGACTTCCCCAGTCCTGCTCACACACCATTCCTGATACAAGCCAGGATGCCATTGGCCTTCTTGGCCACCTGGGCACACTGCTGGCTCATATTCAGCCAACTGTCCATCAGTACACCAAGGTCCCTTTCCATCAGGCAGCTTTCCAGCCACTCTTCCCCAAGCCTGTAGGGTTGCAGTAGAAGGGCACTGTTCCTTTTCCAAAGACATGTTCTAAATACTTGAATAAAAACAAATGGAATTTGTTCTATACTCTTGATTTAAATTATCACTTTCTACATAGCAGCACAAAGTTGAGATGCATTAAGAGCTTTGCTTGAAGCAGTCAATAGCAATTCAATCACAGCTTTTCTGAGCATAGGGAAATAAGATTCTTTAATCCCTCAGGCAGGAGAAAACAGCTTCCTGACATATGTAATCACACTGACACAAAACTGGATGTAGTACTGTATATATGTATATTGTCTTACAAATTATGAATAAATGGGGATAATTGCTTCCCTTGATGTACTGGCTTTTTATATCATAGTGTATTTTGTAAGCTTTTGGGAATACACTGATTTAGACTTGTAATTACTCCAGACTGGAACAGCTTTGTGACTGCATCTCATTTGTGCAAACAGTATGGTGTTGTTTACAGTAAACAGTGTAACAGCTGCTGTAATAGAATGTACTGAGATAAGATCAGTCGTACTGTTAGCTCCACAGTTATCATGCATGATACCACAGGAGGTATGTACAAGGTGTCCTTCTCCTGGCCAAGGACAAGTCTTCCTGCAGACTCATTATGTAAATCTTACATGGACGCTAGATATTCTCTTAGAGTTCTTTGTCAATTCCTTTGCTAAGCAAGGCTCCGTTGAAAGAAGAGTCAACTCAAAAGCTGGTTCAGGGAGCTTCCATGCCTCGTTCTTGTTTTGAGATGATATGTCAGTATCTGCGTCAAGGTCTGTATGATCAAGAATAGCCGATTAATATTAAAACCATTTATTTTTGATCTGTAATGTTCTGGGTGAAAATTGTGCCTCAAAAAAAATGTCCTGTGAAAATATAGTAATAGCATTTAACCAGTGTAAAATTGTTTATAGTGTTTGTGAGAAGTGTGGGTGTAGAACTGTTTTCCATCTGTGCATAAATGCTGATCTGTAAAGGAAAGACAGCACAGTATGGATTCTTTTGTCACTGGTGACTTTTTTTTACATTATACATTAAGAAAATACTTTCTGAATTTCTAATCTTCCATGGAAATGAAAACACTGCAGCTCGTTTTGTTCCCTTTTCCATTCAGTTATTTTTATTGTTTTAGTTATTTGCATTGTTCTAGTTTTCTGCTCAATTTCTTTATTTTGGTTTTGAATTTGTGAACACTTGCTTTCTGAATTAAGTTTTTATGGAACACTGTCTTAAAAAGAATAGAATATTATTTAATGTGTTAACTTAATGCTCTGGTTTGTACTCTTGCCCTGTATGTATAGTATTCATTGAAAAGGTTGTCTCTAGGCATTTTCATTGAGTTTGTTTAATCACTGCAGGCATGCCTTGCATGTTTTCTTTATGCTTTCCTCCATCCTGATGCTCATTAGCCTCATGAAAGAATTTGAGATGTCCTTTCTTGCGCAGTACAGTTTCTCTACAACCATCTGAATCAGCAGTTCTTGCTGAACTGTGCTTCTATCCAGTGATACTGATGTTGTTCGTGGTTCTACCAGTCCTTGCGGAAAGCAAAGAAACTCTGAAGAACGAGTGTTTGAACTGTAGAGCAGGGACTGCTAAAGCCTTCATGGTAGTAGCACTTCAGTAGCAAGGAAGAGAACTTGCCAAGAATTGTTAGTATGCTTCTGGAGTAAGTGTGACCAGAGATGCTGTTATCCTTGCCCCAGTGCAGCTAGGGAAAAAAGGGGTTGTATACATTGATAGTTTGTGGTCTGTGCTCTGCAAAGGCCTGCTTAAGTAAATAAACTAATGTATGAGGTGGTAATAGGGAGAGCACTTAAGAAGCAGATGTTTGGATTTTTCTACTTTAAGTGATAAAAGAATGATTGAGAGAGAGTAAAATGCATAATGTATTCATAAGCAGCATTTTGAAAACATTTATATTTCTTGCTTGATATTCTAGTTCAGCAGGTTTGAACATACAGTTTTTGTTGTCAGTATAATGTTAAGAAAACTTCCAGTAGACTTAAACAAGAGAAGCATCAAAAAGATTTTGCAGATCAGTCTGTAATTATAGCACTGGCAACTACGGAAGCATAATACAACAGACTCTTAAAGGGGAAGGTACTTGCTGCTTAGTACTTTTTTTAAACATATATATAAAAATGAACAACTACTATGAGTACTTAATGATCTGGTAAGGAGTTTGACTTCCAGCAGCAGTTGGAATTCTGAGATTTATCATAAGAGCCGTTTTAAATATACATGTTTGTAAGTGTCAGCTCTGAATGTTTCTATTGTGTTTTGTTCTTGTTTTGTGATAAAAACAGGTAGATGCAGTTCAGAATACATGGGTAGACTACAGTACTCCTTGTAATGCTTCTGATCTACATATGAAAATGTTAGTTGGTAATATCACCTCTGTCTCTAAGGATGGTGGCTATATTAGTCATAATACTCTTTTCACAATGGAAGATGTCTGTGAAGGTATGTAGGAGCTTTCTTGGTTTTTTTTCTTAATTTCTGCTAATCTGGTAAACACAGTCCACATGCCAGAGAAGTTCTGAGTGCAAGAAACAAAGAAAAGGCATTTGCACAAAGGAAGCTACCTGTTCATTTTCACAGAGCGTAATTTACAACTGTGGTGTGCACAAGTGTACTTTCCACTGGCATCAATTAAGGAGTTTGTCAGAACCTGCTGGAGACAGGAAAAGCTGGAAAGAAAAGTGCACACTTAGTGAATCTGAATAACTTGTTGCTTTGGCTGATCATATTATTTAACTCAGACAAGTTCTGTATGGGGATAATGTAAATGTAATAGATAGCGATTGAACTTGAGAAATGTTCTATTTTATGTAGGTTTTAAGCCTTGTGTGGGTGACTGTGTGCAAGCAAAGTATTTCATTAATCCAGGAACATGGAACAGTAAAGCAGTTGCTGTGAGGCCTTTGAGGTACAAGCGAGTGGACAAGGTAAATTTACTGTAAATTTATTTTGACAAGAACGATCTTGTATGAAGTGGTGGGTTTTGTGGGTGCTTCTAGAGTTACAAGTATTGGTAGATCGTATGTAACACAGTAAATTAAAAGATAGCAACTCCACAAGTGATTATAATGATTATAGCTTACTTATAACTAAGCTTTTTGAAAATGTGTACACATTCTAGTTAGTACAGCTGATTAACTTATGAACTGGCTGTTGATTCTGAATTTGGGTGCACACTGTTGGTCCTGTTACACTGATTGTAATAAGGATGCATTGGTTTTCAGACTCCTAATAAATTCCACAGTCATTACTTCTTTCAGTGTTTAAATTGTCCAACTATTTTGCTTTAAAAATAGTAATGGTCCCTTCTTTATTTTCCTGAAAATATTTGTGCCTTCTAGGAAAACTTATATTGATTTTATGGCTTATTGTATCTTACTTAAATTTGTATATAGAATAATACTTGTTAGTTGACTATGGGGAAAGAAATTTCCTTCTCTTTTGGCTACTAATACTGAAGTATAAATTAGGTACGTTGCTAAGCTCCAAGACAGGTGGTGCAGTTCAGTCAAATGTACACATAGCACTCTCACGTGTGACCTAAGTGCTTCTGTTTCCTACACTTTCAGAGCTAAAGACAAATAATGATTCAAGGTTAGAGTTGTATATTTGTCTTTCATGCATTCTAGATCTCTGATTATTCTGTACTGTTAAAACTAGTATGATCGGGGCAGAGATAACTAAGCATTGGTTCTGTGCCTCTTAGCTTAAACAAATAATGCCAAATAACACTGAATAACAAACTGTTGCAGGTCCACATTTCCAGCATGTGTGGAAGAACTGGTACAGTAGATGAGAGTATATTTTTCACTTTGGATTCACTGAGACTTCCTTATGGCTATTCACCGCATATAAATGATCTAGTGAATGTGGTTGTGGTGGAGAGCAGTCAGTCATTTTATGTTTGGAGAGCTCTCTGCTTGACTCCAGTCGACCAGAATGGGTAACATTTATTCTTTTGTTCTCCTTCCACTTGCTAACACGTACAGATAAATTGCAGTTTAATTTTTCTTGTGTCTGTTGGGAAGATGAGAGTGATATGTTTTAGCCCTGGCTTTTTCTCCTTCCTTTCCAGAAGGTGGAGGATCTGCACCTACTGAAGAAGTAAAACAGGTTTTGCTCAGAGATATAGCTGGGCAAGGATTGAATTTTACTCAGTTTAATAAATGCCAAGCTCATGCTTTTATTTCATCTTCTCTAGTCTGCATTGCTTTTCTACTGAGGATTACACAGTTAGAAGCCTTAATAAAACGGGTATGAAAAAAAATACAGTTTAATGTGGGAAGAAGCAAAATTTTGTGAAGTAATCCACTACGCAAGTGCAGAATATAAAGTAACTAGTCAGTAGCAGTTCTGCAGGGAAGATCTGGAGCTGGGCTCACAAATTCAAGCTAGCATTCTTGGTGCAAACAATTCTTGGTGGGCTGATTCTGCTGGCAGAAGGTAAGCAGTGAACCAATCAGATAGTCCAAAGGAGATCACAGCAGATCTTTGTGGGCCTCAAAAATGTTGTCTGTGGGATAATTTACTTTGTTCTGTCTGTACAGAAGATCATGGAATCTTTTGTGTATGAAGGGACCTTTGATGATCATGTAGTTCAACTCACCTGCAATGAACAGGGGCGTCTGCAGCTCAGAGCCCTGTCCAATCTGTCCTTGAATGTTTCCAGGGACGAGGTATTCACCATCTCCCTGGGCAACTTGTTCCAGTGCTTCACTACCTTTATTATAAAAATAAATAAATCAAAATTTCCATATGCACAGTCTAAATCTTTAGTTTTAAAACTATTTCCCCTTGTCCTGTCACAAAAGACCTTGCTAAGGAATCTGTGCCCTTCTTTCATTGGTACCCCTCGTTAGAAACTGAAAGGCTGCTTTTAGATCTTCCTGAAGCATTCTCGTCTTCACACTGAGGAACCTGATCTCTCAGCCTGTGTCCTCACAGGGGAGGTGTTCCATCTCTTGCACCATTTTTGTGGCTCTCCTCTAGACATGTTCCAGCAGGTCCAGGCCTCTCCTGCGCTGAGTTCTCTGCATCTGGATGCAGTACTCCAGTTGAGGTCTACACTAGTGCGGAGCAAAGGGGCAAGATCACCTCTCTTGAGCTGGAAAGGAATCACTTGATGCAGCCCAGGATAGGGTGGGCTGTGGGGATGCATTGCTGGCTCATATTCAGTTTACTGTCCACCAGTACATTTTACATCTTCTTCAGCAGGGCTGTGCTTCATCCTTATGTCCCCCAGCTTGTACTTGCAGTGGGGGTTGCCGTGACACAGGTACAGGAGTGGGCTTTGAGGGTCAGCTCTGATGTAACTAATGAAGAACAGCTGTGTTAAATTTTCTACTTTGCTGCATTAGGTTACTAAGGAGTACTTAGAGTATACAAATATTGGAGACATTATAAACTCTTTTGAAATGCCTTTTTAACTAACTAAATAGTCTTTCTAGTTATGGCATAGAAACAGTTTTTAAGATGTCTTTTACAGGTAACCAAAACATTGAAAGCTACAAGAAGTTGACTTTGGTCTTGTAGGCTTTTTTCAACAAGAGTGTAACAGTAGTGTTTAAGGTTGCTTTTTGATTTCCAGCTCTTTTTAACTTTTTTTTCTTTAGTGTACTTCTTTCAGATTGTTGCAGTAGGCAGAAGATGTACCCCAAGCACTTACATATTCAAACACCTTTAAACGGTCTGTTCATTTTCTCTTTCAAACTCCAGTGCTGAGTAGGACTCTTACTAAGGACCTGGTATCTGATGTTTCCTGGTTCAGCTCCCAAGGAGTTCCACAGTAGCTTCGGTCACCATTTGGTTCAGCTCTTCAAGAAAGGGCTGGCTTCTTAATCATTTTAATCTCATGTTCAAATTTTTACCCTGGTTTATAATGTTGATAAAAGGCTTGTTGTTTTTATTTCTTTTGCTTAACTAATAAAGGTAACCTGAAGGTTCCGGAAGTGTAAGTAGCTGAGGAGGTCAATTCTCTCACCTGCTTCTGCATGAACATTGTCACTCTTCTTTGATATGATAGTTCTTAATCCAAGATAATTCCTGAGTGTTCTGAGTTAAAAAATACTTTTGAAGTCTATTTGTTTCAGGATTACTATTATAAAATTCGATCTTATTACAGACAGTCTCAGTCAAATGGACATGATAAAGATGAACCTTATGAAAACTTAATGAGCAACAAAGGAGGGCTGGAAGTATCAAAAATAACTGATTTTGGAACTATGAAGCAGGGGGAATCTAGAAGCATGATCATTTGGATAGAGTAAGCCCTTCTACTTGTTCTAATCTTTTTTCCATTCCACTACTCTGTGGTCTGTAAACCTGTATTTTGTAGAGAAGTCTCTCATTGTTAAGTGTTGTTGTTCATGGTCTTCAAATAACTCATGAATACAGGGATTTTGGAGAAGTTTTTCTTGTTAGATTTAATGACATTAGGATAGTCTTTTTAAAGAGCCTGCAATTTTCAGAAAGTTTCTGAGGCTTTCCAATCATAAACCTCTTTTAAATCCTCATTTATTGGGTATGGATGCTCAAGTGGAGTTAAAACAATGTTCTGTTTGTTGTGATGTCTTTTTTTTCCTAAGGTTCATTTCCCTGTGACTGGGGAGAAGGGTTTGCTGTCACTTAGAGTTTATAGACAGTATTTCTGCATGCATATTGCTGATTCTTCTGCTGTATTTCCTATGGTACTTGATATGATCTAGAAGTACTAACATCTAGCAGAATTCTAGTCCTTGTGAATTTGAAGAAGCAGAGCAATTTCTTTCTGATAGTGGTTATGAAATAATGGTGAATTAACCCCATGAACAATTATGATTTTTTGTAGGATTAAGCTTCCTGTTATCAATGCTGAGAGTGAGTTTAATTATGTGATTAATCTCATAACTACTTCTAGGAATAAAGGGAGTGTACCGCAGTCCTTAATCAGCTGCAGATTAGCTGGATGGGTGAAAGACAAGCAATTTAGTTTTCAGATTCCTCAAAAATGCCAGAACAGTCCAGCAGCGTATCTGTCATCTTCTCCTATAAATCAAGAAAACATTGCAAAAGCTGCAGTGAGTTCCTGTGGCACAACATCAGAGTCATTGACTAATGCATCCACTGTGAAGAATGGAGTCATTTCAGGTACTGTAAACATTACCATTTTTAAATGTCAGTGCAAACTCCACAAAAGACCCATAGGTTTGTTTGGAAAGGCTTGTCTATGCTAGCCATAACAATTCTGACAGTGGAATTTATTATAATCTATTTTCTGCAGAAGGAGTAAATTTTCAGGAAATAACTTTATCAAAGACAGAAGAAAACTTTTCCCTGGTTAAAGATGAAAATCTGTGTCATGAAGAAGAAGAGCAAAGAGATGTAGAGCAACCAATAGATGACACTGATATAACTGAAGAAATTGTCATCCCACCAGGTGGAAAAACATTCATAGTGATCATATGCACAGCTGTGTAAGTATTTATTTGTACTGATTGATATAACAGAAATAGATCATAGTGGTAGTTGTCAGTCTTAATGATTCTAAGATCATCTAGTCCAGCCATCAGCTCATCACCACCATGCCCACTAAACCATGTCACTCAGTGCAACATCTACCCATTTCTTGAACTTCAGAGGCAGTGACTCTACCACCTCTCTGTGTAATCTGTTCCAGTGCCTAATTGCTCTTTCTTATAAGAAATTCTTCCTAAAACTGAACCTCCTCTGGCACAACTTAAGACTGTTACCTCTCATCACTAATTATCTGAGAAGAGGCCAACCTCCAGCTCGCCACAGCCTCCTAAGAGGCTGTAGAGAGTGATAAGATAAACTCTTATAAGCCTCCTCTTCTCCTGACTAAACAGTCCCAGTTTGTTCAGCTGTTCTTGTGCTCCAGACCCTTCCTCAGCTTTGTTGCCCTTCTTTGGGCCTCAGCATCCTTCCTTAGTAAGGGGTCCGAACATGAGCACAGTACTCAAGGTGCAGCCTCACCAGTTGCAAGTACTGAGGGATGTTCACCTTCCTGCTCCTGCTGACCACACTGTTTCTGATATGAACCGGGATGCCATCGTCCTTCTTGGCCACCTAGGCTCACTGCTGGCTCGTGTTGAGCTATCTGCCAAATAACAGCCCCAAATCCTTTTCCTTCTATGCTGCTTATCAGCTACTCTGTCCCAAGCTTATACCACTGCATGGTGTTGTTGTGACCAAAGTATAAGATCCAGAAGATGGTATTGTGTTGAAGATTATACGGTTGGCCTCAGCCTGCTGGTTTATCCTATGCAGATCCCTCTGTAGGGGCTTCCTAACCCCCAGGCAGATCAACACTTCCATCCAGCTTGGCATCATCTGCAAGTTTATTGAGGGTGCACTCAATCCCCTCATCCAGATTGTCAATAAAGATGTATATATAATATAATGCACAGGGCTGGCCCCAATGCTGATACCCTGAGAAACACCACTATTGACCCTTCGCCAGCTACATTTAACTCCATTCACTGCTGTTCTCTGGGCCCAGCCGTCCAGCCAGTTTTTGCCCAGCAAAGATTACAGCTGTATAAGCCATGGCTTCCAGCTTCTCCAGGAGAATACTGTAAGAGGCAGTAAAGCCTTTGACTCTACTTAGATACATTACATCCACAGTCTTTCTTTCATCCACAAGATGAGTCACCTGGGTTTTTTTTTGTGTAAAGTAAGCTGATATGCATTAGCAAAGGGTTCAGACATCTGTACCAGAGATTGCAAGAAATTAGCATTTCAACACTTAGTTCTGATTTTTGTCAAATGAGAAGTTAGTAGTTAATGATGAAATATAGTCAGACTAGATATTTTATGGAGAAAGGCAGTAAAGTGAAGGTAACTTGGTTGTATTCTCACCTGGAAGTCAGTAGTTCCATGGGCACTAGAGCTAACATTACTTTTTGTCTGATGTGTTTCCTTCAGTCTAAGCACTCTGAAATCATATTCACATTGCTGCATATCCTAATCTCAAACTTTCCTAGTCAGTGACATTAAATGTAAGTTATCCGTGCTGGAGAAAAAAGGCTTTCTTCCTTAAAGTAGTAATTCATGGAGGCTTGCAGAGTTCTTTGTTTGTCACACTCACTGAAGTAACAGCGCATTAACTTGCAGACTGCTTATGTTACCACTTTCAGTGATGTGGCGGGGGGGAGGAATTTTCATGGGAAAATTATTTTGCTGTAGTTTAAAAAGTAACCTGAGAGTATGCACTGCCTTTTTGGAGAAAGGCATGTGTAGAAGGAGCAATTTGTATTTCGCTGTAAACACCACAAAGCCTGAGAATCTTCTAACAATACAGAACAGTCTGCTCAACACTCCATGGGGGACAGCAGCATGAAGATAACAAATGTTTGCTGGCCGCTTTGAAAGACCACGGAGACTGAAGTTCTAGACCATGAATCTGCATCATTCGTTGGCTGCACTGAGTGCATATCAGAGAGAAAACAGGCCACAGCTTTAACCTGAATAGGTAGCATTAGTTGGCATTAAAAAAGTGGTAATCCTGCCAAAGCAAAAGTAAGCTGGAATCCTTCTGGGATGCTCCTATTTCAGACACATAGTAACAGTATTGAACTGTGCTGTTAGTGCCAATGAGAGAATCTGGCTCAGGATAGTTCTAGGAAGAGCTCATTAAGGTGTTTTGGAGCATGAGGTGTATGCCAAGGACTTTGGTCTTAAGTTCCTTAGAACTGGATCTGAAGAAACCATTCCCTCTGTTTTGTTTTCTTTTTTTTTTAATCAGTCATTCCCCCACTTACACATATAAAGTACAGTTTTGAGAAGATAAAGGATAGTTCCTGCTTTTTCCACTTGATGTGTTTGCCATTTAGACTCAGTTCTGGATCCCTTTAAGCAAGGCAAAGCTAAGCTGCTGCTGTACACACAGAAGGGAGACTCCGTAGGTTCCACTAAGGGAAATGTTTGTCCCATCTTGTTCAGTAGTACTCCTGTCATCTTGTTATTCTGTATCTAGTTCAAGAGAGGGATTTTGCTCTTTAGCCAAGCTTTTGATGAAACAGAGGTTTTTAAGTTCTTTATTTTTTCATTATGCAAGGTGATTCTGAGTTCAGGGAAGGAAGTGAAGTAGGGGATTGCCCCAAGTTAGCAGCTCTTATGTTGCTACTGAATTGTCATGAGAACTACATTTTCACTGGGGAAAAAAATAGTACTTATGACTAGGGAAAACAAGATGTGTACATGATAATTTTAAGAACATAACATTTTCTTATTTGAAGAAATCCTGGATACTGTAAAGAGCTCTTGTTGCTTGGTTTTTCTGATTTTACTATTGGACGCTGTATTGAAACCACTGTAACAAATGAGGCAGAATTACTAATTGCACCTGTGGAGCCATTTTCTGCAAGAAAGCTTGACATTTCTTCAGTACCTCAGCAAAAGAAGACAACTGTTATTGCCCCCAAATGCAGAAGGTATGGTGAATTGGAGAGGGGAGAAAATACTACTTGTGTAATGCTGTTGTATATCATTTGTTAAATGTGGAACTGAAAGACTTAATGCATGTTTTCATAAGTGTTATAAGCATGTTAATTTCAGACTTTACTGACAGAAGAGTTTTTCTAGTAATAAACTGCTTGATTTCCTTGTAATGTGTTCAGACAGAAACACTCTACTATACGTGTACAAACGTAACGTGCAAATCAGGTTACTATGCAGCTGTGTCCTACAAGTGAGTTATTTCATATTTTTCGTCTCTTAATCACATTTGGAGTTGACTTCTTAAATCCTCAAGCATCTTGGCACCTTTGTCAGATAAATTTGTAGAGGTTCAGCTTTGATTTAGAACTTTCCATTTTGCAGATAATTTCTAAATATTAACTTACGCTATTTGCTTAGTTATAATAATATGATTAAAAAGGAAGAGGATAAAAGCAGATTCATAATGTTTTTGTACAATTGGTAGCTGGAACACTTACTTTTCATGTCAGAGTAGCAAACTTAGAATTGTAATTGTGAAGCAATTGTGAATTAATCCATTGATTAATGGATTTATTGCATGTGTATGTTTTTAATAGCCTCAATGATGTGGCATGTTAATTAGCTGTCCTTCACATAATTTTTTTTTTAAAAAGTTGATAATATGGCATATGTTTCTGTTTTAGAAGTAGCAGAAAAATTCCAAGCTTCCTCCCGCATTATACCGTACCAAACGAGTTAAGAAGATGCGTGGAGCAGAAGTTAGATATTCTGAGCTTTCAGCCTCTCCTCGCAGAGGTATGCAAGTATAGTTTTGTATAAGCAAATTTATTTTGTCTTTTCTAACTGGCCTTTATTTGGCAAAAATTTGTAGCACTTAGTGTAATAGAAGATGGTATGATACTGTTACCAAATAGACTAAGACTGTTGTCTCTATCCTTTAATTTATATGGGTTTTGGTTGGTCACAGAGTCCAAGCTTTGTAAGAATGAAAAATGGTAAATGTGCAAGATTGGAGAAGTTGTTGATGCTGGGGAGGGGGATATTACAGAAGGTGGCAGAAGATCAGTGCTGTTGACTAGAATCACATTTAAGTGAGAATGTATTCTAAGTGAAAGCATTCCTTGCTCTTGATCATTGTTTAGAGAGTTTTGTGCTGCTGGAAAAACCTCTTCAGAGAGATGTGTTAAGCTCTGAGGGAGAAAGTTCAGGTTCTTTCAGCTTGTCATAAGCCATGTAATAATCAAACAGGGCAGGCTGATGTGACTCTGTCTATGTGCAGTGTACAGAGATTTTTTTTATGCTTTCTGGGATTGGTGAGCAGTAGAATTCTGTTTTTAAACTGCCCCTGAATTTGGGTGTTGAAACTGTCATTGTAGTTAGGCAAGGCGTCATTAGCTCTTTAGCTGACTGGCTGCTGTATCTTAGCTCCAGGGACTATACAGATTCTGTGTTGTCTGTTATGGGAGTTCAAAGGATTAGTTTATTTAGGTGCTGTATTTATGCACCTTATTTGGTGAATAATATCGAGGTACTGGAACAGGCTGCCCAGAGAGGTTGTGGATGACCCATCCCTGGAGATGTTCAAGGCCAGATTGGATGGGGCCCTGGGCAGCCTTATCTAGTATTAAATGGGGAGGTTGGTGGCCCTGCCTGTGGCAGGGGGGTTGGAGATTCATGATCCTTGAGGTTCCTTCCAACCCTGGCCATTCTGTGATTTGGTAACCTGGTTGCTGTGCAGTCTAATTTTAGAGATGTTTATTATAATAAAGATTGATGGGATGAATATACTTCAGTGTAGAGGTTACAAATGTAATGTATACTGTTGTTTGTTTTTTTTTTCAGCGTCTTAATCTGGAAAATTATGAAGCAAAGTTTTCTACTCTCTTATGGCTTGAAGAGATCCATCAGGAAATGGAAATAAAAAATTTTGACATGTGTGGGGTTACTTTGAAAAGGAGTGGGAATTTGTTAGTGTTGGAAGTGCCAGGAGTGGAAGAAGGCAGACCTCACCTGGTTGCAGGTAGTGATTAATGTGAGATAAACCTGAATACCATATTTTCACACAAACTCGGTTGCATTGTCATTTACTTAAGGAAGTCTTCAAGAAGTTTGAACACAAAATCATTAATCTAGGCTACTAGACAGGTGAACTGCACTGCTTGTGTCTCACAGTCATGCTGTGGCTGCTGTCTGAAGAAGCATTACATATGTCTGCCATTACCAGTGATCTGTTATTTTCAGGCTTCTCATGAAAATGGATGATTTTTTCCGCAAAAATTTTGTTTCCACAAAAACATTGCAATGTGGTAAGATCTAAAAAGCAATAGGTATATTGAAATCAAAAAATTAGTAATATCTAATACATACAAAGTATGCAAGGTACTGTTCAGAGGAGATGTTGAAGGTCTGATGGCATCAATATTTGATACCTTTTAAAATGTAATATATAATTGTATATAGCAGTTCAGAACTAGTGCCTAATGAGCTATTCATGGATACAGCAAGTTTGCTGTAGGATGTGTTATCATGCAAATTTCTTGTTGTAACCATGCCACAGGGAAAGTAAAACTCTCACTGCGGTGCTTCACTTGTATTTCTTGTAACAGTGTATTATCTTTTAACTTTATTTCTAATTAGGTGATAAGGTGATACTGAAGAGTCAGGTCTACTCTGAGCATGTAATAGAGTACATTGCCT
Source organism: Perdix hodgsoniae (assembly GCA_035772895.1). NCBI lineage: Eukaryota > Metazoa > Chordata > Aves > Galliformes > Phasianidae > Perdix > Perdix hodgsoniae. The sequence continues at coordinate 14,155,757 of JAPSGF010000006.1, read as the reverse complement.
ATGTTACTGAGGTAAGTAAGGTCTGTCTTCTGTTGAATATACTGTAATCTACAGGATTCAAAGGGGAAGCTGGCAATTAATGAGATTAGAGACTATCTTAACCAGTTTTGAGGAAGCCAGATTAGTTTTCTATGAATTAAGTGATGTATTTTTATTGTGAATTTAGTTTTTCCAGGGACTTCCTTTTCTCTAGATTGTAATCCTTACCTGCCCTGAAAGCACTTGTAATCTAGAACTGTAATATGTTGGTTGTTAGTAAATCTAGATGGCTAAGGTGTTCAGTTTTCTCTTCCAGTAATTTCAAATATGCTTTTGTGTATAAATGACTAAACTCTTCAATAAACTGATGTTTGCTTTTTTTCCTACAGATATGTAATGAAGATGTTACTCTTAAATGTAATGCTGATTTTGAACAGGCTTACAATTCAGAACCCATGGATGTGGAATTTGTTCACTGCAGGTATTTTTCTACACTTCCAAAAATCAACATTGATGAGCTACAAGACACATGATTCTTCTAGCAAAGTAACTTTTAAAAACACATGAGTCTGTCTCTTGGTGGTTTTGGTAGTTACAGGAAGGGCACAATTAAGCTTTTAGGAGTCAACTCTTTCACGTCTTTCCTACTATCCTACTTGGTAAAAGACTGCAATGGTAGTCATTATGTACAAAGCATTCTTGTTTTGTCTCTGTTTTTATATGTAAGTGATTATTCCACCACCTGGCACTGAAGCACTTACTGGGGTTGTATGGGGTTCTTTTTCGTTGTATAAATTGTGATTCTTTGTGAGTGCTTTTTGTGGGTTTTTTTTTTTTCATAAGAAAAAATTATACCATTATGACTGCAGGACTGTTTATAAATTGTTGATGTTAACTACTCACACTTTGTGTCGTATTATTTGTTTATCGGTGCTTAATCTTCAATTTAAGATCAGTTTTGCAGAAAGCTTGCGTGAAAAACTATCCAAATCTGAAACAAAAGGTCATCTTTCTCATTGAAGAGCTGGAGATGTAGTAACACTCATAGCAAGGCTGTTGACTGACATGTCTACAGTGTGCTTTCCAATAAATACCCTGCAGTATTTCTGTGTAGAACTATTTTTATAAGCACTGCTACATAGAAAATATACTGGTTACCTTAATGTTTCTGTAGTTTATGAAAATTTGGGATTTTACTTTAATCCACAAACTGTTGATCTGCTTTTCTAATAACAGGATTCCTAGCAGGCGGTGCCAGATGGCAGTTGAGCAAGCTAAGTGTCTGGGTGAAAAAGGTACACTTCAGTTGGTTTAAGCTGTCTGGAGAGGCCTGTGGGGAGTCTTCTTCTGTTTTTTTATTGCTTTCACATAAAGGCATACTTAGATGGATGTGTTATAGTCTGTTTTTACAGGAATATTCTGTTCATTTAATTGAAAGACAGCTCTCTAAATGTAGAGGGGAGTCTTATTGGCCATCAAAGGAAAAAAAAAAAAGTTAAGTTTTTGTAAATAGTTTGAACAGATAAGATCTGTATAAATCATACAGCTGTAACAGTGTAACACTGGTATGTGAAATGGCAGTGTTTTGTGTTACCTCAGAACTTTACTGCAAAGCACAGGTATCCTGTTCTGTGATTGAGCAGAATGGTCCATGTGGTCTCTGCACAGGTCTTTTCTACTTTTGTGTTAGGATTATAAGCCAGTTGTAAAAGCACAGAGCAGGATGATATATCAGCAAAATGTGTGTTCATGTGATTCTCAAATTTTTCTATTTTCTCTTCTGAACTTGTAGTGTTATTTCCGGAAAAGCTTCTCTTACAGTCACCGCAAGATGTCAAGACCGAGAATACAGCTGAGTGTTGTGGTGTTGCTGATGGCTTTGAGCAGTGTTCCCCGCAGAAAAGTGAGGTAACTGTCTGTAAATGTTTGTTCTAACTGAGCAGCGTCCGAATTTGTAACAGATACGTACTTCACGGCTGTTGTTAACAAGTATTGGTTTTAGCATCAAATAACTGAAGTCGCATTCTGTTACTTTATGATGACAGAAGTTTGTTTGCTCACCAGAAGAGAGGAAGTTTGATGACAAATGATGCTATTAAGCTAGCCCTCCCATCTAGAAAGGAAAGTTTTAGCAACAATCTGTATTATAATAATTTGAACTGTCACATTTCCCCTAAACTAGTTATCATAGCAACTTCTAAGATATGTGAAGTTCTCTCACCATGGCAGGAAACACTAATCATCCTGATCTGTGCAAATTCACCTAGGCTTCTTTACTGCTTGTTAAATTATAGGAAGAAATTGTAGAAGTCTTTCTTAAAACAGCCTTCAGAATGATATTTAGTTTTCTTTCCTATTTGAAGTAGATTGTCACCAGCACTGAATCACAAATCAGCTTTGGGGTTAGTTTTATTTGGTTTTGTCCAGAGTTTCCACAACATCTCTATAGCTTTTTTCAATATTTTACAACATTTCCACTGAATGATTTCTGCCCCCCATTCACAGTGTGAATCTTCTATCTGCAACTTTGGATGTGGCGCCTTGTTACATTATATGCTACTACAAAGAATTGAGAAGTGTTGGTCTCTTTATTTATTTTTTTTTCCCTTTTTCTTTTCCTAACTCTATTTTAAGACATTATAGGCATTAGGCTGCCTATTTACCTCTTCCTTATCAAACTGAAAAGTCTAAATTGTTTCAATCTCTCCAGTTCTTAGTAACATGATGTTTGTATACATCAGGCATCCATAATAATTCAGTTTCCTGAACAGGACCTGGGGATTACTGCTCAGTTAGTGTTTTCATAGCCTGTCCTGATTCATGCAGTTACTCAGTCCCAGGTGCAGAGCTTTCAATTTAGATTTTCATGACGTTTTTTTTTTATCCTACTGCAAAATTTCTTCAAACGAAGATGAGCCGACAGGCATTTCAGCTAAGACTGTTGATATTGTGTTGTTTGCTAATTTACTGAGTGTGTATTTGTTCGCATCATAGTTGTTGAATATAATAACATTTGCCCCAAATACACGCAGGGGTACCTAGTTTGTGACCTGTTTGCAGATGAGTAATGAACTATTGTTTAACACCCTTTGAGCCCAGTAATCCAATCAATTTTCCACTCACCAAACCATCTGTTAATCTAGTTAATGTTCTTGTTACTCCAAAATAAGAATGCCACAGTAAATAGACCACTTCAGAAGCCTTACTGAAGCAAAGGAGTATTACAGTGACTGCTTTTCTTCTCTTCACATAATAATCCCTTCATTATAGAATGAAATTAGGTGGTCCAGTTCTTCTTATATCATCAGTAAGTTCTGTCATCTGTTTCTAAACCCACACAATACTTATTTCTTTCCACCACAACTGTTTCCAGAATCTCTTCTTGTTACTCTGTTCACACTGCATTTAAACATAAGTTTAAATGGATTTTGGCTTTCCAGATTTTATCCAGTTGTCCAGGTAACATGTTTTATACTTTGCTTGTCCTTGCTTATGCTTCCAGTTTGCATTCTATGAATTCGTCAAGAAGCTACAATCTTAGAAAAGGACACCTTCTGTTGAAATTCTTGATGGTCTTGTGAAGCAGAATGTTTCATTATGATGTGTCATTAAACAGCTTTTAGTTCTCCTGGGCATCCCCATACAACAACTTCCTGGAGGCTTTTGCCTCATGATTCCTTAAAGAAGCTGAATTTTGCTAGAAGGTCCAGAGTTGTGATTCTGCTTCTACCTTCTTCCAGATGCTGAGCCTTGCATATCTTGCAGTATCTTGCAGTATTTGCAGTAAATGTTGGTATATAGAAGTGTGTCTTTTCCTATATATTCAGCATTATTTATGATTGTTCCTTCTGCCATTTGTGCCAGGAAGCTGTGGCCCACTCACTCTATTAACTCTAGAAACTTCCTGAGTGAATTGCAATAAGTATGTGAATGATGGAAATCTCCTGTGAGCAGCACAGCTTGTGATCAGGGGACTAATGCCAATTGTTTGTGGGAAGTCTTATCCATCTCCTCCTTCTGATGGTGAGGTGTTACAGACACCACTAGACAATATTGCTCCTGTTCCATCCTGCTCTGGTAACAGCTCAGACATGGCACTGGTTTTGCTGTAATTTCCAGCCAAGATGCTCCATCACATGGACACAGATACAGCGGTAGGAGGCACAGCATAGCTAGTTATTGCAAGATGCCTGTGTCTACTGGGTCAATTCTGGTTGACTAGAAAGGTGGCAGAGAGCATAATAAGGATCCCTCATCTTACCCCAGACTAACATAAATTCTCTAAAGCTCTGGTTTTTTCAGGTCGTCACTGGTAGCTGTCTGGATAAGTAGCATAGTGACTAATCAGATGGGCTGCCTAAGCCTTGCAGTGTTCTCTTGGCATCGTGGTGCTAGGGAAGCAGCAAAAATACCAGGATAACATGGCTAGGAAGCAAGTACCTCTGTTCTGTATAAGAAGTAATCAACACTGATGCTTGTCATTACTGTTAGAAACAGTATTATTAATAGAATTGTAGCAGCTGATTGAGAATGCTGGTAGTGTCACTACAAGCAGTTTCCTTTTGAGCTGCAGTCTGAGAGGTATCATCTTGCAGAACTTGAGTGTTAGCTTTTATGGAAGGAGATAAGTTTCTTGACCATGGCTTCAAAATCCCCACCTGAGTATGTAATGCATTTGTGAAGTAGATGTTTAAAGTTACTATAAATGCAAACTTTGAGAAACCTTAAATTTGAAAAGTCTTAGCATCTTACACTCTCTTTGTTCACAGGTATTCTATTTATTGAAGTAAAGCCATTTAATGGGGAAAAAATAAAACTAAGCAATTTCAAGCATTAGAGAAGATGGTTGCTTGTTTCTGTAAAGTTATAAATGTGTTTACCTTTGTTTGATATTTCCAGGTCAGAAAGCTGCAGAACAAGCAGACAAAATGCATGGCATCAAGGCAGATAAACATAGCAGATGCAGCGACTGCTTCTGCAGAAACAAGCCAACTTGGTATATTTTACTACTTTTTTCAATATTTATAGCCAGTTTAGGATTGCAGTCACTTCAGACAAATACAGGCAGAGTACAGTGTTTTTTGGATGTCCTCATGCTTGTTTAAGGAGAAACTTTATAGCAGGAAGTTTCATTAGAGTCCTTCTGTGGATTATTTCAACATCTTCTGTTAAGCAGACTTCCAGTGATATAGTTTGTACTCAGTAAACTAACTATTCCTAATCATCAACTGGAATATTTTTGGTCTCATTCAGAATTTCCATTTTGTTGCTGGAATGTCTATTTTGCTGAAAATGGTAATTATTTTTGAAAGGTTTCAGAAAGTGCCTATAATGTCTGTGCTTATCTGGGAAGCTGACTTCAGCAGTTAAGTGCACTGATATTGAAAGAGAGGGATATTATCTCTTTGTAACAGTAACATACTTGAATTGGGATGCAGATTACTTAGATGGCACTTCTGTCCGGGAGTTAATAAGATTCTATTGTGGTAAGCTGCAGCTAAACTGAATGAGGTGTGGGGAATTCCTGTGGTCTTTATAACTATCATAGGTCATCTAGTACTGGTACTGTCTCTGAAAGTTTACTGAAATTTTGCAATTAAAGGGGGGGAAAAAAAAGTGCTTAATATTAAAATTACTGAAGTTTTTACAGATATATTTTTTTAAAAGTAGATAATGGTGTCCTTTTTTGTCCATTAATTTTTTAGGAGATCCAGTATGCTTCTGAATTATTGATGTTTTATTTTCTCCATGCTGTTCTAGGAAAATTGAAAAAAATAAATTAAGGCATAATATGAATTGCAGTTGCTTTAATCTGTGTATGCTTAAAAATATTTTTTGTAATTTTAATATGTACTTATCTTGATCATAGTTGAGGAAACTGAGACGATTAAATGGAGAGCTGGTGAATTTTTCAATCCTATGCTTAACAAACAGCAGAAATTGGCAGTGAAAAGGATACTGAGTGGTGAATGTCGTCCAACACCTTATATTCTATTTGGACCACCAGGAACTGGAAAAACGATAACAGTAGTTGAAGCTATTTTACAGGTAATGGCGGATGATGAATGGATAGTCTCTAATCTTTTCAGTGTTAGAACACTTAAGGTGAATCTGTGAGTACCATCACTTCTTTTTTTTTTTTAAGCAAGATTTGGAAATGTTCTTCATAAGCCTTTTCACTGAGCTATTCAGAATGATGAAATTAATATGAATTTGAAAAAAAATCCTGAATGGCTTATTTTTATATCTTAAAGCTTTAGTGAATATTACCTAACTCCTGATTCTAGTACTGCATAATAGATTCTTGAAGCACAGTATGCATTAATGTAATAACCATGCAGTAGTTCTGCTCTGAGTGTACTCAGCTTGAGAATGCTTAAATTATGGATGTCAAGAGTAGTTCTTGAACTGCAAAAGGATGGATGATTACAATCTGGATTCTATATTCAGTAAAATAAAATGGATGTATGTTTGAGCTATTGCTACTTTTCCAAATAACCTTTTCTTTTTGTGATGTCCATCTTTTTGATTGTAGATACATTTTACTTTACCACATAGTCGAATTTTGGTTTGTGCACCATCAAATGCTGCAACAGATCTGATTTGCTTGCGACTGCATCAAAGCAATCTATTAAAACCAGGAGCTATGGTCCGAGTCAATGCTACCTGTAGATCTGCAGAGGTAAATGTTCAGATAATGAGTAGTATTTCCTTTTTAATATTTTAATCTTAAAATACTGATTTATTAATGCAACTGCCAATATTTATTAGGCTGATGAGACTTGGCTAGGAAAGTAGTAAGTAATCTAGCTTTTCCAGAAGATGAACTGAAAAATATTTGTGTATGAAACATATCTACAGTCTTGATGGATGAGGAGAATGCATATGTCTTCTTCAGACATGTTCAACCAAGAATACATTTCAGTGCATGGGTCTAAGTCTAAACATTTTGTTCCACTTCCAAAATATTTTTGGTGAGTTTTTTTTAATTATTCAAATAAAAATATCTGGAGTGATATTTTGCTAAGCATACTATTTTGTTTCTGCAGCAAATTGATGACATGGTGAAACCTTACTGCAAGGATGGTGATGATATTTGGAAAGCAGTGTGGTTCAGGATAATAATTACCACTTGCAGTAGCGCAGGAATGTTTTATCAAACAGGAACAAGGTACAGTACTGCAAACAGGAGTATTATTGAGATATCTGGCTTCCTGGCAAACCTCTTGTTCTTAATAATGTTTCAGCTGAGAATTTCTTCAGAGTAAATTTAAGAAAGCGTCTTGACGCAATTGTTTTTCCACCACAGGCAGTGGGAGCCTTAGCTGTGACATTGCTGTTTACAGTCATGTTGTCTTAAAAGTGTTTAGGAGTTCCACTAAAAATCATATTGTAGTTAGTTTTTTTAAATAAAGTCTTCATTAGTTCTAAAGAGCCACCACGTAAAGTGTTGTTAAGTAGAGATTCCTCTGGTTTTGCTTTTAGCTTTCTAAAAGGATACTCTTAAGTGTCTGACTGATTTAAGAGTTGTTTTATAGAAATAGAGGCTAGCAGTTGTCTTTGCTAAACCAAGCACATTATTCAAATGAAATAGTTGGAGGTATTTGAGAACAAGGAAAATTTTTCCAAATGTCTTAACCTTACTATAAATAAAGCTATAATTAAGATAAGCAGTGGTTGTATACATGAGAGCATGTAGGAGAACTCGCAGATGAAGAATTAGAAGGAAAAACACAGTGACTGCCTTCTGCCTTTTGATGCATTTTCAGCCTTTGCTGTTGTTTATGTGGAGGTTCCTGGCACGCTTAACAGGGATGTTCACAGAATTGCTCAGATCAGCCACGGGGTGGCAGAATTAACGTATCTGGGGGGGGGGAAATGCCCAGTTCTGAGTTCCTGTTATTTAATTCTAGGCTTGGACACTTTACACATGTGATTTTGGATGAGGCTGGGCAAGCAAGTGAACCAGAAAGCCTGATTCCTATTGGTTTAATTTCAGAAGTTAATGGTCAGGTAGTTGTCTCAGCATCATCTTTTGAAAGGAAAAAAGATTATTAGCAATGTGAATGATGTAAGATGCAAGCTGCCATTCCTGATAATGAGTATGAAGTTGTGAGTACATATAATAAACTTCACAAATGTACAATTAAGTCAGTTTTAGATTTTGAACACAGTTTTCTTTTCCACGCTTTAACATAATTGTTTTATGTCTGAAGCTAGTCTGCATTAGAAGGACAGAGTTCAGAATATGAAATATGTTGAAAATATTTATTTTACAGCAGCAGTTTACTTCTCTTCTGGGTCTAACCCTTTGCAAACAAGTTAGGTGTTTGGGGGGAAAGCAGAGAGCTTGATGTACACTCATCTTGGAATTCTGAAGTGTGCATGTTACTGAGACTACATTTAATAACAGTTTTAATAGTTTATTCTTTTTAAATACACAGATAGTTCTGGTTGGAGATCCAAAGCAGTTAGGGCCTCTAATAAAATCTAGAATTGCAGTGGCTTTTGGATTAAATATATCCTTGCTGGAAAGACTGATATCGAGAGATATGTACCTGAGAGATGAGGATGCTTTTAGCGCTGATGGGTCATATAACCCTTTGTTGGTGAGTAGAATTAAATTATTTTACTTTTTTTCAGATAAAGAATGATAAACTACATTTGCTGATGTTTTCTTAACACCTTTTTTTTTTCTTTTTTTTTTTTTTTTTTGTCTTTTAATCCCCATGCTTAAGTTTAAGTCTGGCTTGAACATTAGCTTACTACTAAGTCTTTATTATTTTGAATATGTGTTCCAAATAGCAGGGATGCTGTAACATCTTAAAACCTTTCTTTGCTTAAAAACAAAATTTCTTCAGAGTTGGCCAAATGCGGTGCATGTAGCAAAATTCTCAATAAGGGTTTCATTGTCCAACTTAAAGTAACTTTATAACATAATTATCCACAAATGCGCAGGCGCAATTTAAGCTTTTATCATGAAAAGACAAGTAAAGCTGTCTTTTTAAATATGAAGATACCCTTTCTACCCCTGTCTTGCTTTGTGGTCCTGCATAGCTCTATTCAACTCTGTTGAAAGAGAGTGAAAACCCTGGGGCAAGAGCACTGTTTTGGATAATCAGTCCTTGAATGAAGACAGCTCTGCACATGCATATTGAAAATGCCTTCATTTTTTAGGTACAGAAAACAAAGTAATAAAAAATTGATAACAGTGTGGCCAGAGGAAGAAATCTAATGGCAAACTCAAGTTGCTCAAGGGTGGTTGGGTATTAGGTGATGCTTAATTCTAAGCTTTAGGCTGCATTTTTCTACCTTTAATACAATTTTTTGGCAGCTTTGGGAAAGCTAACATTGCAAGATGGTAAGTGGTCTTCTTGGGAGCTGCATACCTTGAAGTCTGATGAATAACTCAATTATCTTTATGAATCCCTTCTAACTCAGGATATTCTATGATTCTAACTGCCTGTTTCAGTTACAGATTTTATTTTTTGTCTCTGCAGATCACAAAACTCATAAACAACTACAGGTCACATTCTGCATTGCTTGCCTTACCATCAAAACTGTTTTATAATAAAGAGCTCGCAGTTTGTGCAGACACTTCAATAGTAACTTCTTTGTTACACTGGGAGAAATTGCCCAGAAAAGGGTTTCCATTAGTTTTTCATGGAGTAAGGGTATGTAAAATGTTCATGTAGCCTAAGTAAAAATAAAGAAGCTTCATAGAAGTTTGCTTATGTTGTAGACAAAAGTTGTATTCACTGGAATGAATTTCAGAAAGAATATGGAAAAAGAATAAGTTTTTTTCAAAAAGTGTGGCTTCTTGGCCATCTGGTTTTCAAAACAACTACTGAAGACAAATAGTTTTCTAAAAATTTAAGTAACTGCAGATTGCAGGGTATTGTGAAGACATTTTAATAAAAATTTAAATTGGCAAATATAGCAGTATGGAGTTGCAGGCAACTCCATTAGATTTAGATTAATTCAGGTGAGAGTCTGCTGCATTAGAATGAATGCAAGTCTCTAAAACTAGAAGTTTATTAAAGATTAAAAAGTCAAGGATAAAACAGGTACTTCAGGAAGAAAAATTTGCGTGGGTCTTCTAAGAAGTTAGTGAAGTAATAAGTGGTGTATCCACTGTTTGAAGATGCTTGTGTCCTCTTCTGCTGCTTTGCTCAAAAGCAGGATAACAGCTTGCAAACACCTGTTATTCTGAGCTGAGATTTATATTCTTTGTCAGATATATGAAGCACCATCATCATAAAATACAGGTGGTGGTTGCTCATTGAAAAAGATTTATAGCAAATAAAGACATTTGTGTATAGTGTTACATTACAATTTCTGTTGTTCTTTAGATACATTTTTTTGTTTCTTGTTTGTTTCGCGTTTAAGATGTTTAAGACTATAATCAATTAAATATGTAGTTAGTTTTTGCACATGGTCTTCATCTGCTCACTTTGCTTCTCCTAATACAGGGCAAGGAAACTCGTGAAGGTCACAGTCCTTCATGGTTTAATCCAACTGAAGCAGTTCAAGTAATGCAGTACTGTTGCCACCTGGCTAAAAATGAAAGCATTGCAGTGTCAGTGAGCGATATTGGAGTGATTACACCGTATCGTAAGCAGGTATAGCTAGTATTTGAAACTTCAGAGTTACTGTATTTAAAGTTGTAGTTTTGCGTTGCTGCTCTGGTTTGGTAAAGTGGGAAGGCACATCTCAGAGCTTCACTGTGTTTCATTTCGCATTGTATTATCATTCACTAATGATGTTCCCATTAAATCTAGAGTTTAGAATGGAAAACCTCAGTTTCTCACTCTGTATGGTGAAAGTAGCAAAGGGTCTCTGCACAACCCTCTTGAGGGGTTGGGAGAAGCTGTTTGCCCTGCCACACCTGTGGTAAGTCTTAGGGTTGGCACGTATTCCATGATGGAAGAAGAGCTTGCATGGATAAACTCCTAAGAGCTAAGTTGTTTGTGTCATTAAAATCTGTCAAAAAAACCTGTAAATTTCTGTTTACATGTAGGTAGCAAACATTCCCCCTGTTGAGTCACTTAAGAAGTGTTGTACATAGCAGGAAAAGCTACTGTTTTGTTTTAAAATCTTAGTAGTGGATGATGGCTAAGCTTGTTGTAGGCATTCCCTACAACCTGTCTGTCTTCAATTACTTTACACGTCTCATGTCTTTGGTTTCAAAATAATCCACTCTAAAATATAAAAATAAATTTCTTCAAACATTTTTTCTAGGTAGAAAAAATTAAATTTCTTCTGAGAAGCATTGATTTGTCAGATATTAAAGTTGGCACAGTAGAAGAGTTTCAAGGACAAGAGTGCATGGTTACCATCTTATCAACAGTATGTATACTTGTGATCTTGTCTAGAATATTTGTGTGTTCTTAATTCTCTGTAGCTTTTTTCTGAGATAGAGCTTTGGGGAATGAGGATGAGAAAACCAAGGGAACTATGATTTTGTCACTCGTCTGCCATAGTATTTGGGAAAAAAATTGAAATGCATGCAAACAGGATGGTATCTGTGCTTTTGAGGTAGACTTCAAACCTTTCTAGATAATTCAAAATGAGTTTATAGAGTTTTATACAGGTAATACATCTTCACTTAAGCATGCTGAGAGACGATGGAAACTGGATGCAGTATAAATATTAGAGGGAACTGTATAAATCACAGTAATCCAGAGTCATTGTTTAACTTATAGATGTTGATGTAGGTTCTTTTCATTTTCTGTTTGAGAATTACCACATAATTATATGCAGCTGATGATTACCCAGACACTGGTGCTGACTGTAGGAATCCAGTACCCTCTTTTTACTGTTAGGAGAACACTTGACAGTCTTTCATGATCATTTTCATTATGTGCTGTTGAAGTGTTCTGCTGCATAAGTTTTGGGATGTTGGTAAATGTCTTTTCTAGCTTCTGGCTATTTGAATCTGAAGCTATAAAATACCTTTCAAAAAAAAGGGACAGGAAAAAGAAGCCTGTGGTGTGGTTGTACTTCAGCAGTGCACTGATCACAGGACATCATTTTCACAGTACTTCACTTCCTTGATTCAGTGTTGGTGGTGGTTGACTACATCTATGTAAATATGACAGTACAGAGGCACAAATTGCATCGCTAGAAATTTGTATATAAACATGAGAATGCAAAGCTGTTTGTTTTCACTCTTTGCAATAAGTGAATCTTTCAGAAAATTTATGACTGATCACAGAATCATAAAATGGCTCAGGATGGAAAGGACCTTAACAGTCATCTAGTTTCAATCCCTCTGCCATGGGCAGGTTGCCACCCACCAGATGAGACTGCCCAGGGCCCCATCCAGCCTGGCCTTGAATGCCTTCAGGGATGAGGCATCCACAGCTTCTCTGGGCAGCTTGTGCCTGCATCTAATCTAAGTCTCTCCTCTTTTAGATTAAAACCATTTCCCGTTATCCTATCACTATCAGATTATGTAGTATGGTGCCCACCATCCTGTTTATAAGCTCCCTTTAAGTACTGGAAGGCTGCAGTGAAGTCTTCCTGGAGCCTTCTCTTCTCCAGACTGAACGAGCCCAGTTCCCTCAGCCTTTCTTCATAGAGAAGTGTTCCAGCCCTTTGATCATCTTCCTGGCCTTCCTCTGGGACCGGTTTGAGAATTCCACATCTTTTTCTTTGCTGGATGCCCCAGGCCTGGACACAGTACTCTAGACAGAGCTTCACAGGGACAGAGTAGAGTGGAACAAACACCTCCCTCTCCCTGCTGGCCACCCCTTTTTTGATGCAGCCTAGGATATTGTTGGCCTTCCAGGCTGCACATGCACACTGCTGGTCCATATTAAGCTTCTTGTCCGTCAGGACCCCATGTCCTTTCCCGCAGGGCTGATCTCAAGGAGTTCTCCCACTCTATATGCATATCTGAAATGCCCTGCCCCAAGTGCAACACACTGAATCTCATTTAAGTTCAGCTGGTTTCATTTTTCAAGCTTGATAGAAGGGGATGTTGAGGAAACACAGGAAGATGGAAGTTTGGGAAGAATTGTTTTGAATTGTATTCAGTCCAACCATTGCATTTGATAAGGAGGCAAGAGGAGAAGAATGTGTCATTAAGTTGGGAGTTTCTGTTGTTATTTGGAAGGTGGTAGCTCTTGCCTTTCACTGCAGCTTTGCAAACTTTGCGAAGCTATCAGTCATAAATTTTGGGGGGGGGGGGGGGGGTTGGAAGTATCTCAGTGCGTGTTTTCTGCAAATGGTAGGTAAAGGTGTGGCCATATATTTCCACACTCTAGTCAACAGCCTGAAAACTTTTCATCACAGCTGAGGCATCAGGCCTCAAGAATGAGAAGCTGAGCTCCACTCCTCAGTGTTTATTGTCTTTTTGTTTTGAGTAGATGCAGGTTTATGCCAATTCCCTCTCTAAATGCTAGATACTATTCCAGTGCATATGAACATATCCCTGGTGTTTGGACTGACATGAAAACCCGTTAGGGGAAAATATACATCAGCATCTTGTCCTTTGGCTCCTCAGGCATGTAAAATTGTTGGACGGGTCTCTTGAAAGCAGAGTTTTACTTTGTGTTTATAAGGAGAATTCAGTGTGGAATCAGCAAGTATAAGCAGCAGCTAAATCAGCTCATCACTACTGATGCATGTTGCAGATGGCTGCTTCTTACAAGAATGTGTGATATTGATCCTTTACATTCTGAGATAACATCTATCAAATACTCTGAAAATGTATTGCACATTGACATAGTTCTGGACAAGAGTTTAAAACAAAACAAAACCCTGTGCTGAATCACTGGAAAAAAACTTTAGGTGAAGTTTTCTACCTCTCTAGAGAAAGATGTGGGCCCCTATAGATCTTTATTTCTACTTTTTTACTATTTCTACTATTTGTGCAAATTTGAGTTTAGAATGCAAAAAAAAATCCGTGCTTGCTTTTTTCCAAATGGTAGTATGTGTTTGGTGCAGTAAGTCTCAGAATGAAGTAGAAGAGATGTGTCTGGAATGTGGAGTTCTTGCAGTGTTTGTGACTTGGGATCCTTCAGAGCTGCTCAGGAATATGCATTACGGACTGAGCTCCTGTAAGTCTGGGTAATAGAGGACGTAGAGGGCAAACTCGTCAAAGGCAGAAATAAAACCCAGGAATTTGAGGCTCAAGGTAAGAGCAGTACTAGACTACTTCTAACAGGCGCACACAATTTCCAGGAGAGAGAAGGACAAAACAGCTATGAAAGCAGTCAGAGCCCTGGAGATGGGTTGACTTGGGTGCGATGAGGAAGGAAGCAGTTGGTTTGGGTGAGGTGGTGGTTTGTGATTTGAAGGAGCCATTTGGGGATTTGCTTGCTTTTTTTTCCTGATGGCAGTGGTACCATGCTAACTTAGTCATTCTTCATTGTATCATAGCTTTTGAATCCAGCATTGTAACTATATAGTTTTAGGTTGATGATACGTTCCTATTCATAAAAACCCTTTGTGATGGGAAATTGTTTTATCAAAGATTAATTCAAATATTGATGAGATAAAGCTGAAAATTTAATGAAAAACTGAATTTGCTTTAACAGCGTTTCAGTGGCATTTTCTTCTAAGCTAAGGCCAAGATGACTGACAGGACACTCTGAAATGTTACTGATTTTTAGGACATTAAAAAACCCAGCAACTCTAGCAGTTCTTCTACTGAAAAGATTACATCTTGAAAAACACTGATTTTATGTTGGTATCTTGTGTTTCAGCTTACAGTGGATATTCCTGATGCTCAAATAAAGCTAATACACCATTCTTTTGAAATTGTAGAAGTTATATTAGTGTACTATTGGAAAATAGACCTTCTCTGGGAAAACCAGTAATGGAAAATAAGTTAGATAGCTTCAAAATCCAAAATTCAGCTAACTTGTGTATTGCTCACATTGAGCTGTGGTTTGCTGTAGTGAGTAAATTAAGCTTTCTAATAGATTAAAGTTGCACTGTGACAAAGTAAGTTGGTTTCTCATTATTCCAGTTTTGAATCTGTATCTCTAATAAATTTTTAGGTGCGATCCTATGAAGACACACTTGCTGAAGAGGAATACTATTTGGGCTTTCTCTCTAACCCAAAGAGATTCAATGTAGCAATTACTAGAGCAAAAGCTTTGCTGATTGTCATAGGAAATCCTCATCTTCTTGTGAAAGTAAGTTGTTTTTGTTTTCTTCTTATATGTTTGAATCATGCGTGGTATTTGCCATGGTAAATGACTAGTTTGGAGGGGATTACCTGATGCCATTATTTTCATTTTTAAATGGAGAGAGGTAGAAGTAATTATTCCCAATTAACCACCTGCCAAAAAGGTCTCCTTTTTGAGTTCATGCATGGTTCTTTCTGACCTTCTCAACAGAAAAAACAATATTCTGAATGAACTGAATGGGAGGTGTGGTCTCCCCACACCTATGAGTAACACATGTAACTTAGTCCATCTGAAGGTATCTTCCTACTATGTTGCTCCATGCTTGCACTGTTTGTGCTGTTCTGTTTATGGAAAAGGTCCTATTAAATCTCCTGTATTTGTGTGCCTTGTTAATTTGTTGGCAGGTTCATTACACAGAGTAACATATTTATGTTAAACATCAATCTTTTCCTGTAGGATCCCTGTTTTTGTGCACTATTAGAGTACAGTTTAATGAATAACGCTTATGTAGGTTGTGACCTGCCTTCTGAGCTGAGAAGCCTGCAGCGGTGAGTATCTAGTCTTCACTGTAACCATGCTAGACACAGAGCAATTGAAGACATTTTTCAAGCTTATTTTATTTGAAAGATGATAAATAGAAAAACTTGTGCTACAAAATTAAGAATTAATTTTGCAGTTGTAAACACTGTAAACATAACATGTAACCATAATTCCTCCATCCCATAAGAAGAGTCTTAGCATTAAGTATTAAATACAGGATGTTTGGACTTGGTATTATGCATACCCCTAAACATTGCAGAATGTATTTGGGGAACAGAAGGATTTGAGTGGGGCATGCTGTAGGGAGAAGCATTTACGGTAGCTGTACTTAAAAGAAGTTTTTTGATTGATTTAAACACATCCCTTTTAGGATCATATAATATGTTGTTATATTGTCTTCTAGGTAATGTTATACTATATTATCATATTGTTATAATGTTATTAAAATATTATTATCTTCTATATGAAATTAAGTATCAAAGTGTTTGTTCTTGTTCATGGAAAGGTAATCAAAATCCATTTTTATCTTATCTCTTTAATAGACAGGTGTGACTAATTTTTCACTGTTCAAGATGCATTCAGTCTTCTGTTTTTCAAGCTAAGAATACTTAATAGGAATCCAGCACCTTTTGGCCTCAGGGAAAGGCACGCATTCTGAAATCCCTTGAAGTTTATCCAAAAGAGGCTTCTTAATGCTTCCTTTCAAGAGGTGAAAAAGTTGAAATTTATCATTATAAAGTAGCGCTGGCAACCAGTTTGCGTTTTTTGTTTAGAAAGTGTATGATTTTGCTTCTGTATAGAGCAGGTGTGCGTGAGTCCTCCAGTTTCAGGAGAAAGTTATTGCTGAACTTGTATATTAATTTTTCTTTAACTTTTTTTTTGACATTTCAGTTTTTCTCAGACTTCTGTAGAGCCTTCTGAAACTCTTCTGTCCCAAGAATATGTTTTTGTCTTGTTATTTGGTTATGGAGTGTGACGTTTATAGTCCACACTGGACTGAACTGGAATGATGCATGAATATCTCCACTTGGCTGATGTTGAGTATCTTAAGCCAACCAAACTTTAAGCTCAGCTTTTTTTGTTTAAAGCCTTTGTTTAGGCCTGAGATGACACAGGATTCTTTTTCTCAGCTGCAGTCCAGCTGTCTGCTGCAGTATATGTCCGAATGCCTCAAATGGGTCGAAAAGGTGGGGGGAGAAAGTGAAAACTGCTCTGTTTCTACAAAGATCCTGTACAATAGTGTTTTGTTCAACTTTGGCAAAATTGTAAGCAATGAACATAAACTGTAGCTTCATTGTGTACTGTGCTGTTAACTTAAACTTGAATGTGCTGTTCTCTCCGAGTTGACTAAGTATTGTCATACAGCATTTCTGAAGTAAGTTGGACAGGTAGTTATTGTCTTTCAGAGTCTGCCAGTACAACCCAGTGGTTTTCTGCAACAGACAAATATTGTAGATAACCTACAGAGAAACAGAGAGGGGTAAAAACAAGATTTGGTTTGCAGTCAGTTCATATTACTTTCACTTCTGGTGGTCACTGTACTTCCTTCTGCAATGCTTTATGTATAGATAGGGTAGCTTATAGCTTGGCAAAACATCGAAGCCAGATACACAGTGCAGTGACACACACCGTGTAGAACCTAGAATATACTGAGTGTGTTTATCCAGTCTGAGTCTCAGCTGTATTTGAGCAGCACTGCAGCCTCCTCAGCCTTGTCTCTTCGGTATGTTGTTATGCCAACTTAATTGTTTTTACTCCTGAAAAAGTCATAATAGACAGTTTGTTGCAGTATTATAGTGAAAATGTCAGTGGCTGTAATGCCGTTCCAGTATTCTCCATAAAATTTTGGAATCTGTCCAATAAAGAATCTGTTCCATGCTGAAGGATTTCTTGTATGTCTTCCTTTGAGGATTATGATGGACCAGATCTCACAGCAACTACGTAGTCCTGTTCAGTGATCTTTGAGTTCCGTTTCACTCGAAGGCATTCTATGATTCTATGATACTTCTTATAAGTAGTAGAAAACTGAGGTTTTCTCAAGTGTTCACATCTTTGAAGAACGGTGAAGTGATAACAGAATAATAGCGCTTACTTCATTACTAGATGTAACTCAGAAGTCATTGATGTATAGTAAGGTAGATAGTAAAGAATTGCTACTTTGCTCTTCAAATCACAGTAGTTTCCATGTCAACTTTACTTCCATAAAGGCAGCTACATGATTGGGTTTGAAAGTCTGTGCCTTTATTACTGAGCGAAAGGCAAATGATAAATGCCTGTTGCTGCTACTGAAAATCTTTGAAGAGAGACCTTACCCATCTGACTTGTGCAATATTAAGCAGTGTTTACAACTCCTGGCAGCCTGATGTGCAGGCAGAGGTGCCAGTGCAAGAGGCTTTGACTCTGCTATTCTTGTCATCTTTTGTAAAAGTGTATGGCCTGATGAGCTGAAATGTTGAAAACGGGAAGAAAACAGTCTGCATTCTATTTGCTGAAAGTCATCTTTCATTTTTACTGTGACAAAGATAAACATAAACTGATTTTAGAATCTAAACAACAGAGAGAATCCAGGTATTGCATACAGAAGTAGCAGTGAGTGAGTCTGTGGTCTAAGCAAGTCTTAGTTTTCGTGAAAACCATGATCCAGTTACTTAGTTCAGACGCTATCAATCTTTTCCTCTTTCCCCCCCAAGTTAAAACATATATATAGTGGTCGTTTCTAATTTTTATTAAGTCAGTGCCTTACTAGGAAATTACAGAGGCCACAAGACTGGTTCCACCATGTTTTGAACAGCAAGCTGAAGGTACATGAAGTCAGAGAGCACAGGACCACAAATCTACCTCCTCAGCCCCCTGTGCCTAATGTATTGAGTTAGATATTGCTGATCTATGAAAGGTGAGTATGGTCTGTAAATAATTCCTGAGCCATTTAACATAAGCAATTAAGAGTTGAAATTTTAAAAATACCTCCAGAAGACCACTAAAGACATTAGGAAATACTAGAGGTTTTCCAAACAGATTCAAAGCAGGTAGTACTCAACTGTATACACAACAGCAGCTTCTTGTTTTCTCAGTGCATTTCAAAAAGCAGATGTGTGAGAAGTATGTTCTGTGTTGCAGCTTTACCAGTAGGCCAGCAGCTAAATTCTGTGCTATGGCGGTGAGGAACAGCTGTCTTCACTTATGGGGAAAAAAAAACGTTCTGTAATTGGCTGCACTTAGAACACAAGCATAAGAAAAGGTACGCTCTTCTAAGAGTATTTTTGAATATGAAGTCTTTATTGGAGGTGCAGTCCCTTCTGTTGTTCATTCTACTTCGTTTAGTTCTATATTAATGAATTTGCTGCCATTCCTCTATTCACAGTGGCATGGTATATACGTCAGATCAGGCTAAATGACTGGTGTAGGAGTTGCTGGGTAAATACTCCGTTATTTCTTCTAGTTCTGTATTTTGTCATAACAGATGTTTAAGTGTGCTTTATCTAATAAAACTTGCATCCCTAGCAACTACATAGCAACATACTGAAGGCCAAACTGAGCGCCTCTGACATCAGACAAATGATGTAAGTCATGCCAGCTCACGTAGCCCAAGAAGCACACACGGGGCGAGATGCTACCCCTGCCATGCTGAACAGGCTTCACAGGCACACTGGGTGTACTGTAACAGATCGTGGGGAGGTTGGAGCCCTGTTCCTTTTTCCTGCTCTTCATCCTCCCAGAGAATGGTCAGTCTGTACACAAATAAAAAATTAAAATAAAAAATCAAGTAGTAGTTGCAATCTGTATTCTACACCTTGTGTGCCTGCTTTTGTTTCCAGAGCCCACGTTCCAGTAACGACATTAATCAGCGGGGCAAGAAATAGAATTCACAGTACACAGGCAACTGCATCTGCTGTTTATGATGTCAGGAAAGTTTAATGTACTTCTTTAAATAAATCAGCTTTGAGGTGTAAGGGAACATTGGGCTGCATGTTGTGGAGCTCAAATATCAGAAGAATTGAATATTCTAACTCTTAATAAGAAACATTCTCTTAAAAAGTGTTTTTGCAGCTAACAATAAAAGAACAATTACAGAATCAGAAACAATTTGTCTCAGTTTTAGCAGGCTTGCTAAAATTTATATACTCTGATTGTTTAAACAATTGGCTTTATTCTAATAGCAATGGTAGTGAACATGCAAGCTGGGAGAAGGGTGTTCTAGGACAATGAATAACGGGAGTGTAAAATAATCCTTTTAAACTGCCTACATCTCCTTACAGCATTAGGTGTTGTTGCATTTCAGTACTTCTTAAATGATATTTTGGTAACAGCCTCTTGAGAATTGCTCTGTGAGGCACAAGGAAACACTTGTGCTGCTGTGTCCCACTGAAATACAGTGAGGAAGTGATGTGCTGTAGAAGGCAAACTGCAGACCATGGAGTGAACAACTGTCCATAAGTGCAGGATGAAGTGCTGCCAGAATGTTCTATATGGAAGGGCTTGGAATTGGACTGACGGGCACAAATTGGAATGTTCTTCAGAGGAACTGTAATGTCAAGAAGGAAAAACTGAGGAGACAGAAGAGACTGCAAGTAAGGAAAGAGTACAGTCAACAAAGGGAAAATAGAAAAAAGAAAGTTTAAAATAAAATACATCCCCAGTTTGTTGCTTTTCCTAACCATTACTTGATTCACTCTGACTTCCATATGTGACTTCTCTTCCTCTCACATAAGTGGGATGTATACTCAATGGAAGTGCTAAAACTGAACAAGATTTTCTTTCTGATAGCTGCAAGTGCAAATGCTGAGAGCTGTGTTCCAGCTAGATTGTCCATGCTCCCTTCATAACTAACAGGAGTACATAACCAGTCATTTGCTTCATCCTAAAATGTGTCTAGAATATTAAAATAAACCCCCAGAGCTGCCTTTCGCTGTTGGCACTGCAGAGGGAGGCCAGAAGCTGTAATGAGCTGAGTTCTGGACAAGTGAAGCTAGGTGCTCTAAAATCTGCCTTAGCTGCCTGTGTCATCTCTCCCTACAAGCACAGGAGACATGTGGTTAATGAAAAGTATGTAAGTAAGAGGTGAAGGACAGCATTTGGGGAAATGAAATCATTGGAATTCTGCTGAAGAAGTAGAGGCCACTAATGCAAAAATAAACTGGTTTACCTCTCTGTACAAGACGAAAATACAAAAATAAATGCTTTGGTGGGCTTCCTAGTACCATGATGCTTAGCAGAAGTGTTCCTTTCCATAACAGATCAGCGTGTTCCAGACAACATGAAAAGTAACAAAATGCACCTGTGTATGAATAGCAGGAAGAGGAGACTGGTCACTGTCAGCCTGGCTGGGCATTGCTATCGTCATAGTGTGTATTCAGAGGGGCCACAGCAGCCAGAGGATCTGTCCTGTTGGTGTGCAGGTTGAACAGGGACTAGAATCATCCTCAGTGCCACAACTCTTAAGTATCCCCATGTATCAAGTACTATAAGACACGGACTTCAGAGGAGAAGCCCTAACCCTGCAACTTCAGCTGCCCCTCTTTAGCAGCACAGCTGTGCAGTGAGGTGGGCAAGTACCCTCAGCACAGGGCTGGTGGGGGCCAAGCAGAGCAGCCCCTGCACAAAACTGCAGCAGTGAGCTGGGGGAACACACAGCAGGAGGCACATGGGCAGGTTGTGATGTGCTGGAAGCGCTGTGTGGGAAGTCATGGGGCTTGTGGTGGTTTCCCTTCTGCTACTAACAGCTGCGCCCTGGGGCTATGAGAACAGCATAGCAGAGACTGAAGGATAATGAACATTTCCCTTTTGACTTCCCTTAAATGAAGAGCACACAGCACAGATGGGATAAGTGAGGTGGAAGAAGAAATCCAGCATTAATATTTCTGGCAGAGTGATTAAAATGCAGGCATTCTTTGCATTGAACAGAGGACAGTGACCGAAAGGCATTTAAATCTCTATTGTAATTCCTGTTTTGGAGAGTGCCCTTGAGGTTATGCTGGCATTGCCTGGTTTAATGCTTGATGTTCACCAGATGTCCCAAAGCATAAGTATGATGGGATTGCTGAAATGTTAGTAAGCAGAGACCAAGTGACTTTCTTAGGCTCTTTATTAATTTTACTTAAGCCACCACTGATTTTTAACAGCAACTCTGTTACAGTTGGTGCTACAGCTGGAAAGATTACTGTGGTGAAAATGGGAAAAGAAACAAACAGAAGGAATGCTCACCTGTATCCAAAGATCTAGATTCACAGGAAAGACTCCATAGAGGAGCCATCTCCAGAAAGAGATTCTTCCCTAGGGACAGCCAGTCCTTAAGTGGAGTCTAGGAGAGGTGCAGCCAGGGTCCACCCCTTCTGGTCACACAGGTAAATTGCCTTCACCTGTGCTCCCACGGATGACTCAGTCCTTTCCTCAGGTGATCAATCAGTGGTTCAGGCTGTGACTCAACAGTTCCCATACAAACCTGCTTGCCAGATTCTTCATTTAGATTGTTACATCCATTATACCACTATCAAGCTTTTTTTAAATGTGTTGTACTAGGCACTGCTGCTGAGGCAATGAGTCTTCTCACATACATTGCAGGTGAATATTATTATTTCATTTGCACTGAAAGTAGCAACTGTGATATCATCCCTTTTAAGGTTAAGAATGTTCTGAAGTTATCTTGAAAATGACTGTGTGCTATGAACATAGGTGGCCTTTATGATAGTGCTCTGTACATCAGCCTCACTTGTGTGTTCAGTCGGTGCTACCTGCACAGAAAAACCTAACGAGAAAAATCCAAGGAACAGATTTTTTTTTTAATTGACTTACTGTAGAAATAGGCATGAGAAGAAACAGATTGCGAAAGAGCACAATTAATTTTTACAAAATTTATTAATAGCATAAATAAAAATAAATTCATTACAGGCATATAGTTGCTGTTAATTGTAAATTACTCTGTAATAATAATCCAGATAAAACTGCAGACCTGCCTGGGATCAAAGTCAGCAAGCTTAGGTCTGGAATCAGAAGTCAACTTCAGTTGTCCTGCTTGTCGAAATATCCTGAAATAAAATGAATTGACACCTTTCTCAGTGTGAAAAAGAAGTTTAAAATGTTCAGGATAGCTTTCCATTCTGTTTTTCACATTTGCCTCCTGGTGCTCGCGTCACTTCATGGCTGTGCAAGAGCCACGGCGTGCTGGTGGAGCGAACGCACAGGCAGCAGGGAGCAGCCTGCTTACGGCATCCCTGAAGACACGGCAGCCAGCAGCCTGGTGACAGAGTTGTGAAGTGCACAGGGAAGTGGTGTCAAACACGTTCCGTGTATAAATGAGTCCTCGGGCATTTTAATAACAAATTATTCAAAGAACCAGCTGAAATTCAACACGCTAGGTGCCTTTTTAAAATCTCTTGAATGTAATCAAGTGCTTTAAAAGTAGTTTCTTTTCTCTCTTAGTCCCCTGTGGACCAAGCTCATCATCATTTCCTGCAAAGGAAAATTATGATCTTGGAGCAAGTGTGCTCCAAAGTGTCTACTTCAGTTTCTCCTTGGGCTTCTACTGCAAAGGGGATTTGCTATTTCTGTGTTCTCACAACCTGGGTTTTTACCAATCTTTTGGGGCAGGGCGGTTGCTTAGTTCAGCATTAATCTGGGGCCCACAGAACTGGTTAATAACATAAGAAATTTAAGTTCAAGTTTTACCCTAAACACAAACTTTTAGAGCTAGTAGTCTTAGGATGTTGGTACCCATGCATCATTTTCATTGGAAGTCATGTTGTAAGTGTGTGTTTTTGATGTTCTGAAATCAAGTTTTGAAAACCTGCTACACAATGCAGGTACAGGCTGTGTATAATGGCACTGTCTGCTCTCCACAGACAGCAGAAGGAATCCCACTGTACAGTCTGGATCAGGAAGTGATGCAATTTAAACACCCAAGTACAATTTTCAGGAAGTGGATTGTCTCCATATCGCTATAAATCGGTGTGCTTTGAGGCTGAAAACCTTTAAGTGATGATGTCTTGTCAGGTACTCATGAGTCTCTCCCCTTGTGATCAGAAAATTACCGATCTAATGCAAATTGTGTAACAGCAGCCTGCGCACGTTGTGGTAGAGGTATGTGGTTTAATAATCCATCAGCACCTGGGCAGACCCACTGACAGAATGAGACCAGTACCCAGCAATCCTTCTACCTCACTGACAGCGTCTGCGTCAGCAGTGCCTGGGAGACGTGCACCTCCCTCTGCAGCCACACCAGAAATTACTGCATGCCCTCTGCAGTGCATCACAGCGATCACATCCCTGCAGTAAAGAAACTGCACAGCCTCTTTAACTCCCACTGCCACCACTGTCCTGCTGTGCGTATGAGACTTTGGTAGAACTAGTTCTGCTTTCTGTTAACTGATGTAGGTGGAGGTTTGCATGTCTTATTTCCTTCTTCAGCATACATGTCAGCTTTTTCCAGATTTCATCAGGATAACTGGTAAAGATTTTTACCTGTGTGGCATTCCTTTAATAATTTCTTCCATTTTCATTTATGTTACTAATTAAAGACTGGTATTTCTCATAAATGTAGTTAAGAAATTATACTGTGATCTAATATTGCAGAGACTAATTTCCCTTCCATGGCTTTGGGAAGACAATGAACAGCCATGGCCCACAGCCATTGAGCCGGGTGCCCGTGGGCAGTACCTGACTCAGCAGAGATTACCTGCCTTGCCTTGGACTCAACTTTTTCTCACTTCTTTTTTTAAACGTACTTAATTTTAATATGAAAATGTCATTATATCCTAATTTAATTCTGTTCCAGCCAAAGCTTTATTGAATAACCTAAACCTATAATCCTTTTCCATCAAATATCTATGCAGCTTATGAATCTGCATGAGGTTATTCATGCACTTTAATTTTCCATATCAGAGTCGCATGAGTACGTATTTAATATGTTGAAGACGCCTTTAAAAATACTATTACAGCAAGTCAGTTTTTCAGAGTTTATCATCCAGTTTTGCCCCAGTATATTAGATAAAATTAGTTACATTTCTGGAATCTTGGTGTGACACCTGGTTTTCTCTTCAGCTTCTCTACAAAATACATCAATTATGAAATAGAGGAGCTCTGCCCCTGTGCTGAGCTGGCAGGCATCTCCTTCCTGCCTGCAGAAAGGACTGCGAGGTGCAATGGCAGGAGGGACAGGAAGAAATCATATCCATTGCACAGCCTTCACACCAGGGCAGCATCTGCCCTTACCTCAGCGACTGATGTTATGAAACCACATGTGGCATATTCTCTACCATTTCTCCTCAGGGAAGAATACATTGCCTGTGTCGTGGTGCTCACCCACTGTAATGATGGATAAAAAGAAGTTCTTAACTTCTTCAGGGTTCAAGCAGTTGTTTAAATTCAGAATTATTCTGGATATTTTTAAATAACTTCATAATAAATCATCTGCAAATTAATTGGTTCCTTGGCCACAAGGGGTTCATTTTTCCAAGTCCGCACACAGATTTCATCAGTTGTCTGTCCCCTCAGACACAAGGATTTTGGTCAATAACCCACTGCTAGCGTTACGCGTGCTCTTTAAGTTCATCAGTAAGGGCTTATGTCAAAACCAGCATTTTATAATACACGTTCAGCATAATCAGACATGATTCAGCTGGCGATGTTCTCTAGTCAGGGGTAAGCAGCTCAGTACAGCCAAGTTAATACAGCCAGCTAGTGCTGAGTGATGGACGAACGCAGGCCATGTGCAATCTCACATGCAATGGCTTGGCGTTACTAATATCTGCACTTCAGTATGACTGGCTGTGTGTGACCATCAAATTAAGTAAATGTGTCAGAGTTTAGAGGACCAGGGACACAACCAGCAGCATGTGCAGATTTGCCAAAACCAGCAGAACAGCAGATGAAATAAAAATATTTTGCCCAAGGCTACAAAAGTACATTCACAAGATTACAGGAAAACCAGTAAGCTTTGTTGACAGATGAGAATCTGGCTCTTTAGGAGATACCATGCATGTAATCTTACCCTAATAGCTCTTCGGGGTGACATAACTTACAAAGCAAAATGTTTACAGCCAGGAAGGGAAGGGCATGATTTGCAGCAGCCGTGCAGCGCTGTGTATTGCACTCAAAGGAGTATTTGCTTTCTGGGTTTGGGCATCCTTCCAGTTTGTAACAAGACCTGAAACTCTGCTGATGTAACATAAGGTTATAGAGCAGGTTTAGCTTGGAAGGGGCCTCTGGAGATCTAGTCTACTCCCTACTGCTCAGAGCAGATCCCACAAGGTCAGCTTGGGCCATGTGCAGTCAGCTTTTGGATAGCTGCAAGCAAGGACAGGCCACAGCTTCCCTGTATTACCATCATCTTTTTTTTTAATTTCACACACCTAATCAGCATTTCTTCAAACCCGTGTCCTTTGCCTCTTCTCTGTACCCTCCCACTAAAAAAATAAGAAGAATGTGTTTTCCGTAATCTTCTCAAGACTGTAGTCAAAAACAAATGTGAAATCCATCTAAACTGTTTGAACCAAATGGAAATCCCTCACAGTGCATCACAGTGCATGGAGTTGTTTGTATATCTTTTTTTCACATCAAGTCAAAATACTCAGACAATATACATTACAGAAGTTAGATTCAGGGTTTGAGTTGTAGTTTCAGCACTGCACACAGCAGTCCTACCACAGATGCAAGCTGGTTCTGAGAGGGGGTAAAATAGTTTTTCACTGCACTACAAAGAGAGGCACCTATGTTGACCACTGTTGTTGAGAGTGGTTTCTCTTTCTCACAAACATTTGTTTTGCTTTTCAGCGATGGTGCAAGAATGTTTCCCTTCCCATCTCTTCTGTTCAGCCACTGCTAGTTCTCCAAGCTGAAATTAGGCCAAAATATTTATGCCTATGCTACACTCAAAACCAAAAGGATGACTATGAATTCTTCAATAGTAATAGCATATTATTTTCTATGTTAAATCATTCTTATTACATTTATTGTCATATTACTATTAAAAATGCCTTTATAATTAGCTAAGCAAAGCAGTTTTCTTCCAATCTTCTTGTTCCAGAAACAAGTTTTGGCATCCATAAGAAAAATGCTCATGTCTGGAAAGAAATGCCAGAGTCTCCATTTGTACATGCCCATTGACAAACATCAGACAACCGAAGCTACTGAACATTATATTCTGGTTCTGCATTATCTTTTCTGTGATATTTTCTTCCAACAGTGAAGGTGCCATCAGCTGAAATCTTCAGGACGAGTCCTTCCGGTATCCAGTTCTGTTCATGCTGGAACGTATCTGAAGATAACCTGATGCCCAAAGTATTTCATACCCAGCAACATCCACCCAAAGATGTGACAAAAGCTGTCTGACCCCAGTAGATACACAGGAAGTAAATGACCTTACAAGGCAGGCACATAACTGGGAAGTGTCCACGCATTTGTACATGCGGGTGCCAAACATGAGGCAGGCAAAAACCCCCTTGCTCCCACACATGCTGTCGTACCTCACAGGTTCCATGCAGCGGTGATCAGTGCCCATGCAGTGCCTAAATCCTTGTGATAGCTGGTAGGGATAGATCTGTCCTTTCCATGAGAATGCAGAGCTGTTCCCACGAGGACTCTTCCCTGTGGTGCATTGTGAGACTTGCTTTTTCTTAGCAGGCCCAAGGGCAGAAGTCGTGTTAGCCTGCCAAGGCATATGTCTTTGCTGAGCCTGTATACTGTATGCTGGCAATTGTGGTTTGGGACACTAGATCAGAGAGACCATTCCTAATTATGTGAAGGCATTTAGTATGGAGACCGAACATGGCATGTATCATAAATCTGGCAAAAAAGATGAATGCTGTGACTGCTTCCTCATCCATCAGCACTTAAGGAGCAGCTGAACAAAATAGACGGCATGGCGGGCGGGATTATACAGTCCTGCTGACATGGAATGACCAGCGATGGCTCCACAATGTCTGAAGGATGTCATGATTGTAAGGGAAGTCCTCTGACCTTCCAGAGCCATGGTACATGGCTGAAGAAATTCATTCCACTAATGAAAGAGGTCCTCAGCAATTTGACTTTACAGTTCCAGTTTGTTTGGAAAATTCAGAGTAGGGCTGACCAGTGCATGTGGAACACAAACAGAAAATAGCACCAGTCTGAAAATCACCTGGATGTCAAGCCTGCAAAAGCATGTAGATACATCCATGACTTGCTGTGTCATGGTCTGCAACTTGGAAAACCAGAGGCAATTATTTTTGTTTAAAGCAGAGCCTACATACTGATGGATCTCTTAACCAGTGCTCCTTCAATAGTACTACAGAATTAAGGTTCAAGCAGGCAAGGGAAATTAGGGATACCATATGTGCTCAAATCCATGCCACGCCTAACAATTCGGATGAGTTATTACTCACTGCAAATGCATGCACTGCTCTGTGGATTGTGAGCTCTTGTTAGACATGTTACCCTGATAGCTTACAGATTTTGAAGAGCTTCTTCTGCCTTTGGGGGTTGTTTTTTTGTTTGTTTGTTTGTTTGTTTGTTTAGGGTTGGGTGGGGTTTTTTTTCAATGCTACTGGGATGGTGGTACTGTTAATCTTTATAGATTATTCTGTGACTGATTAATTGTAAGGACTTAGGTAGCTGAGGGCTTCCATTTTCCTTCCAAAATAAAATATCAATTAAAATGTAAATCTGTGCAATTGCTGGCTTGGAGACATGGGGATCTGTATCATCGAACTTTGTAGCTTACTCACTGTTTTCAACTGCATTAATAAAACTACATTTGCATACAATTAAATGGACAATATCAAGTGTCCTGATATTAATTTTAATTTAAGTCAAGTGACCTCTTTTAATCTTACTAATTTACCCAAGGGGGTTAAAATAGTCATATAGATAGAGTGGCTGATTGATAATAAGTTAATGGTCTGCATCAAAAAGACTGCAACCTGCATGAACACAAAAACTGATGAATAATGCAGGAATTTCACTTCTTTCCCTGCCTCTCCTAATTTCCTCTCTCTCTCATGTCTTTACTTGGGTATGTGATTTAGAGATGACCAGAAACTACTTTTTATTATTCCTGTGCAAAATTCTCTGCAGTGTTCCTTCTGCATTTCTCCACCTCCTTGAACACGGCCTCAGCCTTTTGCCTCTGCAGCAGTATCTCCCACAGCCCTCCCTACTCCTCCAGGGGAGCAGCAGTATGTTCAGGTTGCTGGCAGCAGAGTCTATCCTGCAGATCTCAGAGCTCCCTGCAAACCCCATCCAGCTAGAATTCTTTAATAAGCGTGCAAGAAAATGAATTTCTGCTGTTCTGTATGCCAAGATGTAGGGTTAAAACCTTCCTTATTCTTAATGTACCATCTGTTTGAAAGTATGGAAACAGCAAGTTAATAACTGAGCATAATTGAATGCTTTGAGCAACTGTAAGTTCACAGCATTAGTGTTTTCCACTGTTTTTCTTTAACGCAGTTCCAGTACTCTATACCAGACGACATGGTATCACAGGGGCTAGAACACTTCCTTGGGAGGTGAGAAATCTTTGTTTTAGGCCCTCTTCAGCCTAAAAAATTTGAATATGTACTTCTCAGTAAAATGCCTAATCATGCTACAGAATCAGCTACAACAGTGTTGTTCTCCATCCGTCCTGCTGAAGCAGAGCCAATGTGCAGCAGAGTGCAAGATTAATGGGATCAGAGAGAGGCAATCAGCAACCAAGGAACTGTGTGCAGCACATGGAGATGAGTCCTGGAGATTTTTGCTCCTTCCTCCAAATGACATTCATGTATTTTAGTTCGTGATGCTTGAACACACAGGACTAGCAGCAGGAATCAGCTCTTAAACCTTCAATCAAGTTTAATTAAAAAAAAAAAATTATCTCATCTGTACTTCCTTGTTAATTTGCATTATGAGTTTACTTCAACTTTAAAAGCTCCTGGCTACGCTGAACAGGATTTATAACAGCCTTCCATGTGATAGATAATACCACTGCCTGGCAGGATGAAGCATTTGCTTTGCAAGCTTCATACTGGAGTTTGAAAGAATGTTGCTGGTTGCAGTCTGTATTGAGCAAAGCAGGTAAGCTTGTGCTTTGCTTTCTGTTGTCAGAATGTGAAAATGTGAAGGAGGAGAATAAAACAAGAAACAACACCAAAAGAAGCAAGCAGAAAGACAGCATCAGCTGAATAAGCAATACACTTTTGTCTCTAGTCTCCTCTGAAGTCATATAAACTGTCAGAATTAAATTCAAATAGATTTTTAACTTTTTTTTTTTTTTCCCTTGGTCTTAGTTTCTCTATTACGGTGGGTTTTGTCTAAATGTATCCTTAATCTCACTGCCAGGTCGCAGGCACTATCATGCCCAACCTTTCTAGTTCCCTATGCACTACCTGCAATAAGCAACCTTCACGTAGCTGTGGTCTCTGCTACAGAAGCATTCCAGCACGTTGAAAGAGGCAAGAAAACATCGGGGGATTTCCAATGTCTTCAACTGCAGTACTGAGCCACCACAAAACTTCCACATTTAGACCCTGTGCAGCCTTTTGGCTTGTATCACTGTAAGCTCTCTTGATTCCACAACTATAACACCATAATGATATTACAACAGAAGCATGAAGGCAATGCTGCATGAAGTCTCACATCGCAGGACACAGAAGTGCTCCTTGTTGCATCTTCTTGTTTGTTGTAAATAACTAGTTGAGAAGGATTTGGAAAATAAAACCTTTTTCGCTTGAAGCACGTAAAATAGCTTTTCAAATAATGACTAAGGCATATTATGTGTCTGACTCTTCCCCTTTAGATTGGAGACTTGAGACATGGCTGACTGACAGTTAGGGTGCTTACAGACTGAGCAACGCATCAGCAAGAGACTGATAGTACCTTTATTGGCTAATGAAAAACACAACTTATTTTAGTAGCACTCATTCACAGATGTATCACTACAAACAATCAACGCTGAATTACAATTCCACTGCCTGTTAGCACTAGTAGTAGCAATCCACAATTGTGTTACTATATAGAAAAAGTATAAATCGTATATAAACCACACACAAATCTTATACAGGCTCTCTTACATTACAATTGCTTTCACTTTCCAACTCAGTATTAGACTACAAGCACATCCCTTTTCACCCCACCCTTCCATGCAAAGTCTTTTGGACACAGACGTGATGAGGGTCCAGTGGGTTGTCCCAGGAAGTACAACCTCCAGCATCCTGGGCAGCCTGGGGCCACAGGCCAGCTGCTCCTCAAACATCTTCCCCTCTAGACTCTACACTACCTTCATAGCCCTCCTTTGGATAACTGCACCCAGTGCTCAACGCGAGGCCGCACGGCACAGAGCAGAGTGGGTCAACCCCTCCTCCACCCAGCTGGCAGCACTGGGCCTGGTGCACCCCATGGCACGGTTGGCCCTTTGGCTGCCAGGGCACACTGCTGGCTCCTGTCCAGCTCGATGGCAACTGGAACCCTCAGATCCCTATCTGTAGGGCTGCTCACCAGCCTCTCATCTCCCAGAAAAACGGGACCTACTCAATAACCAGCTCCCACGTTGTTTTTTTTATTGGTCCCAATTTTACTGCATCAATACTGAAATGTATTTCTAAAAGTGCTACCCAAACAGTTTTTTCTTTAGCCTTGACTTCTCTGAATAACTGATTAAGCCAAGCAGTTTCTCACTTCATGCAGAGACAGCCTGCACATCACAGCAAACCCATTTTGTGCTCACACAGTATCTCTGCCCTTGAATGGTTAGTTGCAGTCAGCACTCTGGCTCCCATGGAAGGCTTAAGCTGATGTTAAATCCCAGGGTTTGAGCAGGGCCTCTTGCTCACAGCATGCTCCTGCTCATGCCAGGGTTTCTCCATCAGGGGATCCCTGAACAGGACAAGCAGACAGTGCACACATAGCTAAGAGGATGTCTCTCTACTTTAAAGCCTCACTACAGGTCTTTCTTAGCACAAAGAGACACAAAAAAGGACATACATAAAGAAGGAAGAATCTGGTGTTTGCTGACAGGCCAGCAGGCAGAACAAGGCAGGTAGCAGGCAGAAAGAACCCAGGCCATAGAACAACCTCCTGCACCAATCACTTCTTCTGCACAGAAGGGAGAAGCTGAAGCAGCAGCAGCAGGAGGGGTGAGCAGCCACCCAGCCTCACACTGCTGTCACCTGCCAAGCCTACAGGGTCAGCGTGAGCTCCCATTACCTGCACCATCCTCTTCTGCTTAATGTATGACCATTGCTCAACAATCAGGAAAAGGACCCGGATTCAGCAGTGCTTCTCCAATCATTTTATCAAGTCTGGCTGTATAAGCTCTTCAGACCTGAATGAAAAGGAGCTAAATTTGCTTTTTGATCACACACTACTGCTTGAGAAATACAGGATAGCATACAGAGCACAAACTTTTAAGGTCCAGTTGAGTGATACCCATTAGCAAGAAGATGTGCATTCCTGCAAAAAATACTTCACCAGTGTCAGCAGAAGCATTACATCTTACTGTTAAGTCACTTTTTCTTGACAGGAGGCACACAGCCTCCTCTTACTGCCAAAGCCTCATTCAGTGCCAGCAGCCACAGCCAGGCTGCACTGCCGGTTGCCACTCTTCACTATCATCTGGCCTCTCGCTTTGCTTTACTGCCAAAAATTTCATCTCTGTGCTAAGACCCACTGTCACAAGCCACTGCCAACTGCCAGCCCCCACTGGCTACTCTACGTTGCCTTGTCTCGCTGAGTGCATCTGCACTGCAATCACAGAATGACCAGTGCTCACACAGAGCTGCAGTAGCACTACCTGCAACCCCACCACAAGCATCTCTGCATCACAGGAGCAGCTGGTCCTGTGCTGCTGCGAGGTTAGCTGTGCGATTCCCGAAGTGGGCTGAAGGGGCTGTGGCTGAAGAAATGCCCCACAGTTCCCTCCCAGTCCTACTGCTCCTTTCCAGTGCTACCAAGAAGACTCAACCTTTCTGTGAAGAGAGTCCTGGCAGCACGAGTGACATTAAAAACACCAGATAAAAAGGCAGAAATTCCCAAGTGATTGGCAGAAATTCCCAAGTGATTAGGAACTGACAAGGGCTGAGGAAATGGCAGAGGTGGGCCAAGCTGAACTGTAATAGTGAGTGGGATACATGTGTAAGCTGCAGACATCTACAGTATGGAAGTGATTCATCTCATCTTGAAGAAGACATCTGCATTTGGTCACATTAAACACACTGCTACATGACTTATTTCTCTTCCTTCTATTGATTCAGAACATACTCTGCAATATCAGATGCCTTCAAGTTTGAACAGATACATCTCATACTGCATTCAGAGGTAGTGTAACCTCTTCTGAGAGGGTGAGTACTTCTGGAAGCTACAGCTCTCCCTGTCAGAATTTGCCATCAATCTCACACTGTTACTCACTTTCTTTTAAACTTCTGAACTTTCAGAACTTAAAAAAATCAAGATTATAAAAGGTCACACACTTTACCTTCAAGAAGCAATCCTGAACAGTAATACCAAGCGATTTATTCCAACTGCATCTACAAAATAATAATCCTTTTTTGATCTTTTGTTAGAATTAATTAGAATTCATTCACAAGGCTTTCCACTTTGATCTGTAAATCAAATTGTGACCCTGCCAGCAGCCTGTGAAATATTTATTAGCACGGGATTATTATCACAGCCTGATCATTGTCTGGATTATCCGGTAGCACACAACCCAGCATGTTATTGCTGACAAACCTGGCCACACTGTCTGTCAAAAAACATAACGGTAATTTTTTCTACTTCTCATTCTCTGCCCTACTGTGGGATTCTGTTTACCCTCATGTTTTTGTTTGACAGCACTGTTCCGTTTTGACTACCTCTTTACTTGCGATAGAGACATTACCTTGCCAAGCAAGATTACAGAATCAATATGATTAAATGAAATAACGTTATTATCACAAAGAAAGCTTCAGAAGAGAAATTTACATTATTCATGGACATCATGTTTATTTTTAAAACGGAGTGACTGATTTACAGTTATTTTTCTACAGGAGCAGGACTCCCTGCATATTAAACGTGAAACCAGATATGATTTGGGGGAAAGATTTAACATGTCTACAAAAGCATCTGTGCTATGGAAAAGATGGATGGGAACTGAGCTAAATACTTCTCCATAATTAGGGGCCATCAAATTAAACAGTGCTCAAAACAAACGAAAGAATTTGTTTTTCATATAGCAGGTTATAAACCTGTGGAATTCCTTAATAAAGGATGTTGTGGATGCCAGAATTTTGCACAGTCCTGAGGGGAGAAAAGAAATACTCTGAGAATGGACTCTTTGGAAGTTATTACATCATCACAACATCACAAAAATTCCCTGAGCATAGCTGGAAGCTGAGTTGTGCTAAGGAAAAGGTATCAACACATGCTGCCTCATTTTCACATTGCCCTGTTACAGCCACTCTAGTAGACACAATAAGGGACTAGATGGACCCAGTATGGCTGCTCCTATTGTACAGATGTTTTATTGCGCTTCCTCAGAGGTGCATCTTGAGGCTGGTACTACTTCCTCAGGCAAAAACATGAGGAGGAAGTATCCAGAGTCAACATCTCAATAGCAGACAAGGAGAAAGGGCTTAGGCAGGGGATGAAATAATGAGAAACAATAGAGATTGGAAAACAAGAAGTAAGCATTACTTCTTGTAACAAGCATTACTTGTTTTAAGTAATTGGACAAGCAAAAGAGAGGATTTGAAAAGATTACAAAGCAAGGATTAGGAAAGTAGTCTTTCAGCAACACTTCAACAAGCAGGACAAGATTGTCAACAGCAGAGAAAAGCATGATGAAACAATCACAGCTGAAAATCTGAGCAAAATTCTGCTGTTTCACCATACCAGCTCAGGCTGTCAGTCCTCCTTGCTCAGCATGGTCCCACTGACAGCACAGTAATAGGTGGAAAAGGCGCACAAGTTTTAAGTTCTTTGTTGTTGGAATGTAAAGCCTGTACTTCAGAGGCTTATAAAATGCATGCATAGCCCAAATATAGCCATGCTAAGAGAATCTAGCACATCCACCTGCACCTCAGGTAGGAAACTCCCCTCTGGAGTTCACTGCAGCAAGCTCCTCACTGCTCTGCTTCCCACCTTGCCCTGCCCACACTGCTGCCAAGGACACTGCCGGTGACCAAGAACTCTGCTGAGCAAGTACCTGCTGTACCTGCACAAGGGAGGAGAAGGGTGGTATGTTTTCTCTGTCTTCTGCCCGCAAGGCAGAAGATTTGGTCCTCAGGCTGCCTCTAGTGCCACAGAGCAGATGGAGGGTGAGGAGTAGGAAAATAAAGCAAGCAATGGTGACAGTTCTCCTGCCTTCCCACCCTCAGAGCTCTTCACTGCTGTCTGGGCTCCTTCATCAGGGCTGTCACCATCAGGACATCCCTCTTGCCTTGCTTATTTTATCCCCGCTTGGATGGAAGGACCCCTACATAGAAGCATTATTTTAAGTCCAAGTCCATTATTTAAACTTGAGTAATTAAACTTGAATAACAGACAGGATCACACCATTGTTCACAGTGAGTGGGGAAAAGGAAATTTCGAGGCAAAGATGAAAATCTCTGCCTCACTCACGCAGCGCTGCAGATGACAACTGCAAATCTTCGAGGGGGAAAAACCGTCACCAGTATTTGTTTAAGCGTATCTCTGCCTTTCATCTGAGCACTGCTAAACATAAGCACCCGGAACAACCCAAGAAGGAGCCGTGACCCGGAGCTTTCGTCCAGATGCCATCGCTGCCGGCTGCCTCCCGTGGCGCAGCGCGGTGCGGGCTGCGCCCGGGGCCACGAGCTGCGCTTCAGCGCCCACCCGGCCCGGGGGCGGCGGGAGCTCCGGGCACCGCCGCGAAGGCGCGGGCCCGATTCCCACGAGGCAGAGCCGAAGGCCGCCCTCCTGATTCGCGGGCAGGCTCTCTACCCCTCAGGCTGCTCCATCAGCCGTGACTAACCC
This sequence comes from Perdix hodgsoniae, assembly GCA_035772895.1. Lineage (NCBI taxonomy): Eukaryota > Metazoa > Chordata > Aves > Galliformes > Phasianidae > Perdix > Perdix hodgsoniae. The sequence continues at coordinate 14,120,181 of JAPSGF010000006.1, read as the reverse complement.
CGCTGGAGCTTCACCGGGCGAGCAGCTGGCAGGGCTCCTAACGGGAGCACCTCATCCTGACGTGCACCGGGTCGGGAACCTCCAGAACCGCGTCTGCTCGGCTGAAGCTCCGGCTTTCACCACCCGACCGCTACCGCTCCGCCACGGCCACCGCCGCCCGGCCCCGTGCCCCGAGGCCCCCGCCCGTTCCCCTCCGCCTCGCCCCTCGCCCCCCGTCCGCCCCGCGCGCCCCCGGAGCGCCTCCGGCGCATGCGCGGTGCCGCCGCGCGGTGCCTCCCGCGGGGACGCGGCCGCGGCGCCGCCCGGGGCCCCGCAACGTGTTGCGCGCCGCTGCCTCCCGCTCGGCGGCTGCAGCCGTTCCCTTTAAAACCTCAAAGGACCTCGGCGCTCCCGCCATCCGTTCCGCTCCGCTCCTCCCCGCAGCCCCTCTCGCACGCCGCTCGGCGCGGACGGGCGCTCCCATGCAGGCGCCAGCCGCCCTCTGCAGCACCGAGCATCGGCCCCGCGCCCGGAGCGACCGCGTCGCTGCTGGAGGTGCGGGGACCCTTTTCCGGCAGGAAGGGCCGGCGTGAGTGGATTCGCAGCTTCCGCCGCTGTTCCCGAGCCGCCGGCTCTGCTCGCCGGCCCCGGGGAGCCGAGAGAGGCGCAGCCGCCAGGTAACGAACGCCCCTTCACCGCCCGCGGCGCCGGGGCGGCCGTGCGGCACGGGGCGGCTGTGCGGGGCGCGGTGCGGGGCAGCGCTCGGCCGCCGTGCCGTCAGCGGGCAGCTCCGGCGCTCCCGCCTCGTGCCGGCGCCGCGCTCCCCGCCGGGGCTGCGCTACCGCTTGGCGCTGCCCGACCCGCCGGCACCGCTCCCGGCGCCGAGGGGCGGCGGGGATGGCGAGGCCCGGCCGCGCCGCCGTTACCGCTGCCGCCGTTGTCCCCGCAGGCCGGGAGCCGCCCGCAGCGCAGCACCGCAGCGCGCCGCCCGCCCCGGGGAGGCCCGGCGGTGTGAGGCCGCCCGCCGCCGCCGCTTATGCAACACATCATCGATAACCACCCCGACATGGCCACCGCGCTGCTGGCGGGCGAGAAGCTGAAGGAGCTCATCCTGCCGGGCCAGCAGGATGACAAGGCGGGCGCGCTGGCGGCGCTGCTCCTGCAGCTGAAGCTGGAGCTGCCCTTCGACCGCGTGGTCACCATCGGCACCGTCCTCATCCCCATCCTGCTCGTCACCCTCGTCTTCACCAAGAATTTCGCCGGTAAGGGCGGCACGGGGCGGCCGCGCCCTCGCGGGTGCGGGGCGGGGCGCGCGCTTCCCGCCAGAACGGCCGCCGCTCCTCGACGGCGCCGAGGGGCCGCGCCCGGACGGCTGCGGGGAGCGGCGTGCCGCGGCCGGAGGGCAGCGGTCCTATGGGGGCCAGCGGTCCCGTGCCGCGTAGAGGTCCCCGGCGTGCTTGGTTTCTTGAAGGGCCTACCCTTTACACACAGATTCTCGCAGTTCGAGAAGCCCGGTTTGGTCGCCCACCACGTGCAGTGTGCGGTCCTTCCTGCCTGGAAGCTGGCGCACGTGTTGACGAGCCTTAAAAGCACTGACCCAGTACGTTGCTGTGCGCCTCTCAGGCCTTAGCAGTGCAGGGAGCCATCGCTGCCTTCCTCACGCATCTGTCTGAAGAGTGTGCTTGGCAGCGCGTGGCTTGTTTGGTCCTCTGGAGCTTCACAGTGGAGATCCTTGTGAAATTACTGGTGCTTCAATACACACTGGCAGTTTGTAGCTCATATGGTTGGCAGGACTTCGCTAGGTGCAGCCCATCGAAACGCATCTGAGTGAGGTCCTTCACATGCAGCTCGGGGGTTGACCTCCAACACACACATCCTTGACGCTTTCACTGTAACACTTCTAAGAAGAGTAACTGCTTGTGAAAAACATCTTAGGTGGAGATTTTTCTAGATTATAGCTTAAGTGTTTAGGATTTACTTGTATTTTTTGAACATACATTTCAATATCTGAAGTTCTTCAGCCACAGTTTTGATGATAGCCTCACATTTTTGCATGGTCATCAAGAGGCCTTTTCATGAGACCTTGTTTTCAGGAAACCCTGAGCTTGCCAAATACCTGACAACTGTCCTTTTGCAGTGACTGAGAGGCAGGGAACTGCTGCTTTTGTGGATCCTTAGTGTAGAATGCAGAAGTGCTGGGATCCCTTCCTCTGTTTGGTTTGTAGAAAGGAGGCAATAATAAAAAGGCATTTGCAGAAGGCTTGTATACCTGCCTTCATAGTGCTGGAGATATACTGTTCTGGATGCGAGTAGGCCTCGATTTGACCTTGGGAGCAAGGAAGGTCATGCGCATTCCCATATGTGCCCTTATTGTTGTGTGAGTTCTCTGACAGAAATCTGTTGATGAATCACTGCTTGTGCAGACAGCAGTAGCTTGCTCTCTTTGAACAAATCCTCTGAGACTGCAGACTGGGGAAGGAGACGCAAGTCTAAAGGACTCTGAGGTTTGTACAGCACATGTTCCTCTGCATGGTCACACCGTGGTCCATGCAAGTTTTTGGAAGAGAAGACAACTACTGGCTTCACTCATTGCTCACATCTGCCCGTGTTTCTGCAGTTGTGTTTGTTTTATGCTGTGGAAGACTTCTTTCTAAGATGATAGTCGTGGCCTTGAATATTTCAGTTGATTTTTGTTTCAGAAGTGCTAAAAGCAATTTGTTTCTAGTCACAGATCTCATATGCTACCTTGACCCTATAAAGGCATCTGCTTCTTAAGAGCAGTAACCTGTTGTGTCTTGCCCAGGCAAAGATTTACAAGGCAGAGCAGAAACCTCCCTTACGTCACTGGGACAGTGTTCTTACCTCATTTGATGCCATTTGTTTGTTCATTTGATCTACAGTCAGAAGAATATGAGAAAAAGGAAAAAGATACAAGAGCAAGTACTACAAACTGCAAGGGGCAGATGAAACTAGGTTGCTTTTTTGGGTTGTAGTCTAAGAGCTCAGGATTAGTGGATTCAATTCTGTTTCTTCTGAGTTCAGAAACAAAACTCCTGCTAACTTTAGTGTGACCTGAATCAGATGTTTCAACTCTGTTACCAGAACAGTATTTATTTACTCAGTGTTTTCTAAGTTAAGCTTGTCTGGAGACATTGAGTGTGATCATAGCAGTAGCCCGGCTGACTGTGTGCTTGTTCTTCAGTCTGCTGTTAGTGTTATGTTTCACACGTGCACTGCCACTGATCTTTTTTTTTAAAAAAAAAAAAAGTGGAACTTTGTTTTCTTGCTTTGGATATTGCAGTTTGTATAATACATTGTAGAAGTGCAAAAACCACTGACAGAAGTGCTGTCTAAAGGTTCCTCTTTGGTTCTTAATATCATAGCAGCTTCCCAGATCTTTCTTGATGCCCTTCTGGGCCTCAGTTATGGCCTCAAAATGGGAAATAAAAAACTAATCTTTACATCACTTTTTAGAAATTAAATCACAAATTCTGTAATGCTTGCATAGGCTGTCCTGAAAAAGAAACAAATACAGCCTTTCTTTGCCCCGTCCTAACTTTCTTTCATAAGATAAAAGGAAGTCCCTCAGCCAACCACTTACGTTATCATTTCTGAGTCTCTAAATCCTCCGTTACTGTTTTTGCAACAATCTACTGTGATCCCAGAAAGGAAGCTCTGAGAAAAATAGTTACAATAAATGCATGTGCAGTATTTGTACTGGGCATAAGGTCATCATAAGATCATTCAGGAACAGTGGTGAGCTATCTCACGCAAAGAAAGCCCAAACAAGCACCTACAAAATAGGAGTAAGAATTGTCTCCCTTTTTAAAACATACCATAGAACAGACTTCATATACAACCAGGGCACATTATATTTATGGCCTAGCATGTGTTGACCTCGAGGACCCCAAGGAAAGTTTTGAAGGCCTGTATCTGTGAGCAGTGGATGGATCTGTGAGTGCAACTTGTGTTCCAGAGCAACAGGGCTCTGAACCCTGCTCAGAAGGGTGCATGCAGCTGGCAGTGTTGGCTGAAAGAAACCTCTCTGGTAATGTTTTTCTTATTGAGAGCAGCGGTGCATACAGGTAATAGTCCCAAGGGAATTTACCTGTTTTTCTGTTTTCTTTCAGAAACTACTGCTTTAAAGATCACAGTTTATTCCTTTATACAAATCTGAGTACCAATGTGTTATGGTTTCTGTCAGAACAGTGATGTGACCCCCATTATGCTGTGTATATGTCCCAGTGCAGGAATAGATAACCATGCCAGGTACCTGGCAGTGGAGGAACAAGTCGTAAGCCTGTAATTGTAGGTTGTCATGTCTTAAAATGTGGAGAATACATAGTACTAGACTGCAACATGCATATTTGTTTGATGGGGATCAGTTATTCCATGGTCTTTTTCATCCTCTACTTTCCCTGGTTTTACCATGGAACTAATATACATGAACCACATGGAACTAGCATACATGGTCCACAGCCACAAGCAGGGAAGCTGTTGGGTATTCAAAGCTACTTTTCTTCAACTTGTGCCATGTTGTGTCCTCTGGCTGGCAGTGATGCTACTGGCAGTGAATGGCAGCCTTCTACAGTGAAAGGTCCTGAAGCGCTCTTCTTTACAGTAGAGGAAGAGATACTTGGCTCTCATTATGAGCTGCTTACTTTGTGTTTAAACACTGATTCGATGTTATGTGTTGAGCAACAACACTATCAGTAGTGTCTGTGGGACGTTTGCTCTGTAAGGGACCCGTGAGAGGTGGGCCCCAAAAGGGGATACAGTGCTGTTATTGTTATGTGTTATCATCACAATATTGAAATATTTTGGTTTCTAAGCTTTAGGATTCATGTTGTCAACTACAGCGATGGCTAAGTCACATCCCTTATGTATAGTGCCTTGTGCTTTCCATACACAGTGAATCATTCTATTATTGCAGTTATGTTTGCTTTTCCTCAGAAGTTCTTTAATACCAGTTCTTTATTAAAATAAAGCAAAACAGTCATCCAGTTGATTGCTACACTGCAGTCAGAAGCCAAGCAGTGGCACTGATTATTTTGCTACGTTTATAAATCAGTGTCTGCGAAATACCAGCGAGTTTCTCATAAATATTTCTATGTGTCTTAGCAGTTACTTAGCTCAGTTACATAGCCCTCTTAGCACCCTTCTGCTAGAGAATTCTCATAAGGAAATCATGGAGGGAGACAGTAAGTTAAATGAAGGGTCACTTCAAGTTCTGCATTGTATTTTCTGATTTGTGATAATTTTGCATTGCCAGTGCCTACTTCACCGTGGCATACAGTGTATGTGTCAGTTCAGTGTTGTTATGCATTTCACCTGTTTGAAATTGTATGTGTTGAGGATTACTGTATTAAAAGATGGAATCTTAATTTGTATTTCTGGTCGACTTCTCTAGTTTGTATTTCTGTTACAGACTGTGGGCAACATATTTGTACACTCACTTCCCTGACTTGAATGTTAGCTGGCTTTTGAGCTTATTTTCCATGTTTACTATTTAAGTGCACTTAAAGCTGTGTAAAGTTTTTTAAAAAAAAAAGTGAAGATGACATTTTTCCACATTATCATTAGTGGTAAGAAGTGTAAGGCAAAATTGTTTTATATATAAACGAGAATGTGGATGCAGAAATTGGTTGTGAGGCAGTAGTAGCAGCTGCGAAGAGAGAATTTAGGCAGCGTCTCAGTACCAGTTGTGTTTCAGTGCTTTCTGATTATATGTTTCTAAAAAGAACTGGAGTACTACAAGCAACCACAGGCTGACTGTGCTTTAACCGCTGGCTGTTGGCACTGCTGCTGGAACTCCTCTCAAAGGGTAAGGGCAGTTCTCACACACACGCACACGCACAGGAGGCATCCATGAGGTATGCAAGTTGGCACTCCATGCATTTTGATCACATAAAGATTTGCAATTATGCAGTGGAATGTTGAATATAAAAGTAATCTTGAGGAAATACATGAGCCTCACATAAGTAATAATTCTGCTGCCATTTTCAGAGGCCACAGACATTTTTCATATCACGAATTCAATCTCTCTATCTTCACTGACACTCACATGCCATCTTTTTTCATACTGACCTTTTCTGTACTATTGACCCCTTCATTTATGTCACGTATGTGAAGAGGTCCAAAATGTGGATGAGATTTAGCTTAATGTGTGCTTGGAGATAACTTCAACAATCTGAACAGGTAGATGGTCAAAACTATTTTTAAGAGCTAATTAATTAATTCATCTTTCTCAAGAGGGAACATTTTGAATAAATGAGTAACGCTGAGGCTGTTCTTCAGTGTTACTGTGGAGCTTTTTTTCTCACCAAGCTAGGTAGGTCTACACACTGAATTACAAAAGCTGAATTATGTCACAGCAGGCTGGCAACATTCTTGTAGAGGTTTCTTTTGTTTCGTGTGGTACGGGATTTATTCTAAGAAAACAGTGAAAGCAGTGCAGGTATTTCCATCATAACGGGCTTATTATACTCTTGAATTTGGCAATACAGTAGCACTTCTTACCATAGCAAGGTTTGGGATTCATTTGTTTTTCTTTTCTGGCACCGTGCCTGTCATGTAGATTTGTAGAAGTTACCAGAGCAGCAGTGCAGACAGTTGCTGAGAAGCATGGAGCATTTTTTGCAGTTTGGAGCTCCGTGACTATTTCTGGAGCATCCCAGCCATTTGCTGAAGTAGTCAGCGGTTGAGGTGCCTTGTCATCTGTGGGATCCACAGCCTGCAGGAGGGCAGGAAACCTCCACACTGGAAGTTGTAGAGTCCCCGAAGCATTTGGGGTCAGATTCTCCTTGCTCTGTCATGATAGATCAACACAGTTGTGACACTTCCTAAAACTTACTTTCTCTGAGTACATAGAATGGAATCATACATTGGCTTCCATTGGAGGACTCCTTAAAGATCATCTCGTTCCAACTCCCCTGCCACAGAGGAATCACTTTTCCAAAAAGCAGTAGGCCAGTCATCTCTGCCTCCAAATACTATGATGTTAAAACAACATAACTACCTAATAAGCTAACTACTTGCAACTTATTTTTTAATAAGTCTTCCAGCTGCTGTGTTTATGGCTATAGGTGTTTAAAACAAACCATCTTTTTCATTTCTGATCATTAAAATGCAGTGATGCAATAGAACAAAACTGCTGTTTCCTGTTGTTTCCTGTATGTGTTTTTTTTGTACTTCAACCTTGATTTCAGAAAGCACCTCTGTCTATCATCAGTTGCACAGGACATCCAAAATTAATTTCACTTTGGCATTTAGGTGTTCTTGCAGTTTGATTTAGGTGTTGCTCTGGTTCACATCATGCTGGTGACTCAGTGTCCATGTAGCTGCTTTGAGGGTTTCATCTCTAGAGGACGATTCTTGAATTGCCCCAAAATATTTTTGATCTTTGGATAACATTGAGACATTTATTTTTTTCAGATTATTTCCACTGCTGTGCAGATCTGTCACCAAATCCCACTTACCTTCCTCATATTAAGGGTAATTGTAGAAGTAAAGGTTATTCAGATCTCTCTTTTTGTATGGTTGAATTTCATTAATTGTGTTTTGATGGATGCACACTTCTGAAGATCAAACCTCTCCTCAGAACTTAACCTAATATAAAACAACATTATAATACAGAAATACAGCTCTAGCTGCAAATACAAGGACTGTAATTTCCTTCCAAATATCTTCTGTTTTCTCACAGAGCTGCTGAATGGAGGAAGAAATGCTCATGGTGTTGGTGAACAGTACAGTGACTATAGATCAGCTCTCTTCTAATGACATTACCTCCGTGCTGCATGCCCATCATACAGTAATGGTAGCTCATTACTGAGGAAATATTTCTCCGTAGCAACAACCCAAGGGATTTCCTTTAGGTGTTTGTGCACCTTGTGTGTAACAGTTACTATTTCTGGAACACTCTAACAGACTTCAGCGTATGAACCAAGCAGGAACCTTTCTCTCCTGAAATAGGCTGGGCAGGTATTACTGGTGGTTAAGCCTTCCATTGCTTGAAGTGAACTTCAGCATACCATCTACAGCTAATTTTAGAAGCGCTCACATCTCTAACATACAGGGAATGTAGTCCTGTAAATTTATATAACTGCTGCAAGTGTGCATTATCATTTTAAGTGACTGGATAACCAAATACAGGCAGTTCAAGCAACAGTCTTGGAAGAAGAAAGGTCCCATATTTCAAATAGGGAGGCATCCCTGTGGGTAACCGATTGCCTATCAGTCTTTGGAGCTGCTTGGCTACATCTCACCCATTCAGACTAACACTGCACAAAGTCGCAGAACTGTAGAGATTGAAAAGGAGCTCTAGAGATCATCTAGTCCAACTCTCCTACTAAAGCAGGTTCCCTGGAGTTGGCTGCACATGAATATACTAATACTTGTAGAATATGGATAAGTAAAATTATTAGCAGCAGAGTGGTTTCCTGTCTCATTTCTTTAGGGACTTTCTTTTTAAGATTTTTTTCTTAAACAGGACAACTGGTTTCAGAGAGTGGTCAAAAAAGGCTGTACCTTACCTTGTTGATCATGGAGAAATTTGTACTATTGGAAGACTTCCTGGGAACATATATTCTTTGGAAAGAATATTCCCTAACAAAGGTAAAGGTATTGTCTTTTTGCTTCCATGAATTAATAATTTTTAATAATTATCTGCTAAGTTAAGGTTTAGTTCTAGGAATGATTTATTTTCTTATTCAGTGAGTTAAATGGAACTGCATGACTACAGTTGATACACAAATGTAATTTCAGGAATCCATTCTCATGTTGTACTAATATCTGACATTTAAGTACCCTTTAAGCAGTTGATATAAAGCTGTTAAATTAAGGGAGTTTTTCATTTGGCTGTGAGTTGATTTGGATACTAGCCATCATTTGTTAAAATCACATCCAAAGCAGAGAGTTTGATATTCCTTATGGAAGCTTCTTGCTGGCATGTAAAATCTGTTTACTGTTTAGATGACATAATACTTCCTTAAACTACATTCTCGGCCTTAGTAATATGAATATTTTTTGTTCTCTTTTTCCAGGGAGAAGAGGATTCAGGACATTTCTTCCTTGCCTTTTAAAATATACTGAAAGCTACTAAATAAATTAGTTTCATTAATAAACAGTTTTCTACCTGCTTGTTTGTGCATTCCTTTTAGTACACAAGATGAGTGAGTCACATATGCCTGATTGCTTACACATGATACAATGGAGGGGTGAACATTATGATAGGATACACTTGTCAAATATTAGCATCTATGGCTGAATTCAGAGAACATCTCATTTCTCTTGGCTATTAATCAAGAGAGACTACTTTAAACACTGAATTTCACCTTACAGACAAGGGGAGAGGACTTTACAAGGAGCTCTTTGGAAAACTTGACTGACGTGTCACCTTTTCTTTGTATGCAGGTTGAGCGTCTGCATGAGGATGATTTAACAGTCCTCTTCAAGAGGGTGAAAAGCTGACTGGTAGAAAGTTCTAAGGCCCAGGGTGAATCTGCAATTTATTGTACTCACTAAATAATAAACGTAACAATATGCTTACCTATAACTTAGCCCCAGGTGTCTGGAGTTGGTATGTCCTCCCCACTGGCATTCCTTCTTAGCCTGGCTGTCAGAGCCAGAGCATAAGTTGACAATGTTTCCTGTTTGGCCTGCTGGCATGTTTATTTCTTGAGTATCAAAGAATTATTTGGACAAGAGACATGCTTACCTTTGTCTTGGTGTAGCAAGCACAAGAGTTTTGTCTCTCATTTTCAGTTATATTTTCAGAAAATTGTGTTTCTTTTTTTTTTTCTTCTTTTGCCTGCTGTTAGGAAATGGTTCTATTCCACCTCCACTTTTGAATTGTTGGTCTAGAACACTGAGATCATGCAGTTTAGTTGGAGGATTAATGAGGTGTGATTTCTTTCTCAGTCTAAATTCTAAAAGACAGAAGTCACAAGATTCATACACAGTTTATTATACCTCATAGTTTGCTTTTGGTGAATATACTTTGTTTTAGTGGGGGTAAAAGTAAAGGGTCATTTGCCCTTTTATATATGGACATATACTGTGTATTACTAATATTTTCCTTTTTTACTTTTTAATGTTTACCAAAAGCATTGTAAATGCTTTGTCCATATTTAAATATATTTTGACTATTGCATATAACAGCACGTTTAAGCTTGAAATTGAATCCCCTGCAGTGTCAGCTCTTCAAAGAGATGCACATGCCTCATTTTATGCACTGTGAGTCATCTCATTGGCTTCAAAGAAACTGCCCAATGCATGAAGTTGGTTGAGCCTTTTTAAGAGCAGGGGTTTTTACTGTGTTGAGTACTCAGAGGTTGGTATTGTTATCTTTATTTGAAAAACAGAAGTGAATGTTTATGTTAGATCCAATTCACTCACTTGACCAAGAAGACTTGTAAAAACTGAACTTCAAGATATAGAGGAGAGTAATGTGCAACTACCAGTTTGACCATGTCTTCTTGATGCTGTTGTCTCCATGTACACACACCACCTCACACATCACGTTTTGCAGGTTTTTTTAATTATTATTTTTATATGTAAATGCACACAGGCATACACACACCCAGCTGCTTGGTGGACTGTGTTGTTGATATCTTTTCCTAGGAGTGAGATGTAATGCTGTGGCCTGAACTCCAGCCACTTGCATTGCAGTTCTCTCTTTTGTGTTCATTCTTGGGCATGGCTGTTTCTCAAAAGTGAAAAAAGGGGAGAGGGGAAATATCACCTGAGGAAAACCAAGCATTGGAGCAGGTTGCATGGGATAGCTGTGCAGTCTAAACCTTTGGAGGTTTTCAGACTGGACAAAGCTCTAATCAAGTTGCTCTGAACTCAGTGTTGTCCCTGCTTTTAGAACAAGATGGGACTCAGTAACTTTAAAGGTTCCTTTCAGTTTTTCTGTGATTCTACATTGGGGTATATCTTCAGATGTAACTTCTAGAACATCAGTTACAGATTTTTTGTTGGTAACTGTTTTCAGATCTGAGATTGATTTTGGCAGTGGGAAGTTGCACAGGGGTTCCAGCCCCAGATCTCAGCCCCTCGTCTGAGTAACTCCAGAACATACAGTGTTCGATCTCCAGGGTGAAATTAAGCACTTTGTGTTTAATGCTTAACATGTTCAGTCTTTGCAGCCTGACAAAGAGTATATAGATCAGGGATTGCTGGGGGTGTGCTGAGCTATGGAGAGGTTGGGAAACCATATGGAAGAGGTAACGGTAGAAGTGGTAGCCTGCACCTGATGAAAGTTCTCAAGCAGTTCTCAGAGTATGTATTAACAGGCAGCAGACTTGGCATCACTTGGTTTCTGTGTTTTATCTTCCCTCCTGCCTCCCATACAGTCTGTTTAGATTCATTCTAAAGAGCACAGTCCCTGCCTTCATCCCTCTCCCTACTTTGGTTATCATCTCCCAGCCATGTTCTGTCACTTCCCTGAAGTATGCTCTTTGTACTGCTGTACTGTCTGGAAGTCATTTTTCCCTGTTTAAGTAGTATTTAAACTCGATAGGATTGTGTGGCACAGAATGAAACATGAAAAAACTTAGCTTTCAAGGGTTTTTAATGTTTCAAGTGGCATAACACAATTATATCCCACAACTAAGTCGTTCCTCTTTGACTGTTTCATCTTATTGGTATGTCCAAAAAGATTCACTGAGGTGCCTCATATTTTTTTAATGAGACCAGTGTTAGGGCTTTCTAGAAACTACTTATGTGAACAGCAAGCAGGATAAGACACATTTATCTACATCTGCTGAAAACATCTGATGCACTGCTCCTGTGATCATCTAATATTTAAAAAGGGAAGCTAAGCTTCCTAGTATGCATGTTTATACTCAGTAGAGGGTAAAGTATAATGTACTTCATAAGCTATTGATATCAAGAAGTTTTTTTCCAATGTGGTAATTGTTTTTGAAGATTAGCCCGGATACTTAATCTCTTAGCAAGTTGTTTAAAGGGTACAGTTTGTGGGGATGACAGTGACTGCAGGTAAGTATTGCAGAAGACAAAACTTATTCTCAGCTATTTCAAGTGATTTTGTTCTGATACAACTATGTTGAACTTCATATGTTGGCAAGCAGTTAATGCATTTTTGTAGGTGGACCTAAGGGCAGACCTTCAGACCATGAACTTCCTGAGATTTTACTCTGAAAATCCTACAGTAGGCCATGACATTTAATGAAGAAGTGTTGAGTTTAGTTTTCCAGCTCCCCATAATGATTACAGGCTATTTGAGTACTGTGTTATTTTTTCCACTGTTGCTGCAGATGCACACAGTCAGAATTACTGTCTCCTGAGTTCACAAGAATGTAGCTGTCAGAACGTGTAGGGATAGATTACACTTAAGGCAACACTCAGAGGAGAACGAATCCGCTCAACCGTAGTAGTGCCCCCTAAGCTTTCCAAAATTTTTTCCTGACCATACCTGACCATTTCCTACACAGTTGTATAATTATTCCATATTAAACTGCTGAGTTTGACGGAAAAACTACATTTCATGGTAGCTGGGTTTATTCTATGGAAGAGGAAATTCCTGAACTGCTTGAGGGTGAAATACAAGCAACAGTAGAAACTTTGTATGTATCTGAATATAAACATAAAAGCAAATATATTTTTTACATTGCGTGATCCAATGTCAGAGCTATGGTGATAACATTCCTACAGCTTTTTTATTGCTGCTTATCTATCACATCATTGCATCAGAAAAAATCTGCTGATGAGTCTTCATGAAACTGAACATGTGTTAAGTAGGGCTTGCAGCTTAGTGAGCAGTGTGTGTGAGAGGAACTCATCACTCTTCCATCCTCAGCAGATAGGCATTTTGAGATCCAGCTATATGTTGCAGCCATCTTTCATACAAACAAGACTCATTACTGACATCGTGCTTTTCTTTCTCATTTATTCCTGATTGACACAGATTGCAGTAGAGGAGAAACGGTCCATGCCCTAGTATGATGGGATCAAACACCTTCATGGTGTTAAATGCTATGTTAAATGCAAGGTAAAATGCTGCTATTGCCTAAGGAGCATTCACAAAAGCTAACTTAAACGGAGTGATGATCTTGCTTGGCAGCCTCTTGTCAATGAAGAGAGACAGGTTCCTCCAGGCAACAGGTAAATTAGTCTTTTGCTTTGAATCATTGTCTGGAAGGGTCTTCCCCTCCTCTCCACTGTCTAGATGAATGAGCTTCCCCAGAGTGATGCTGTGCTTTGTGAGTCATGTCCTGTGCTGTGAAGGTTAAGCTAAATTCCCCCGTGCAATAGCTACCAAAATCAGTGACATTCGCTGATGGTGGGTATGACTCAAACATATCAGAAAACAGTGTTTGAATAAAATCACATTGGAATCTTTCCTCCACATCAATCAATTATCAAGTCCTGCTGGCTGGGGATGGGGTTTTATCTGAGGGGTCACCTGGCACGTAATTAAAGTCATGTCAATTTAATAAACAGGAAAAAAAAAATAAGACTAGCATCAGTAAATGACAACATTGAATCAGCATGGAGCACCATGCTCAGCTATGCCAGTAGAGATCTCTCACGACTTAGCAGGCAGTGGGAGCAGCTAAACAATATTTGACAGGAAAGCAAACAAATTTCTTTAAAAAGGCATTTGCTTTCCTTGTGCTTTCCTTACTGAGCTGGACAGCCCCATTTTTGAAGTAGCCTCCATTGATGCTGTGAAGTCCAAAGTAAAGTTGTGCAGCTGTTAACTTTTACAATGAAGCATTGTCAGTGGACAGAGTGCAGATAGTCTGCAAGGGTTTATCCAAAATAAATGTAAATGTTAAAAGACATTTTTATTTGTTTCCTTTTTATTTGTTTGTTTGTTTATTTATTTATTATTTGTTGTTTATATGACATTTTGGCAGAAATCACCATAACCTTTCAGGCCTCATTGAGGTAAACTTTCTACCACTTATTTGGTAATAGCAGCTGATACATGATTCCAAAAGTAATCCTTGTGGATGAATTGAATGAATGCTTGTCATCTTCCCACGTATTCATGCTGCTGAGATCCAGGAGAAATGAACTCGTGTATTTCACAGTAACTTAAATTCCATGTTGGCAGGTTCTACTAAGCCTGGGGACACCCAATTCAAAATATCTCTGTTTATGAGAAATACTCAAAGCTACTTGCTTGTTTTTCCCGTGGGAATATTTTCACATAGGAATCTCCTGGGAAACGATACAGTAACTCTTCTATAGTTTGAGTTGAATTTTTTGTGTGTGCATCCCTTCGTGGTTAGAGTTTGGGGGGCATGTAATTGCTGGAGATGAGAGTTAATGAATATTTTTCTCGTAACTGATGACTGTAAATACACAAAGGTAGTCTAAGTGGGAATTTTGGTAACATTAGAGTGCTTTAAGCTCTCCTCTGAGAAAGGTTGAAGCTAAATCATGATAAAATAGTTTTCAAAAGTGATTTTCAAGAATTTACAGGGCTTACTCAATTTACATCCTATCTTGGGTAACGTTATCCTAGCAGGCCTGTTCAAATTGGTTATATTTTTAGAAGAGAATCCTCACTGAATTACTTTTAAAAAATGTGCAGTCTTTAGTGTATAGATCTCTGAATATCAGAGAATACATTTATACATCAGCATTTTATCAAATCCCTAAGAAATGCTTTATATTTGCCTGGATTTGAGAAGTAGTTGGTTAACTAAGGATTCTTCTACTAAGCCAGGATTAGGGCTTTTTTGCCTGCCTGTTAATTTTTGTTTTGGTGTTCAACTACTGTTATCAAACGGCATGACACTTTATTACTTCTCTTCATAATGTGTGTTATTAAGAGAACAGTACCACCACTCTCTTCAAGTGAGCTGTTCTCGATCTGAACTGTAGACTGCGTTCAGAACTGGAGCGAGTTTGGTGTTCTTGAGCAGTTCTCAATTCAAGAGAACATACCTTCTTCCTATGGATCTCATTTTAGGGTTTTTTTAAAGGTGTACCAGAACACTGTAAATTATATTCCTTTTGTTCTGCTTACCAGAGCATTAAAATACAGTTCTTCATACTTGAAGAGGGTGTTTTGAAAGTGATCGCTGTTCTTGGGGCAGTTAATGCAATTCTAGCTTTCACAAGTTGTTCTATCTTATATCTTTCATATCCATTGTTAGAAAAATGTAATTACATGAAAACAAAATGCATCTACTGGGTCAAAGCCCAGTATCCTGTCTGCGGTGGTGGCAAAACCCAAATGCTTAGCAAGAAGTATTAAAATAGACAAGCATGTGGTATTATTTTCTTGCATAAACCCTCCTCCTGTCCAGCAGCCTGTGGTTTGAAGATGATGCGAGAGAAAAATGGTATAATTATCTGTGTATTTAATAATTCTTGCTATACTTTCTTTTCCATTACTTTGCTCTAGTTGCATTCTTGATCCACTGTATTTGTTGCTTCCATAATACTGTAGGGCAATGAGTTGCACCATTTAATTGCACACTACTAAAAAATAAAATACAATTGTAAATACGGTGGTAATTAACACAGTGGATTCTGATTTGGTTGGTAATGCTTTAATTCAGACTCTTAGCTGAGATACAACTGACTAAATGCTTTTAGTGCAGATATTTTTTCACCATATCCAATGAGTAGACGTTGTTAATAAGGATTAAAAAGATTGTTTTCAACCTTATCTTTTTTCTATTTTTAAGAATATTTAGCTGGGATAAACCTTAAGTGTCACCTAAGTGAGCCTTTCAGTGTTTGTACGTATGCCAGCATAACATGCTGAGCTACTATATAGTGGATACTAGGTCTTGTATTTCCAGAGTTCAGACCACAGTTTAGCTTAGGGTATTGTTCTCAGGGAAGTAACAGAACTAAAGCATCAATTCCTAGCTGATATGTCTAGCGTAGGTTCATTATAAAGCTTCCAGGTAAATAGTTTTGCCTGTAGGCTTGTGAAGATGCACGCAGGCTGAGCTGTCTAATACACATTGTGGGATGAACAGTCATGTAAAAATACAGTAAAGTAAAATTGATATCATTTGAAATGTTTATTTTCCAGAGCTCCTTTTGTAGGTTAAATGCACAGCAGTGACTTTTCTCTCTGTTATACAGAGGAGCCAATATACTGTTACACACCACACAACTTCACCCGCGATCAAGCCTTGTATGCCAGAGGATATTGTTGGACAGAATTAAAAGATGCCTTGCCAGGAGTTGATGCCAGCCACTGGCCCTCCTTGTTTGAGCATAAGTTCCTACCTTATGCACTGCTGGCTTTTGCTGGGATAATGTACATTCCAGCTTTGGGCTGGGAATTTCTGGCCTCCACCCGACTGACTTCAGAGCTTAATTTTTTGCTTCAGGAGATCGATAATTGCTACCACCGTGCAGCTGAAGGACGGGCACCAAAAATAGAGAAACAGATCCAGTCGAAAGGCCCAGGGATCACAGAGAGAGAGAAAAGAGAAATCATTGAGAATGCAGAGAAGGAAAAAAGCCCTGAACAGAACTTGTTTGAGAAATACCTGGAAAGGAGAGGACGAAGTAACTTCTTAGCTAAGCTTTATCTCGCGAGACACTTGTTCATCATCTTTTTAAGCATCATACCAATTACATACTTATCCACCTACTACGCTACACAGAAGCAAAATGAATTTACGTGTGCTCTAGGAGAGCCTCCGGACAAGACAAGCAGCTCCAAATTGCACATCAGAGTGAACTGCAAGCTGCCATCTGTCCAGCTCCAGCGGATTATTGCAGGCGTAGATATCTTTCTCCTCTGCTTTATGAACTTGATCATCCTTATCAACTTAATTCACCTCTTCATATTTCGCAAGTCCAACTTCATATTTGATAAACTGAACAAAGTTGGAATAAAGACCAAGAAACAGTGGCAGAAGTCCCAGTTTTGTGACATCAATATTTTGGCTATGTTTTGCAATGAGAATCGGGACCACATAAAATCACTGAACCGTCTGGATTTCATTACGAACGAAAGTGATCTGATGTATGACAACGTGGTGCGCCAACTGCTGGCAGCGCTGGCCCAGTCCAATCATGATGCCACCCCAACCATGCGTGATTCAGGGATCCAAACAATAGACCCAAGCGTCGACCCGGCAGACATCGATGGAAACGAGCAGCTCATCATTAAGAGACCAAGGAAGAAGATGAAATGGATACCAACTACCAATCCACTTCCTCAGCCTTTCAAGGAGCAGTTAGCCATTATGAAGGTTGAAAATCATAAACCTGAAAAGCCTAAGCCTGTGCGGAGGAAAACGGCGACGGATAGCCTTATTGCTCCTTTGTTAGAATCTGCTGCAAAAACCTCACAGCAATCATCAGCTCATAAAACTGAATCAAATGCCGTCCCAAGCACAGGCAGTGAAAAGAAACACACACGGCACTTTTCCTTGGATGTACATCCATATATACTTAGTAGTAAAAAACCCAAGCCAGAGATTCCAGCCATCCCCTCGATGCCTACATCAAAAAGCCAAGAGGGTGGATTTCTAAACCAGGAAGAGAATGTCATCGTACACGTTACCTCCTCTCTCAAAGGTACAGTATATTGTAATGACAGTACCACCTTCACAGACGATGATTTTTGTAGTGATCTTCAGGAATGCAAAGCTTATTTGAACTTTTTGACCTACTTTGCTAGATCTCGGGATAAATAATGTTAGGATGTGTAGGCCTCAGAAACAGTAGTTGTCTCTATCGGAATACAGCTATATGGAAAATAAGCATTATTTCAGGTAGAGCTGTACAAAACAGCCTGCAAGTTATTGCTGCAGGTAGTTTTTCAAATGTAAGCAGTTTTTCACAGTAATTAAAGTAGTTGTGCCTTACTAAGAAAATGAGGAGAGTTCAGCCTCTAAAACACTTTTCCTGCTCCACCAGCATCTGGCATTTTTCAGATTGGCTTTATTCTCAACTTATATAGAAAAAAATCTCTTTGACTACCAATTCTTAAGGATTGGCATTTGCCACCTATGAAGGAACAACTCACATTATATTGTTCTTTACCCCAAAGACATCTTGATTTGCCCTTTGTCTCACGTGGACCAAAGGATGAATGGTCTGAAGTGTGGGTGCTGGTCTGGGATTCAGGAATTCAACCATTCACTTCCCGTGCGGCCTCACAAGAAGCACTCTTTCTGTGCCTCAGCTCCCCATGTGTGTCTTGCAAATGCAATCCCTTTTCTGCCTTAAAGGACTTTTCCAAATATATCAACAATTGCTGTATGCTAGAGTGATGGGAAAAGCCATGTAGGCACTAAGAAAAGCAATCAGTAGATAAGCTGACAGGCAGGTATATATCTTCTTGTTGATTTTGTAAGCTACTGACGTAAGAAACACTGTGCAGAAAGATTTGTACGTACTTAAAGCAATGGCTCTCATCTCATTACAAGCTAAGACCTCCCTCTGGGCTTCGACAGACTGACAGCTACCGTCACCCCACTGCCCAGCAAAGAAGTGATTTGAGGTATAAAAGTTTCTGTCACTTCCAAATCGTTATGCTCCTCAGAGCCCTCCAACTCCCCGATGTGCATGTGAGCTATTCTACAGCTTTCCTTATCCAATCACCTGCTCTGATTTCAACTCCTCAAAACTACTGGGGTTTTCTGGTCTCAATTACCTTCATCTAAATTAGTGCTTGAATATTTTAAGAGTGAAAAATAATTACTGTAGTTTTGGGGCTCTGTTACTCTCCATTGCAATTGAAAGTATTCAGCTTTGCTTTTGAGTTAGAGCAACATTGCAGTCCATCAGGTAAGGCAGACTTCTAATTTCTGGAAAGCGACATCAGTTAATGACAAATTGATGAGTTCTTCCTAAAGACAAGTGGCTTACAATATGTAACCACTATTTTTTCCCATTGAAAATATCAGCACATTTTGTATTCCATCTTGTGGATTTCAACATTCATAACATTTGTCAAAACATTAAATCATAACACGTAAAAAATATCTGCCAAACCATAGAGGAGAGTAAAAGATACTTTTCAGTTGTTTTCTGTTCATTTTATGAAAATACCATTCACATTAGGAAGCATGAGCATGCATAGAAAGTGAGATTTACAAAACCCATTTGTTGTTTGTCCCGTTTCCCTGAGCTTACAATCCTGTTGTTATGAAACAGCCCTGTTGGATTTCTCAGAGGATCCTAAGAAAATTCATTTTGGAATTTGGAATACTCTCCTGCTCCCATTGAAAACAACAGCAGGACCGCCTTTATTGGTTGAGTACACTGCTCTGTGATGCATTGGGAGGGTGAAAGACTGCCCATCTTCTAATTGGCTTTTTTGATTTCTTCTAGACACCCCTCATCCTGCAAAAGAGATGCTGTACTCATCTGAGACATGCAGAACTGTGCCTGCTGCTGGGGCTTTTGTCACATGCAACCACAACCATATAGCCACGACCACAGCAACAAGTATGACTTTGAACCCAGCCAAAGCAGAACCAGCCCCTGCGCTGAACTGCAACCCCACCCACCCTCTGCTGCACATCAACACGCTGTATGAGGATCACGAGGAGGAAGTTTCAAACATAATCGACAATGGGATTCACTCCCCGACTGACGCAGGGGAAATTCTCTCCATCCCCACCCCTAAGCAGATACGGCTGGCAACGTTTGATGAACCGATGGCAATCGTGAGCTCGGTGGAGTACTGAAGCCCCATGGCTGCTCTCTGGTGGCCAAGCCCAAGGCAGTGCAGTGAGAAGCGTCGTCCCCTTCAACACTGCACTTCACTGC
Organism: Perdix hodgsoniae; assembly: GCA_035772895.1. Lineage (NCBI taxonomy): Eukaryota > Metazoa > Chordata > Aves > Galliformes > Phasianidae > Perdix > Perdix hodgsoniae. Next base: position 14,100,468 of record JAPSGF010000006.1, on the reverse strand, counting down.
ATGAGCATGGAGAGCTTTCATACGAACTATAGCTCTTGGTAATAACACCAAACCGTTTTTCAGGATCACGTCATGAGCACTGTCATTTACAGCATAGAATAAGTAAAACCTGGTGGAAGTAGACCTTTAACACCAAGACAACCATTAGCTCTAGCTCTGAACTATAGCTTACTGATTGAATTGGTTTTAGCACAACTTATGAACATTAGAAGTCTGATGGCATGCCACAGTAATCTTAGCAAGTATTTAAACCGTTTGCATTCAGAATCACTGATGAAAGCTAAAAAAGACACAGAGGTGAGGTATGCTTTTTTAATGGCAGTAGTTAAATAAGAGTTTTGTTTCTAAGCAGAGAGGGTTGTTTTTTTTTTCAATTCAGGATTACAAAAAGGTTATATGCAAGCCAATTTTTGTTTGTTTGCTTCTTTAGCTCACTGACGTTGGGCTCAATGGAGACGTAGCTGAAAGGGCCTTACTACCACCAGCAGCATTTAAGTGCAAAAGGAATGGATACATTCAGCCTCTTGCATTTATAAATGAAAATACCTGAGGTGTGCCCTGCCCTTTAACGAGCTTTTATTGTGATGGAAGATGCTGAAATGAAGAGTTTATTTTTTTAAATATATTTTACCATGGGAAAAAATTACTTTAATAACTTTTCAAACCAGGTGTTTGTTGCTTTTAACAAAATACGTAGAAGAGAGTCATTGTAGCTGCTTATTTTTTCATAGTGTATTTATGAACCAGGTTAGAAACTTCTATGGGTGCTTCACTGATGAAAAATCTTACAGAGGTTGTTACAAAATATCTTACAAAATATGAAACCAGCAAAATCATATTCAAATAACAGGATTAAGGAAGCCTATGAATTCAGGTGTCCAAGCTTGGTTAGTTCTTGATTCAGCAAACACTTAAGGCTATGGATGTCACTGAAACGACCCATATGTTCTTTGTAAAACTAAGCACATACTGAAGTGGCTTTGCTGGATCTGGACTCTAGTGCAAGCAGACAGTGATCCTGCTGTATGTGCTATCATTCTGATTCAATATTTGCCTTCCTTGGCTCAAAGCACATCTTCATCCCCATCTTCCTATAACTTTGATATGTGTGATTTAATAGAAAATTCTAGTATAACTAAAACGTCTATTAAAAATGTATCATGCAATAACCATTCTCAGCAAAATGATAGTGAAACAAAAAGTGACTGTGTTGAAATAATATTACTACCAGAATTATGGACTATGTGTGTTTGCATCAAATTATGTATAATGAATGGTAGAAGAAATATGCAGCACAAATACAGGATTGAAATCTTGAATTTATTTTTAATTTATTACCTCAGACATGGATATATGATACCAGTATTTAATGAAAATAGCACTGAAAATAAATACATATTATTCTGAATAGCTTAATGTGTACTATGTCCTAGTGTAGTTACATACAAGTGGGATTCTGGTAGAAGCAGTAGGTGGGACATGTAAAACCACTATTCCCCCATATAGTACTTCACTTCTGTGCAGTGTTTTCAGCCCAAACAGCCAAATATCACGAAGCAAACCAGAGGATGTGTAACACAGTCAGGGGAGGAAACAGCTGAAAGATGGACCTGTGACTTCCTGAGGTCCCAGCGCTGTGGAGCCTTCTGTGTGTGACTGCCTTGGGGTGAGTGAGCAGTTGAGCTGTTTACCAGCTACCTGTGGCTCAAGGCTGTAGGTTGACTCCTAACACATTGAGGGTCTGGGCATCACTGTCATCTGTCAATTGGTAGAGCAGTGTGAAGGTTCTAAAAAACAAATCTGTACCTGTGCAGCCAAGTCCTGCAAGTTTTCTCCTGGTGAGCACCCTGGGAATGGAGCATCCCCATTGAACAGACTGCAAACAAGGCCAGTGGCTGCCATCTGTGGAGGCTCATCTGAGGTCAGTGGCATATCCAAGCTTTGGTGGTGAGCTGAATGCCCCACTGCATTATATTCACTCATACACAATCCTGTAATCAGATTTTTTTATTTTTTTTTCAGACAAATGTCTCCAATCTGACTGCCCACACAACTCACGTTCTTAGAGGACCTTCTGTCCCACTGGAGTTAATGGCTGCTGTCCCACAGAAACCCTTTTATTCAGAGTACCTCAGAGTGCATTAGACAATCAGACAGTAAGGATAAGTGTCAGCAGCATCTTTTGGACTACATCTAGGTTGTCCAAACCTAGCAGGAGACCAACCAGCTCTATCTCACACTTAGAGAAGTGCTTTTGCTGGCATTTCTTTAGTGCACTAATGCTTTTTAGTACTGGTGTTACTAACATTTCTCTGTAGCTGGTAAATGTGCATATACACAAACATATCCAGGCTTCTCTATACCAGCTATGTAGAGTGATAGAATCATAGAGTGGCCTGGGTTGAAAAGGACCACAGTGATCATCTAGTTTCAACCCCCTCCTGCTGTATGCACAGTCGCCAACCACTAGAATACCACTGCATACCTATAAATGCTGTATATACATGTAAATACGTATTGCATATAGAAAATAGCCTCTACTTTGCAAAGGAGCTATGCAAAGAAGTCTTCGTTTCCAATAACCATTGCCCAACTCTTCAACATGTTTCATCTCTGACTGCTGCAATTTTCTGCTGCTGGCCATGACAGTGACAGGCCTCTGCTCCTTGCTGAATTGGGGGTGCTGCTTAGTTTATATTTTGATGTTGACAGCAAATCAGTCCCTGATTTTGAGCTCTAGAAGATATATATAATCATTGCCCCATCTTACAGATAAAGCCATTGAGGCACAAGAAAGTGAGACAATTTATCCTCAAGCTACTTAGGCTGTGTCTAAAGAAGAGCTGAGATTGCCACAGGTGGGACACCACCCTGTTCCCAGCACAGTAATGGGGTATCTTTGCATGGTGCTGTAAAGATCTTGGAATTCTAGCAGAAAACACCTTTTTTTTTATTTCTCCCCTTCCAGAAGCACTGTAGAATATTGATCAGGGAATGTTTTTCTTTAAAGAAACAATGGGTTTTCTCAGTAAAATTGCTCTGCTAAAGCACAAGCCTCAGAGCACAGTAGGAGTTTCAAGCAGAGCAATTATTCTTCAGACACCTTCCAATATTTTCTGGCTTTTAATGAGGAACATTCCACTCCGCCTGTAAACAGACTATAACTAATAGGAAAACATTCTATGTGCATTACTTAAAAGCAACAAATTTTCAGCATTTGCTGTTCTCTGAGCAGTTTTAAGGCATTGCTTAGCAATTTTGCAACACTATGCAAACAGAAAAATTTACGAATGACTCCACCACAACACCAGTGAGGACCTCAGGGCTCTGCAGGTCACATTCAGCAAAATGCTACCCAGCTGATCCTGCTGTCCTCGGTGGTTACTGATGTTCTGACTTAATGCCTTGTTGACTTGTTGTTTATTCACAGGATGAATTAGCCCAAAACCAGAGCCAGCTTAATCTGAAAGAAGTTCTGGGGCTCCTGCTGGGCTTAAGAGCAAAGAAGTTTATTGACTCTATTGGTTAACTAGAAATCGTTTTGCTTTATAATCCTAGGGCTCATGGCATTCATCAATCTGTCTTTCCAAAAACACATCCAGGCAGTTCACAATAAATCCCTGGGAGAGGAATGCATGCTTTGTAAGCAAAATCTGATGTCTTGCAAGAGATAAGAGAGAAACTCCCCCCTCTGCACTACTGCAGATGCTTGCCTGTAAAGAAAGTTTGTGTGCTTAACAAATTCTACTGGTTTTGGTCTTGGAGCTTTTGCAGTGTGCCACTGAAGCCATGGGAGTCACTGCAGTGGTTGCTCAGGAACAAGAAGCGGGGTGTGGGGAGCAAAGCGAGGGGGCAGATGGGGACATTTTGTTGAGAGAAAGAGCTCCTGGGAGCAACTCAGGAACTTCCTTTGTGAAGTGACGGATGTGTTCATCCACAAAAGCTTCGGTAGAGGATGTGCCAGAATGAGAACCAGGAATCCTCTGTACTCTTTGTCCCATACATACAGTCCTGCACAATTCTCACTGACAGGTTTACCCTGTTGTTGGAAAGGCCTACAAAACATAAAGAGGTACCCAAAACCATGGAAAAAATAAGCCAGAGAGTGAGAGAGATTAATAGTCCAAAAGAGGAAGACTTGATGAAACGTGTATCCCAGCAAAAGCAAAGGGCTGCTTCAGAGGGTAAACCTGTCAGTGAGAAGTGTGCAGGTACCCTGGCTGAATTAGGCAAAGTATTGCCCACAGGTCAAGGGAGGTGATCCTTGCTCTCAGCAGTAATGAGTCCTCACCTGGAGTACTGCCACCATTTCTGGTCTCTTCAGTACAAGATAGACATGGATATACTGGGGAGAGTCCAATACAGGGCCACAAAGATGACAAAGACTGGAGCAGCTCTTCTGTGAGGAGGGGCTGAGGGAGCTGGACCTGTTCAGCCTGGAGAAAGGGCAGGGGGATCTCATCAATATCCATAAATAGCTGAAGGATGGTGCAAAGAGAATGGAGCCAAACTCATTTCAGCAGTGCCCAGTGCCAGGACAAGGGGCAAAGGGTACCAACAGGAATCGGTACAAAGGAGATTCCATCTAAACACCAGGAAGTACTGATGTACTGTGTGGGTGACAGAGCACTGGCACAGGCTGCCTCAGAGGCTGTGGCATCTCCTCCATGGAGATCTCTTCAAATGCCTGTATGTGGGCCTGGGCACCCTGCTCTGGGTGTCCCTGCTGGAGCAGGGGTTAGGCAGACAGACCCGGAGGGCCCACAGCCTCAGCCCCTCTGTCATTCTGTGACCAGGAGCAGCCAGGACAAAGAAGCTGAGCTGGAAAGTGCTGCTCCCACACAGCACCTGCTGCTTCTCTGGTGTACAGCAAACATCCCTCATAGACAGAGTCTCACAGAGTAGTATTTGTTCACATTGAAACAACAACCTTTCATCTAGGCAGGCAGGTGATGGCAGTAACAGGGACTGTATTCAAGATACCTGAGGTCTCTGCCATCATGCAGACCCCCAGCTCCAGGGTCCCATAGCAGCCCTCCTGGCAGCCACTCTCAGACCACGTGAAATCAAGGGACTGCTGTGAAAGGGAGAGCCCACCTGGGAAAAGCCAATGCTAAAACATATGTGCAAATATGTACTTTTCTCAATATATTCCCTTATCTTCACGAAGGTCTGTTTAACTTCTGCCCCCTCAGATTTGTCAGAATGTCCTACACCAGCAATCAAAATGATCTCTCTGCAAATCTGTCTTTATTTATGAGTTGCTGGCTTGTCCTGCCACTGCTTAATTTGCTCTAAATCATCAGTTTCTTCTCAAGTGCCAGGGAGACCTGGTCTGCTGCCATAAGATCTTTTGTTTAAGCTAAGTCTCATTTTAAAGTAACCACAGGATAAGAACCAAGTGCAGAACCAAGAACAATGTATTGGAAAGAGATTTGTGCCCACAAAGCAAGAGAGTTTTCTTTTCCTCATTTTCTCTTCGACTATGTACATTAAGGTTTATGTTACACAGACTCTGGGAAACACCAAAGGGATTGTGGGCTGTCAAATGAAATGTCCGCAGGAGGAAAACTCTCTTTTCCCACAGACCAAGTATCTCCTCCGGAGGTTCTGTCCCTAGGCTTTACATCGTTAAAATCAAAACTTAATGTTTTATATCATACTGACTTCCCCAGCAAATTCATGTTAAAAGAGAAACATTATTTTCACTGCAAATGCAAATTTGAGTTTTGATTTTTTTAGCCTAAGCATTGAAATTAAACAAACAAAATCCATGAAAGATTATCTAATTTCTGTCTAAATTGTGTAACAAATTATGATGTATAATTCGCTGCTTTTACAATGTTTCTTGCTGAGGCCAACAATAGATTACCAGATTCTTGATGACAGGTTACACGTGCAACATTAAGGCAGGAGACTTCTGATGAGAATCATAGAGTGGCTTGGGTTGGAAGGGACTTCAAAGATCATCCAGTCCCAACCCAGTTCCATGGGCAGGCTGCCACCCAGCAGCTCAGGCTGCCCAAGGCACCATCCAACCTCGCCTTGAGTGTCTCCAGGGATGGGGCACCCACAGCTTCTCTGGGCAGCTGTGCCAGGGCCTCACTGCCCTCTCAGTGAAAAACTTCCCTAAAATCTGATCTGAGATAACTTGCTAATTCATGACATATCAGTGCCCAGTGTTTGGAGAGCAGTAATTCTTGGCAGCTGACACAGACCAGTAACGCAGGCCAAGAAGCCTTTGCACTGCTTCTGAGGAGGCACCAATGTTTAGTTATTAGAACACATCCTCTGGGGCTGGAGGCCTGCCCACTTTGTTCCTGCAGGCCAAAGCATCACACGCTGAGAAATGAAAGCTGCTGCGTTTGCTGTATAGTATATACAGGCACCAAAGAGCTTACCTGGCCTGCTTGCTCTCACAAGAGAGCTGGCAATGAGCACAAGGCAGCTAAGTCAGGGCCCAAAGCAACCAAAGGCAACAATCACACACCAGAAAGTCAAACACAAAGGCTGTGCAGTTGTGATATGTTTCTCTGGAATTAATCAGTAACTTATTTCTGTCTCCTTTCCCTTCAACCAAAGCTCACAGTTTTCTCCCAGGACCCTGCCTGCCAGGCTGCCTTCTGTAACACTGCCCTCCTACTTCTCTATATCCTTCTCTGCACATAAAAGCTATTCTAAAGCCAATTCCTGTAGATACCAGGCCTGGGTTCTACTGGTTACTTCTTCATCGGCCAGTAATTCAGTGCCATGGAGTTAAATTACACTGTGGATTCACAGTGCACTCACTATCTCTGTGTGGTAACTGCACATGTACCTTTATCCCACACTCAGTGTTGAACGACACCCCCGTTCTCACCAAAGAACAAGCTTTGCTTTGCCAAATGGACACATGTACAGGGCTTATTGTCACAGACTGCCCTTCCTGCCAGTTCTGTGAAGCTATGCCCTTATTTTCTAGTCAAAATGTAATTCTTCACAGTCCTTTTTAAAAGGAAAACTTGTGTTCTGTGGGATTGACTCCTTCAGGAAACTCCCTAGAGTCAAGAACGCCAGTATCACCATTGCAACATTACATGTTAATCTGTTAGTTTTGCTTAGGAAGCCAAAGACCTGATGATAAGCAATACCAAATGTGCCCAAATACACTTTGACTGTGCTGAGCAATCTGTCAGGTTCAGAATAATACGTGACTACGCAAATAGTTAGGCTTGATGATGCTTCCTCCACTGATTTACAGCAGAAGCAAAACCTCAAAGGATTTGGCTCTCGAGGAACACTGATAAGACTTGCTAAGTGTGGATGGCCGGCACATAAAGATTTTATGGCATAGAAGTTGTTCGCATACCTAAATACAAATGGAGGATTTTATGGCCTCATTTCCATTTTCTTTCCTCTGAATGTTAATTAAGCAGCAAATGTATGAACAACGTTGATTTTGTTATCAGGTTGGCAGCCAGCTAATAGACTTTCCCTGTGCACTAGGTAATGGGTACGTGCTGGTCCCATTATCTCTCATTCCTGGAGCAATAACTTCTAATATTTAGCAAAACCATTATGCTGATGATACATTGCCTCCAAATGTTTCTGTTAAAACATCTTCCTCTTGATAGCTCCCATAATTGCCATCTGAAATGTTAAAATATATCTGCTTTTATTCTGATATATTGAATCCTTCCCTTTTAATTGGAGAGTTCAAACACAAAAGCTTTACAAGTGAAATGGAGTCAACCACCCTTTAAATTAGCCTGAATTGTTTATATCCCAGTCACCTGGGTTGGACTAGGAGCTCCCACTGCTTTGCCAAGCTGAGTTCTGTGGGACAGTTAGGATGAACATTCTGAGTTCAATGGGATGGGGCAGCAAATGTCTTTGTCCCAGTGCTCAGAAGGACCATGGCTGCAGGATGGCTGTGTGCTGATGGGCCTTTATGGCAGACATGGTCTGTGAAAGCCTATACTTCAAGTACACAGCTGAAACATTAATTTGGGGCCATGGAGATGTGGAGATGCAGATGGAGTCTGAAAGAAGTTTTTAATGACCTTCCTGCATGACCCTTTTTTCCATTCCCCTTCAACAGAGGGCTGAAGTGTGGATAACTGACACTGGAGAAGGGGTTTGATGGGTGGAGGCCTGAGGGAGTTTGGTGGGTTTATTATGAGTAATCCTGTTGCCAAGGGGCTGCTTTGGGACTCCTGAAGAAGGATGGAAGCAGGCAAATGTCTCACCTGCAGGTCACTCCAGCAGTGCTCTGATGGCTGAGGCTCCTTAAAAAAAACCACATCTCCTCCCCTGAGACGGAGGATGGAACACAAGCACAGGCAATTATACCGACATCCAGTAGTGCAAAAGGCTGCAGCAATTCCACTTTTTTCCAATAGCTGATAAGAAGCATAGACTTCAGTTCAGCCCTTTCATTTCCTAGAAAAATATATACAATTAAAATGTAGTTGGACACTTTTTTATCAGTGGATAAAAACTTCGAAATGGAGAGGTCTCTCTCCCTTTCCTTATGGCCCAATGCTTTTCCATCACCTGGCCTGATCATTAATGATCTTGCAACAAGAAAAAAAATTGTAGCCAATTATTCCGATGCTTTAATTGAGACACAGAACAAATTCAAAACCTGCAGTCTGAATTACTTTGAGCTAAAGTGCGCTGCCCAATATTCACACGTTCACCTGATGGGAGTCCAGCAGGTCTGCTCGGTCACCAGTGTTGTGTGCATGTGTAAGAATACACAATGTACCACTCCTACAAACAATACACAATGAGTATTTCTAATCAGCTCACAGCAACTCCTCCCTCTCTCCCCTGGAGACTTTGTGTAAATGGGAGCTACATGTAGAAACATCTCCATTAACTTCAAAATTGCATTTGATCACAGTCAATGCACAGAAGAGGAACTGAAAGGCTCAGAAATGAGCAACCATCTATTTCCTCTGATAAATTAATCCAACAGCTGACATTTCCTATGTGACTTACCTAGCTTAGCTAGCCTGAACCAATCCTAACTATACTCATTAAAAGTCCAATTTTGTTGGTTAATATTCCTACAGAATCCATTATTAATGTCACTAAAAGAGATCAAATATTTCAATTTGTTAACTCCATCTAGCATGGTTTTAATAAAAAGTATTGTTACAATCTCAGCTGTTATCCAGGTACTGGTATCAATAACAGGCTTCCTAAATGAGTTACAAGAGCAATTAGGCATTACCTTAATTGCATATTGCATTAATTACACATTCAGCCAATGAGAGCAATTAATATTCAAGCCTTGCCCGAAGGTAGATATAAGAATCAGAAAATACATGCTTGAAAGCTGTATCACCTTCTATGCAATTTCAAAATTAAATCCGAAACTATCTTAACTGCACATGACGAAAACAAAGAAAGTATATTCCCACAGAGCTTGTGTAACAGGATTCAAATTAATGCCAGGGATAGATGAGCAGAAATCCTCCTTTTACAAAGGCTGCTACAAAGAGACGGTCTCCTGGCGGCAAGCAGCAGTGCTTCTTTGGCCACTGCAAGCCATGCGAGGCTGTAAGCATTCAGCCCTGACTGGTGAGGAAGCTTTGCAGCTTTGATAAATAATATATTAATACTGCACAGAAAGAGCTTGCAATTACTTTCCGTATATCTGCCAAGTGTGCTTTGTGTTTCCTTCATGGATTTAGAGTGCTCCCAGTGGCACAGCAATGAAATCAATGCAGTTACTGTAATTGGATTTACCTTGCCAGGGGAAAGGGTCGGCTTTCAGAAAAAGAAGGATAACTTTACTTCCTGTTATCAGCCAGATGCCTCTCAGACGTGTGCCTGGAAAGCTTCAGCTTCCACCTCCTTTGCTGACCAACAGATTCACTGCGTTCTGCCTTTAAACAGGGAAAAGAAACCCTCAGCTGAATGCGCTTTCATGCTGTGTTCAGAAATCACTTCACGCACTTGTGAAGCACAATCACCTCAAGTGAAGTGAAATGGCTTTTCTGATAGGATGCAGAGACAGAATTTCCAAGCGTAGTCACAGGGGCAGTGGAGACGAGCAGGCTGAAATTACACCCAGAGAAAATGAGCTGGGACTGAATGCCAACAGAGCAGCTCGGTTAAGTCCCAACAGAATGCTTCAGTGACTGAAAGCAGCGGAGTGCTCCCATCACAGGGCAGGGGTGAATGATGGAGAACAGACAGAAAAGAGCAGACACAGAGGCTGTGGGGAGCAGCAGCACGGCTGGGGTTGGCTCTGCACAGGCAGCACCTCTGGGTGGCACCAGGGCGCCTGCCTGCACCCAGCAGCTCAGACCTGCGCTTACTCAGGGGCTCTGCATCCCCGTGCAGTCTGTCACATTTCTCTGCTCTAAAGTAGCAGAATAAGTGTCATTATAGACACCCAGTGACTCCAGCAACTCCCAGGAAAATGAAGTTTTTCCTAGGCAACTTCTTGTTGAAGATCAGTCTGAAGTTAAACTCCAATACTTGATTTGGTACAAATCAAATCAATAGAGATGTGCAATGAGAGCAGTTTCACAACTGGTATAAATGTCTCCAGGTGACAAAACTGAGCAGAGGTAGCAGCCCGTGCACAACGTGTATATGCTGCACTGATGAGGCAGGGCTTTTCCTCATCACTCTGTGCCTCTAGCTGCAAGAAAGATGAAATTCCTTTTAACTGCACATTTTCAGATGAGCAAGGTCAGTCCCTGAAATGATAGGTATTTGATCGTTTCATGCCTGAACACCAGTGTAAGTGACCCATGAAATTAAAGGACGTTTGCTGGCATTTACAGCCCAAATTTCCCAAAGGTGTATTAGCCTGGAAAGTGCTAGCAACAGGGCAAAGGCATTCGTCTCCAGGGGGAAGAAATACATGCAGTAAAATTGCAGGCACAGAAAGGGTCAAACTTTAGATTAATAAAACAGGAAAGTGGTGGGTTTTTTTTGTTGGTTTTTCTTGTTGTTGTTGTTTGTTTGTTTGTTTTGTTTTGTTTTCAAATCAGAGAACAAAATCCAAATTGGGAAAAGCCATTGTATAGATGTGTGCTATTGTAACACCTTTAAGGAACTGCTTCAATATGGGCAGCCCATAGGGAGCAGAGCTGGGTCAGGAACACGCAACCACACAGGGCTCAGCCTGGCTTCCTCTGTGCTATTTCCCGTCACTACAGGGTACAAGGCTCTTCAGTAAGAAGCCTATGAGACACACAGGTCTGCTGCCCTCTGAATCCAAAGCTGTCTTGCTTTGGCAATGATCTGAGCTAGGATCTACAAAGGACAGCTGGGGCCTGCCTTTGTTCTGCAGGGGCTTTGGGGTTGGCCTCCCACAGCTCCACAAGAATACTGCGAGGTATTCACCGGCCTGATCCACCCCTTGGATTCCTATAACATTAAATCTGTTTCTGTTCTTTTCAATAACATTAACAAATACATTGTCTGAAAATCAACATACCAACATCAGGCTGTAACAGCCCATCCTAGCCCTCTGGATAAATACTAAAAGTAGTGCTTTAAAATTGCTCTGTCTGATCACTTCTAAAAGGGAACGGGACATTTGAAAGAGCTGACCAATGCCTGCACCAAGCAAAATATTTATGTCAGCTCCAGAATATCCAGTAGAGCTATATCACAGTGATGTTTCTCTGTTGTGTGAGAAGGGGACTGTGTACCATTTTAATCTGAATGACAAACAACACTGGCAGGTGCTGCAGTGACCTCTCCAACCTACCACACCTGCCTGCTGTTTGGAGCCTTTATGTTCATCGTATCATCACGGAATACAAGACAGTGGTTTGCAAAAGAAAAATATAGCCTAACTGTACTATAGTGTTGTGCTCTTACTGCCAGAATTGGCATTACTATCCACTGATGACCTGCTATGTCAGAGTGCAAACGTTTTCTTACAGCCATCTTTATAGAACATGTCTGATGCTCTGCCCAGAAACGGGAGTTAGGTGAATAACTAACTTCTTGCCTGCTCTTTACATAAGGGGCTTTACGTTCCCTATTTATTTCAACAAGAGGTGGATTTTGAAGCTGGTAATTGCATGTTTTATATGGAGAAGTTTGTTTAAAATACAGAACAATAAAACAGGAAACCGTTATATAAGGGCATGATGGAAAGGCTCCTGGGATTGAAGAGCTAAACTTAAGCTACACGATGTCACACAATATTGATGTTTTCTCTACGCTGAGTTTCCTTTATAATTAGAAATGGTCCACTAACCTACTGAATTACTCTATTTCTTCCAAACTTTAAATAACAAACTGAAATATTTATCTTCTCCTACTTCTTATTTTCTATTTTAAAAATTACTAATTTGATTTCATGGGTTAGCTTTACTCCTGCTGAGAATGTAACAGGGCACTGTCACAGCAAAGAAATGGGATATGTGATGCCTTTTACTTTGAGGTGGTTTCAGTTTTTGGCACCCCAAGTTTCCAAGATCCGTGTCAGCCTTCCAGTTGTGTCTGCACAAGTCCTGCTTCCAGAAGCGCATCATCTCAGTGAGCAGTATCATTGGGCAGTATTGTGCCTAAGGGCACCTCCTATGATCTGACACCTATGATCTCCTGCTTTCTGCAATGTGCCCACACAAATAAAAATATTCAACAATAGCCTCAAGGCATGCTGCTTAGTAAGTGATGGTACGATGCATCACAGCATCACACTGCAACTTCCCAACCATTCTGCTGAAGCTTAGTGTAAATAAAATGTAGCTGAAAGATACAAAAAAAAAAAATCGCAGCATATTTTCAATATTGAGATTTCTCTTACTGGGTTTGGATTTATAACACATTTGTAACTGGCATTTATCCTGGCCTCTTCAGAGTGTGTAACACATTCCCATGACACAGAAAATAAAAATGCAGGACTGCACTTTAGCTATATGCTGGTCCAAAAGCAGCTGCGTGCTGAGGCTAGGCATCCAGAACACTTGACTGCTCTAGCCACATCTGTTACTATTTAGTGGCTATTGTTCAGCATTTGGTTATGTTTCTCCCAAAGTGTGATCCAGCCCTTCCATAAACCAGCGGTTTGACTCTGTACACAATGAGTACAGACTCATCTGGGCTGGTGACCACAGTGAGTAAACCCCAGAAGTGGCATGCAGGGATGCTTCAGTTAGCTCCATGGGAGACATCGCTGCAGCCAGAGCAGGGTTAGCAATGCCAGTGTGTGCTCTGCCCCAGCTAGACAGGAAGCTTTGCGGCCCAGGCTGGCAGATTTACACAGCACTTCACTGAGCCATGGAGACTCACCAGCTGGGATGTCTGTCCTGGGTTCCTCTGGGCCTCTGCTCCTGGCTAAGCTATACTTCTTCAGCCCCTTCTAAATGGAAAACCTCCATAAGAGCGGGTGAGGGAAGGACAACTGCACAATGGGAACTTGTAGCCCTCATCTGGAGTGCCTCCTCTTGGCACCGCTGCATTCAGCCAGCCTGCCTCGAGAATAGGAACAGGAAGGTGATGAATGATGTAAAAAATCTCTGGACATAAATATGAACCGAGTTGTCCTGAAATGGCTGGATAAGGTAGTGAAACAATTACTGCTTTTTGTCCCTGGCATAGTGGGACTGAAATTAAACATTCATCTTTCTTGTAAGTAATGATAGGCTGCTAGGATATATCTGGTGGAGCGGTGCGGGGACTGCCCAGTCATGTATCCTACAGACTGTGTCTGCTCATCTAAGGGTTGTTTTTTCTCATTAGTTTTGCTTCGGTCCTGAGGTGTGACTGTCGTGTCTCAGTTCCAATGAGCGACCACTGTGTGATCAAACAGAGTGCAGGATCTGCCAATGTAGACAGCCCTGATATTCAGAGAACTCCATACTGGGTATCCTAAAATGGTGCCACAAAACAGGAGAGGACAGCAACGTGACCGGCTGCCAAGTCTTCTTCTCTCTGGGCTGAACAAACCCAGCTCTCTCAGCTTCTCCTCATCTGTCAAGCTCTCCAGCTCCCACAGTGTCTTGTTGGCCTTCATTCAGATAAGTTCCAGCTGGTCAACTCCTTCTCATCTGAAACCAGACCAGACAGAGCACTCCAGATGCAACCTCATGAATCCCAGAGACAATCAACTCTTCTCTGAACCTGCTGGCTACACTTAAATACAGACCACGACATGGTTAGCCACCTTTGCTGCAAGGGCATACTGCTGCCTCTTGTTTGATTCATCCTCCACAGCTGCCTGGTCCTCTTCTGCAAAACTAAAAATGGAGCAAAATTCTAAAGCAATAGACTTCAAAAGAAATCCTAAGGAGAATGATTTCATATTTTCTTCTCATCTCTAGTGTCTACTCTGCTGAATTGACAACCTCAGTCAGCATTCCCATTTCAGAATAGCTTCTTATTTCTGAATATATGTCCACCCACGCCAGTTAACAGCCTTCACACCAACTATGATCTCTCAGGGTATCAGCATGACACAGCCATTGACCTACTCCACATGGAGTTTTCTGTTTATACACACTATAAAAATACGGCACCAAAAAATTGCTACTCCTACAAGTCCTGCATAAATGAACGTCGATCTGGGGGGTTGTGGGAAGGACAGTGACGTCTGATTTCTCCTTGCAGATGAGGATGCATTCTTCACATAAGGTGTCTGTCTACCCCATACATTTGTGGAAAGACAAATGGAAACACTTCATTTTTCCTGTTGCTGTACAGTTCAGTAATACTGCACTGCACTGCACTGATTAAATTCAAGGAGAATCACTGAAGAGGAACACTGCTGTGACCAGCACCAGCAGCGATAAGGATCCTCCTGCTACTACACTGTTTCACAGCTGGCTACTTTCAGAGACACCAGCTGTATTGTCAGAGCACATTTATTGAAGGAGGTCTCAGAAAGCATGCAGGAGAACTGTCCTCACTTTTAACTGGAGATTAACCCCAAGTTTAGGACAATCGGACTGACATCCGTTCTCATAGGTAACTTGCTTGGAGTCAGCATCCCAGGTAATGCCACGTGTCACAGCCTGAAAAGTCACCTGTCCTGAACACACTCATCTCCTTTCAAGGCTTGTACAACTCTGACAGACTGCTGTTGCCACATGCTTAGATCCTTCTGACTTACCTGGAACACACCACTGAATGAAACCAATCTCTGATAATATCTTGGCTGTAAGGACTTCCAGTGTACACCCTGATCAGAACCAGGCACCTTAATGCAGCTAAACAACAAATGCCACAAAAAGACTCTGCTTGCCATAACGAGGCTTCTGTCTGAGCAAGGAGAGCTCAAAGTGAGCTGTGTAGGCACACATATTCATAGAATCATAGAATGGCCTGGGCTGAAAAGGACTATACTGATCATCTAACTTCAACCCCTCTGCTATGTGCAGGGTCACCAACCACTAGACCAGGCTGCCCAGAGCCACATCCAGCCTGAAAATATTCACAGCAATGCCAGATATTCACAGATATTCACAGCAATGCCATGTTCTCCTTTCCAGGAACTCAGTTCATACCCTACGGATTGTTCTGGCCCTACTGCAGAAGAAGGGCAGAGCCCTCCAAGGAAGCCTGGAAGGCAGTAACTCTCTGTTTCTGCCAGCCCAGCCATCGTGCCTAGTGGCTGACCCAAGGGCAAGTGATATGCAGGGATGTGCACACACACTGTATAGACTGCATGGTCATACTTTTTATAATCATGTATGTAGGTCTCTATCGATGATGATTAGATGACTATAGATTAGATGACTATAAAACAAAAGAACCTAGAGATACTGCTTCTGAAGTCTGATTTTAAATTCCCAGTGCCTTCCAATGGCTTTGTGCCAACCTACTCTGGAGAAGAGTTCCAACTTAAATTAAAGATAACCTATCTGAGATGTAGTGAGTCAAATACATTTTAAATTTTATTTCAAACAGAACAGTACTGTCCTGAAATCATATAAACATTAGATAGTTAGAAATAATATGACAAAAGCTAGGGTGAAGAACAAAGGAAATGCAATTCCCAAAAATGTCACAGCTAAGGAGCTGACCAGCAGTATCCTGGTTGTCTTTGCTGATTCATAATTAAAAACTGGGAAGGAAGCAACACTGGGGAAAATACATTCACAAAGCTTAGATAAGCAAACTCAATTTAAAATAAAAAAAGAAAAAGCTTTAAGGCAAGCAATGTTTTTTTAATATGGTAGAAGGCTCTGTGGACAAGATTAATTTGTGTTTTGTACTATAAATCTGATTCAAACGAGACACTGTACAGTGTAAGCTTGATGTAAAACAGTACTGCCTTTTTTAAGAGTGACACATACAGTGGCACTGGAGAAATTTTACTGTATCAACTTGCAAGGAAAGAATGGTGTTTCAACACTGCTGCTACATCTATTCCAAAAGGAAAAGAACATGATGACAAGTGACTTGAGCTAAAAATTGAGTCATAAATAAATGTGAACATCATAGGGACACAAAGAACATCATACAGAATGGAAATAAAGGATGATGTCCTGACACACTGGAAGCATAACATACACAATGTGTGACAGAAAGCTTCAAAACAGCACTCTTGTCTCCATTTCTATTTGTTAGGGAGAGCAGTAGTAAGCAGTTAATTCAGTTGTGGGCATACATTCCAATGACTTCTATCAGGTGATTTAAAAATAAGCTCTATACTATTTTCAAACCATGAAGATGAATTTCTGGGAGTCTGGAATATATCTGGAAGGAAGATCTGAATTCTGCCTTCCTATTCTCTGGAAAACATCCACTGACAAGTTTATTTGCTGATGAGTTCACTCAGTGGTACCTTCTAAACAAAATTACCTACATTTATTAATCGCTTGAGTTGGTCCCAAAGCCACTTCATTTCCTTAAATTTAGCTTCTACCCAAATTTCACAGATTTTTATCATTTCAGCAAACCAAGAGCAACAACAAACTCAACCAACATGCTAACAAACAGGGTATGTGGTACACTTTTGTTTTGATAAGAAACAAGTATCATCTCATAGACAAACAGCTCTCTGAAAATGTGTTGAAGTGGGACTTTCTGCCAAATTTTTCACAGGATTAAAAAACATTAAGGTGACTGCTAAGGGTTAGAAAGCTGCTGCTACTTAAAGCCAGCAGATTGAGGTTTCTTTTCAAAAAACAGTCCAACCAGCACCTCGGACCTGGAAGGACTGTCCAACTCCCAGGGTGGGAAGCTGTACAAAAGAAAGAGGAGTTGGTTTGAGGGACCTAAAGGCTGCTGTAACCCAACTCAGACATCATTATAAAAAAAGCACTCTCTGAATAAGAAAAGAAGCAGTAGAAATGCGGAAAAGGCAAAATGGACAGGAAAGTGTGAACATGCTACACTAGTGGGATGTTTTGCAATATCTTCATGGGCTACCAAAATAGGACAGGATTTGAAGGCAAAGTCAGTCAGCTCCAGAAACAAGTTACTGAGACAACAGAGTCATAGAGAAATTCTGCCTAGAACTACAAACAGATGTCCTTGTACAGAGGTAGAGCTGTTGTTTTCAGAACTCTGCTTCTTGCCTTGTCAGCCTGCTGCTTTCTATACCAGCTTCAGTGAACAGGTCTGTCTCTAGCCGTGAGATAAGTATATTTAGCTGTGGATTCATGTTCTTCTTTCATGATTGTCCGAACTCTGCATCAAAACTCACGGCTAATGCAGATGGCCTCCACCTCCTCCAGCAGTTCCTGGGCAAGAACAGCACAGCCTGGAGGTTATGGGGAGAAAAGCACGCTATGGCAAGGAACATGGCTCCAACACAGTTACAGAGTAGAACATCTTATCAAAAAAGCAGTTTCAGGAAACTGAAGTGCTGATGAGCCCCAAATTCTGCTCAGAGAATCCCCTCGCAGCACTGAGCTGCTACAGAAGGACCTTCAGCACAGCAGGGGCCAGCATGAGCAGCTGTGACACCACTGCTCTGGTCTTCCAAGGGGATCTTTATCATGTAGAAGTATCATCATTTCAATAAACAACAACAAAATTGAAAAACAACAGAAAAGACATCCATTACCTAGAGAGATTTCCTTTATATAGTGTTAGGAATGCTGAAAACACAGAAAGCAGAATACTTTCTTGCAGAGGACATTTTCCCAATGCAACTATTTACCAGTAAATAACTAAAAGGTAGCAGTAACCCAACACAGTGCTATCTAAAGACAAGAAATAAACAGCACAGGAAAGGCCATGGACAATACACTCCGAATAGCAGAAATCATTAAGACTACCGTTACTGACATGGATATTACAGACAAGATACTGTCAATCCCGAGACTCCAGTCAGTCCTAGAACTGACCAGGGAGACTCCCTGCCCTCCACCCCTTGTGAGCTGGGAGAACTGGAGCTATCAGAAATGATGAATACTAAACAGGAAAGATTTCTTTCCTGAGGTTTTATTACAGAGCACAACTTACCATTTTAAAATGCTGGTACCAAAGGGGTACTAAGAGACCTAAGAACAACTCTAGACGTTAGCATAACAGGAGAAAGGGAGAAGCAAGGCTTCACAGAAATTGCTCTAGAAAGAAATCTTTCTAGAATAATTAGAACATTTGAAATAGTAATAATAATAAATAATGCTTACTTTGATAAGTTTAATCCTGTGGCCCAGATAAGATTCTCTAACAAATTCTATTGCATGGATTAAGATCATTAACAATAGGCAGCAGCGAGTGTTTGCTGCAAATGAGAGCTAATGTGGACAGAACATTATGATGCTTCAATAGCTCCTATTTTTTTCTGTCAGTGGTTTATGTGCAAACTAACATATTTGATCAGTAAATGTAAAGATTCTGAAAATGAGTGTTTAAATCTTGCTTGATAGTGTGCAGACATTATGTTCTTTGATATTGTTACTGCTTCATAAAGTTTCACTGGTTTCTCAGCAAATTACATTGGCCTCTTCCCACTTTTCTTTTGTCAGCTGTTTGAGACACAATTTGGGATGTGATGAGAAAGAGACCCAGGAATGCCACCTCTTTTCTAGGTTCACAATGCATTAAGAAGCTAATTTTTAATTCCAGCTATCTGTAAAGTGAAACCCAGTGATACACAAGTACACTGAGTAACTGGTGTAAGGCAAAAGATCAAAACAGCCCTGAAATTTGCTAGAGTCATATTCTTGATCACTGTTATGAAATACTCCTTGTTTCATAACAGGGGTCTAATCTTATCACTGCTAATCCTAAATCTCAGTTTGTCCAAACAACAGCACTGTTATTTCTACAATTGCAACACAGCTCGCCCCCATTTTGGTATGTTTTTTAATTGATCAAATCACATCTAATGTAGCCGTAAAAGGTGGGATCGGGCTTTCTTAAAGTCTAAGTAACTTTGCCAAGAGGAGGATGACAGAAAACAACTACATATTGCAGGAAGGCCTGAATGGGAACCTCTGCTTTAATATTTTCCAGTTACAGCTGTTCTGACCATTCAGAACAAAAATAAGATTGAATCTAAAACACTTTTTAAATTAAAACTTGGTCGCTGAGCACAAAGAAATTGAGACAACCCTAACAGCTCCTGGGAATCTGCTCATCTGGGAGTTAGTTAGAAAAGAATGACATTTCTCCCATTCATCTACAGAAGTTAATGCTGTGATTGATTATTCTTGAACTAGCAATAAACAGCCAAGGAGACTTCACAGCCACTCTGTGAAGTCTGCAGTGTTACAAGGGTGTGCAACCTTTCTGTGAACACTTGCCGAGGTTTCTCCTACTCCAGTGAGAGCAGACCACGTGTAGATCGGTTTCCATTTTCAGCTACTCATCACATTAGTATGACGTTCTGAGACTCAGGCCTGGCTACCACACAAACACGTAGTGGTATGCTTAAAGCTGGCTCCTATCACTCCTGTTTTTTTCTAATCTCTGCTTTACCATTTATTATTCAGAAAACTAAAAATACTTCTGTCTTTACATCTCAACGTACACTTCATTTTGCTTGCACTTGAACCACGCAGAGACATACACAAAGTACTGAGTTGGATTCAGACAGTGACTTGTATTGCTTGTAACATTACTTTATTTCTGAAGTACCATTTCTCATACAAATTACGTTTATATACACTTTTTGCACATTGTTAAGACTGTACAAAATGACAATGATTTTCAGAAAACAGCAGAGTTCCGTTAGTGCCTAGCTCCAAAAAAACATCAAGAATATGTTAGTACAGGGACAGTCATAAACAACGGCAATTAAATTATTTAAAACAAGAAACAATGAAAAAAAATAAAACAGCACTAAAAAGAATGAAACATTTGCTCTAAAAAGAGAAATTCCCAGCACATATCCAGAGTTCATCTATGCAGATGAATTGTCAAATGGCTAAGAAACCTGTTCACATTGCACTCATTACCTGGAACCTGATTATCATGCTACTTAACGTAGCCACCTGACATCTGAGCAACTGGAAGGTACATAAAACCATGACTAACACTCAGGCACAACACAACTGTTAACCCACAACTGCTAGCTCCATCCACCCATGCTGACTAGAACTGCTCACCCAAAAGGCATGCTACAGACCTCTGTGACTTAGGCACAGCCTTGAAAACCTTCCTGATGAAGGCATCTTACTCCCCCTAACACTTTTAAACACGTAAATCATCAGGACAGAACCCACTTTCTCTTCTTATATTTTCGATCTTGTACGCTGTGATCAAGAGAACTGACTCTGAGGACTGCTGATTCCAGCAGCAAAAGTAGTCTGCAACACTCAAGAGAGCTGGATATTCCCTGGTCCTTGCAGAATTTTGCTTGTGTGTAGGTCTCTCTGAAAATAATGCCTCCTGATTATTTCCATGGAAACTACAACAGATACAAAGAGCAAAATGACACTGTTTGATAGAGTAAATTCTCACCCATAAAACACCATTTTTCAACAGTCCCCATCATTAGCTTGCTTTGCTCTACAGAACTACTGCACCTTTATGAGAGCTGTTCATGTGGTTGGGGGCTGTCATTAACGGGCCAAATTACGGTACTGTCCCCAAGTCAGAAACAGTTGCAGTTCTACGGACTGGACAAATCCATCACAGAACTGACCAACCAGTCCCTCTTTCAAACAAAAGGAAACTGGCAGAGAGCAAGAAAAGGGCTTCGCTATCACAAAGGACAGAAATAGTGGCATTTCCGGCTATTTTTAAATTCACAAACAATTACAAGCAGTGAAAATACCTGAAATCAGAATCTTTGGGAGTTAAGTACAAGTTTTGCTCTGGCTTCACCCCAGAAACAGTGTCATAAAATCCCAGAAGCCTACTTCTACGAAGTCTAGTTTTCCTCATTCTCCATTCCTGTGCATTCTTTACTTGGGCCCTCCTGCTAACCCCCTCTGCCCTGGGAAACCCCACTCTCCCCTCCCAAGCCGTTACTAATGATTTCCTTTCCAGCTCCCATTTGCTGGCATTTACCTATTCTCTACAGGTTTGCTAGCTACATTATAAGTCCTATGGTGGAAATGTCTAGATCTGTGTGTCTTTGCAAGAAACTCACTAGAGTGAAGCACAGTGGTGTGGTCCATGCCGCAGGGCAGTTCCTCAAGCAGCTCTCAGAGGCTGTCCTCAGACCCACCCAGACCCCACGCGCCACTTGTGCACTCCAGTGTTCCAGTGACACTGATCTTCCAGCAGCTCCCGGTCTCAGAACATGCACCCAACAAAACGCTGAGGTGTCTGCCTTGCTCCCACAGGCCTCCTCTTTCCTGCTCCCATTTCAGTACCTCTGTCTGCTCACATCACCCAGACACCGGCTCAGCTGTCACCCAGCTGTCCATCTGGCCCAACAGGGTGACGTCTGTCCACGCTGTCGCTCCGTACTCTGTGCCCAGATGCTCCGGGGGAAGTGGAAACCTGCTGTCACGCAGGAGACGCAGCCAGGACAGGAGGCAGCTCCAAGAGGCTGCGGAGATGCCTGAGGTGTTGCCATACCTGACACAGGCTGCAGCAGAGGCACAGATCGCAGAGGAAGGGTGAAACAGAAGAGGTTTTCTGGACGGGGCGCACCCAGATCTCCCAGACCCAGGGGAAGGAAGGGAGCAGGAGGTGACAAGGGCTGGGGAGGTCTCAGTGCGGGGCGGCAACGCGAGCGGGGACGCGGGCAGCCATCAGGCAAGCCAGCACGATGCCGACGACCTGCAGCACCGCCAGCCCCAGGGCAGCGGTGGCAAGGCAGAACACGTTGCTGCTGACGAGGGCCGAGACCTTGCCGAAGCAGCCGTCCGGGTGCAGGCCGTGCGCGCCGGCCGAGGCGGGCGGGCAGCCCCGCCGGGCCCGGCAGCAGCTGAGCGGCACCGAGGCGTTCTGCCGGAGCGCCCAGGGCGAGGCGAGCCAGTCCCGGTAGCCGTCCACGCCGCAGCAGCCCAGCGCGCGCTGCAGAGCGTCCAGGGCGTCCGCCTTCCCCTCGTCCTCGCCGTAGGCGCTCAGGGCCTGGCGCAGCCCCTCCCGGAAGCCCCGCGCGATGTCCCGGCGGTACAGGAGCGCCGAGAGCCCCGCGCTCAGCGCGGCCAGCAGCACCGCCGCCAGGAAGGCGCCGTAGGTGCGCAGGAGGCCGCGGTGCTCGGCGGCGGCGCCGAAGCAGCCCAGGAAGGCCCAGACGATGACGGCGGTGCCGGTAGCCAGGAGGACGGCGGGGGCGCCGGGGGACTCGCCGGCCGACAGCGCCAGGTAGCCCCCGAGCCGCACCTCGGCCCACAGGCCGACGACGAGCATGGCCAGCCCCGCCGCCCAGAAGACGAAGCTGAAAGCCATGAGGGACAGCTTCAGCACGGTCATGGCTGCCCGGGAGCGGAGCGCAGGCCGGCGGCGGGCGCGGCTGTGCGCTCCGGCCTTTTTCAGCGCCCCGGCGCGGGGGCGCGGCCGCC
>JAPSGF010000006.1:13991106-14077239 GCA_035772895.1 Perdix hodgsoniae | reverse complement strand
CTGGCGGCGCTGCGGGGCTCGGCGGGCGGCGGGGCTGCGCGCGGCGCCCTGCCCCGCACGCGGGGCCTTGGCTCAGCCCGCTGAAGGGCTGGGGTGTTTCCGCGTTAGCTCTCTCTGGGCGGACGCTCGAAGGAAGGAAGCCTCAGAATGCGTACCGAACGCTCACTGACGACGCAGTCCGTCGTCGTTCACCCGTCTCGGTTTGCCCGGTTGGAAGCTGTTTTCCAGCCCTGTCAAATGCTCATCTGATTTTCCCCACCGTCACGCTGAGCTCCAGGAAGGGCATAAAATGCCCGTGGAGAATGGGCTTGAGTGCTGTGTTACAGGTGGCCCACGCAAGGTCTGGCACGAGAGTGCCCTCCATATACGCCAGCTCTGCATCCTAGCCTCGTGGATGAAGAAAGTCTCCTGTGTGCCAGATAAGAAACGTCAGATGAGAAACTGTAAAGGAAGCAGAGTAGCCGGCAGTGATAGCAGTCGCCTCCCGCCGCTGTTTGCACTGAGTGACTGATGTCTCTTTAGCGCTTCTTGTCAACACCATAAGAGGCACGCAGTGCTCCTCGGTGTGAGATTCCATGCCATCTTCTGCGAACAGAAATGACTCGAAGCCACCTCAAGACACAAAGCTGACCTTCGTATGTCTTCAGCAGCTCGAGAAGTTAGTTTTGGTATATACTGACGTGCTATCAGACTGCCATAAATGTTTGCATTGCTTAAAAAGAATAATAATTTTAAAGAAATTTTCTAATAAAGTGCTTATTAAGGTTTCACAAGCCGGTGAAGGATCTGTAACCTGTGCAGTTCGCTGTGCACTTCGAGCTGCCTTCAAAGTCTCTTCTTTATTCTTCTAAGGCCTCATCACGAGACAGTCCTTTTCAAGTTTCCCTCATATAACTTGAAGTAAAATTGAGGTTCTTCATTTGTGTATACTAAAATCACATTGAGAATTTAGGTCTGAGAACCCTGTTGCTCGTATCTTTATCAACTCTTTCAGTACTGTCTTCTTGGGCTTAATTGTGTTCTGACTGTAATCTTTGTGTGGAAGTTAGAGACAAGGTTTTTGTTAGTTTCTTTCTGTTACAGAGTGGGAAGAAAGGAGGTGCCTTTTATATCAGTTTACCGCATTCCGTCAGAAAGTTACAGTTGTCAAGGCATCAATGCAGCATAATCATCACTAATATATTCTTAATTAGTGGCCTCAGTAATTTAAGTAGCAGGGACTTTATAATTCCTGCATTTACAGATTCTCTTCCTGCTTTTTCACAAGAATAAACTCTCCATTAGTTACTTGGCAGATCTGCTCTGAGCTACTTCTTTAATTCTCAGGTCTTCTCAGCGGTGTCCAAGATCTTTACATGAAGATGATTCAGAAATGACGATTCCCTGCTCTGGAAGTACTCCACAGTATACTGCATTTCATTTCCCACGTTAGCACTAAATCATGTGGCTGATATCCTCAGTGACGAATAAAAGCTTATGACAAACTACAGGTTGTCTGGTCTGGCATTTGATAACCAGTAGGTAAAAGTTCATGATCTTTACAGATTCACATCTAAAGGAAACCTATCAAGTTGGAGAAATTTTCTTGTCAGAAGGAGTGGTAATGCATTGGATCGGGCTGCCCCGGAAGGCGGTGGAGTCACCATCACTGGAGGTGTTCAAGAAAATGTAGATGTGGCACTGAGGGACATGGTCAGTGGGCGAGGTGGTGATGGGTCACTGATTGGACTTGATGATCATAGTGGTCTTTTCCAACCTTAATGATTCCATGATTTTATGATTCTAAGTTGGGAGGCTGTGAAGGTGACTTTTCACGAAGAGGCTTTCCTCTGAAGCAGCAGGTCTCTGTTGGCCCACCAGGTGTCAGCCAAAATGTCTTTGCCGTCCTTGGAATGGGCTGGTTGTTGCAGAGTTGCCATCCTCCGGCCACTTGTTTTATTCTCTTAGGATTTTACACGTATTAATATCAGTGTTTTTCCTTTTGAATCCTTGAACTGTTAGCTATCCACATTTCAGCATAACCCTCTGCGGTTTTGTGGGTTTTGTTTTTTGTTTTTTGTTTTTTTTTTCTTATCTCACATGGCTCTGTGTACTTTCTCCCAGCTCTTTCTCACAACTTATTTTTTTCAGAAGTTTCTCACAGCTGGCGCTATCAGAACTAGGTCTTGCACTGCAGACAGCTGAAACCTGTAGTAAGGCTGCATTGGGTATGTTGGACAGGCCTAGTGAGGGGCTACACTCTCTATGGGGCAAACTAGAGAGTTTGTTTCAGCTTTGAAGATCTGAAGATTAGAGATCCACAGTAAAAAAAAAAAAGCAGCTAAAATGCTTTTGTTATTAATTTTCCTTATAGTGAAAGCAGCTAGACAGGGTGAGATATCATAGGGTGTATTGTGCCGTGTAGGAACAGTCAAAGTACAGGATGTGTGAGCAGATCTACCACTACCTAGGCTCCTCTTGGAAATCTAGAAGTGACTCCTTAAAGAAGTTTTGTGATCTACTGGTGCTATTATAATATTTAATGCATACTGACTATTATTGTCACTGACACTGAAGTGCTGAACTCCCTCCAGAAGGCATGTTAGCCATTACAGGTTAGAAGATGACAGATATCAATGCTTTTTAAAAATAGGGTTAAATGGGTATACAGGGCCAAATTCTTAACGTTCTCATAAGCTATGCCACTGGAACTGCTTGGCTAAGTAAAAGAAGCAAAACCGGGCTCCATGAGTGTATGATGAAACAGCTTCAGTTATAAAAAATAATGATAATAGAATTGCTTGATTTTCCAGACTGACAGAATCTGCATCTCAGTAAGCAAACTTTAAGAATCTCATAAAAAATTACTTGTGGAACAAGTGTTCATGATACTGCATGTGCTATATGGACTGGCAGTTTAATAAAATAGAAGCGATACTCCTTCACGTAGCATCTGGGGCTGCAAAGTGCTGTGGGCTCAGAGATGCCCCACCAAATAGTGAGAGCAGCAGTGCCAGTTATCAAAGAGTGGTTATAAATTCAGGCAGCAAATTTGGTGAGGTTGACGTTGGACAATGCAAACTAGTATATCTTAGGGACTGTTATGTGCCAGCAAGAAGAAAGCTGCCAAACAGTGAGTCTGAGGGATGTGTGATTGATAGCAGAGATCTAATTAGGCTGCATTTTGCAATGCTGTTTGGCACAGAAAAGCAGTCTGCTTGAAGCATAGATTTTCCTTTTTACTACAGGACTATGTAGTTGGGGCTTCTGCTATAACAGTATGGGCAGTAACTTCAGAAACAAAGAAATATCGGTGTCACTTCACAGTTTACTTTTGGTGTTTGAGAGTTCTCATTCTCACTTGAAAATCAGAATTGTTGTGAAAAATGTGTTCCCTTGTTTTAGGCCTGTCTCGAGTGTTGTAAATCATGAAAAAGTCTGAATATACCCTGCTTGAACTGAGCTGTGATTTATATATTTCAAGATAATTGTCTTTTCTCCACAACAATACTCCTTACTTCTCTCCCAGCGCTTACTTCTCTTAATAGTGTTCTCCGTGATTTTCTGCTTGAGCTCCCTCCTTGGGAGAGAGAATTAATCTGAAGGGGATGCATAGATTTCCCTTGAAAAATGAAGATTGCTGGTGATAAATTAGATTTGAAATTACATGGGTAGCTGCTAATACCAGCTAAATTCACAAAAGGGATGAAATTATCAACTTCTGAACTTAGATTCTGAAAACTCCGCTCCCAACTCCCAGTGGCAATTTGGGTTTGGATGCTGTTTCATATTCCTAGCTGTGCATGTGCTCTGTATGAGTTCCTTTACACTTGGGGTAGCAACCCGGAATCCTGCTTTCTCCTCTGTCTCAGGAGATCACAAAATCAGCTCTTCCTGTTGCCATGCTGTATGCAGTCTGTTTGTTCAGGTCTTCTCAAGGACAAACTGGTTTAGCAACTAAAGCAAAGCAGAGGAGGAAAGAAGTCCTTTCCCCACCCTTTACTTTTTTTTTTTCCAGCAAATTCGGGTTGTGAGCACCTGCCTTAAAAAAAAAAAAAAAAAAGTATTTCCAGTTGAATCTTTGGGCCTGAGAAACTGCAATTCAGACTTTTCTAGTTTTGTTTTATCCAATGCTAGTTGACTTGCTTTGTTAAAGGGGAAATGAGGTGCCAGAAAGGCCTTGCAACAGCTGTGATGGTGTCATCCACTGAGGTAATCCAGCTTTTTTCCAGTACTTAAAGATTCTCCGAAGAAAAGCAGACTTCACAAGTTGGCTTTCCTTGGGCACCTGAATGAGATTCTCATGGCACAACTCATAGAGCTGCATTTATTTATCTTGGGGGAAACAAGAACTCCTGTGATGCCCTTGTAGTAGCCTGCTGGTGTTACAGCAGCATACTGTTCACGTTGTAGCCACAAATAATGGGTATTTGCTTGTCCTGTGATATCCCTAAGAGCTCAATAAATACACCACAAGAACATTTCTTTATATTAAATTCTCATTTGGTGATGTTCTGTCATGTCAGATGTATTATACCGTTTAATTCAATAGGGAGAGCAGGTATGCAATGTGAGGAAAGTTATCAGAATCAAGTGAATGAAATGATTTTTATGTAAAAATGAACTATACCTTAATTGAAAGTTAAATGAAATGGGGGAGAAGTCATAGCTTTTCGCTCCTTCCCAGTGATTGCTGTGCAACATGGGTCTGGTGCAAGTCCAGGTGGGATAAAGAAAGAAAACGGAGTAGGAGGAAGAGAGAATTTCTCCTTGATCTTCCCATTAGCTCTGGGAAGGAGATTTGTTAACTCATTTCCAGTTGCAAATGTATTTGGGTAATTCCAAGGTTATGGATTACCACATACACCTGGCAACTTCACAAACCCCTGATATGAGAGGAAATATTGGATCAGCTGCTGCTGTCGGTGGCAGACTGTGTGATACACAGCCTGCGCAGACCAGAGCCACAGAATGGAGTAATTACAGCTAGCCAGCATATCTGAGCAGGAAATGTCTTAGCCTGAAGCAAGTGTGATCCCAGGGCAGAAACCAGCCTTCTGTTTCTTGGAATGTACTTTACAAAAATAGTAATAGCAGCAGTGGTATGTTTTTCAAACTGAACTAATTTTAGGAGCTGAAGTATACAATCTTTATTATATATCAGCTACTTTGCTATTAATAGCAAGAATCAGAGCTCCTTTGGATTAATAATTAACATCTAATGTGTTTTTTAACCTTAAAATAAAAGACAAAATGTATTTTTAGCTGCAGCTTCACAAGAGTTCCAAAGGGTAACATGACCCATGCCTTGGGCGATTCTCAAGGAAAATTCAGTGCATTTTCCACTTAGCCCACAGAAATATATGCTTATGTGCTGAACATCAGATATGTTTCAGTGCTACTGTATCCAGATAGCATGCAGGCTAGATGGGTGGGAAAGACTGACAAAATGCCATATCAGAAGAATTAAAAAATAAGCTTTTTATTTCAGAGAGCAATAGGAAGAGAAGCTTAAACATTGCCAAATTTTATGTCTGATTTTAAAAACATCTGAATATATTATTATTAATTCTCAATCTCCTCATGTTGAATTAGATTCAGAACATATTAAGTGTTTCACATACTGGGATTTATGTATTGTATATTTTGACAGCAGTTAGGTGTACTTGGCAGATCATTATTCATACAGTACTTGCCTACACTACTTATCTACACTTCTCAATAAGAATTTCCGCGGATAAGGGGGATTTTTAAGATCTGCAGCCACAAAAATCTATCCCTTTCACTTGGTTGGTATAATTTTCATCAGTTTTGCTGGCTTTGATGATTACCTTACTTCTTTAAAACCTATTTTCTTTTCCCATCTTGTCTTAAACAAACGCCATAATACTAATTATGACAACATTCTTTCTGCCACATTTCCAGGCTCTGACAGATAATGCCATAATGCCAGGCAGAGGACAGTGTGACCATGCACTCTGTTCTGAGTAGCTGAAGAATGCCATGGGGCACAGACTGTTATCTTGGGGTCACTGTAACCTTTGTCCTTGCTGAGTTGAACAGTTATGGAGTTCCTATAAAGCAGCAACATTAGAGCACCAGAAGACTTTCCAAGCCTTGGGGTCCAGATCTGTGGACTTTTACAGCTTCCTTGTATTGTCACGTGGTGTGCTGTCCTCAAGCCAGCATCACTCTTGCCTCTTGTAAAGGTCACAGAAAGAATTATTTAAAGGAAACAGTTCACGTACAAACAGTGCATCACATGAGGATCATTGCCTTTATCAAGGCAACAACTTGTCAGCCTGCCTGTCACCTCTGATGATCCCAGATATGAAGAATCTTTTATAGCTCTCCTAGGATGGTAAAATCTTAAGCATTCTTACTACAGTTTTCTTTGAAAAAATGTCTGTTGCACTATTCATAAGATGATCTTGTTTGCCTGTATGCATAAAGCATTTATCAGCACGATAGCAAATATGAGGATTACAAGCAGTTTACTTGGATTTTCTTATAGGAAAGACTGCTGACTACTTTCCATTTTTTGAGAAAATGTTTGTGCACTTTTAAGGTTACTAGTCTTTAACTACCCTGGGCTGAAATTGTCCATGGCAGATATTTATCTGAATACGAAATATATATGCATATATATGCAAGAATGGTCCCACACTAATTTTCCTCCTTTAAAAACAGTACTTCAGCCATCTCCTTATAGCACTTCCAGGTTTTGGACTAGAGACTTGAAAGCTGGCACAGTTTAGGAAAACACTGTGTTAACAGCATTGATATTCTACAACCTTAACTCGCTTGCAGAGCCTTATTGCTGATAGCCAGGAAGGCTGATTGCAGCACTATGACTGTGCGCGTGGGGAAGCCACTGCACCAGCTACCCCAAATTAAATTACTGTTTGCATTGAACATTCCCCTGGGGTGAAGGGAGAGCACGCAGCACCCTGCTCTTTCACTCCCCAGCTCAATTTGTTGCAGGACAAGCTGTCAGTCTTTGTGCATATTGCAAGGCTAACAGTGCACTCATGAGGAGAAAGTAATTTAACAGAAAAGTCCCGTTGCCGCATCTTTTCAATACAACCTTAAATTAAAGTTCTGGACCCATCCTTTTAATCCTTGTACACATGTCTCACGTTAACATGAGCAGTGATTTTTAGTGATTCGTAACTCTGCATTTATCTTTTTTATATATAGTGTGATTACACCAAAAGGTTCTCATAAGGCCATACGGCTTTCAAATCTGAGGCAGAATAGCGTGTGCTAAGGATTGCAAGTTGGCTTTAACCCAAACTTTTCTGCTCTGTGGCTCTAATCCAGACTGTTATTATTTGAGAACAGCACTGCGTGGATTAATTGTTTGTGTGTAGGAACAAGACCGTCTATAATAGCTCCATTGTCTCTCTTTGTCTTCCAAAGCCTACTCTGGAAGATGTTCTAATGGGATCTACTGTAGGACTGCTGGTTATGTCTGGTGAGCAGAAACATTCACTGGTGCCACCGTAGGCTCCCTCACTGGGGCACGTCCCTGGTTTGCTGCTTTCCCAGCCTTCCCTGTGAATCAGCAGAAACTGGTTTACCTCCTGAGCTGCAGCATCAGTCCCTGGAGAAAGGAAGCCCAGTGCTGCTCTCACGTCTGTCTGGCTGTCATATCAGCCCAATGCTGCTCGCTCCGTGTGCCTCCCACACAAATGATCCGGAACACAGCCCTGTGCTGACACAGCTATCGGCATCTCTTACCCAAGCTTACTCTATGCTGCACGGTGTTGTGCTGCACCAGTCTGCTGTTAATTCCGTGGGAAGAGGGAGAGGAAGAGGAAGAAGCAGAAGAAGAACAAGGGGGCTGTAGGCCTCAGCACCACCCAGTTCCATATGGACACGGCAGGCTGCATGCCTGCCTGTGTTGGCCTGGGCTTAGAATACCAACACATTACCTACAGCCATCAGCTTCCTCCAGTGTCGCTTCACAGGGCCATGAGTGATGGACTGGCCCCAAGCACGGTAAATAGGTTAAATTGTGAAGCTCAGAAGAGGCTGAGCTAATCCACTATGCAGTCTAGCTCACGCAATTTCACAGCTCAGCTTTATCAGTGCAGTATTAACCACATGCAGCATTTCATGGCCTCCAATGCTATGCTGAAGGAGCAAATCTGAGAGTATCACAGTGATGCTGGGGGTGGTGGCCATCAGAAACTGGTGCACTGATACCATGCTGCTCTCTGAGCCTGGCTGGCAATCTCCTAACGTGGTTATCAGCAGTGTCTGCCTGCCCTGGCCCCTGTGAAGAATGAACAGGCTGCATCTCTCCCAGCAGCAAAGTGCTCTTTAATCTCTCTGTCAGCAGACTGCCTGCAGTGCAGATGATGCTCCCTGTTTTGGAGAAACATAAATACACTCCATACCGCTGAGCTCAGCGAAGGAAGTATCTCAGAGCTGGCCTCAGGATGCTCGTTCTAAGTGATAACAGAAGTGCGGATGTGAAAGGAGAGAGGTGAAGCGGGACCGCTGCTCAGCCGGAGGAGCGCTGACGCCAGAGGACCGCCAGAGGGCGCCACAGCCTCGCGAGCCCAGTGGCACCCGGTCCTCGGCCGGGGACAACGGAGCCACCGCGGGTGACGGGATAGACGTGGAGCAGCACGGCCACTTGTGTGTGCTGAACCCTGGCTGTGCCACACCCCGGCTGTGCCACGCAGCACCGGCCCAGCGCCGCCGCGGCTGACCAGAGGTAGGGAGGCAAATGTTAATTTGGCTTCTGTGGGCTGGTGAGTATTAAGGCATGAGGACGTTTAACAGGTAGGGATGCTGCAAAGGCATGCGGCAGGTTGTCCTTCATACCTGCAGCGAGGAGTGCAAGGGTACTGAGCCTGCATCCGGGCGTTGGGTGCCTGAACGACTTCCTGGTGCTAAGGATTTTTAACGGCAGGACTGTTTTGTGTGAATCCTTTGTTACTGCAAGTTCTTGAGAGCCCGTTGTGAACGGGAGAGACAAATGCCCACCCGGTGCTGCCCGCAGCCTGCCCTGGGGCTGACTCAAATGTCTCACGGTCTCTGTGTTCAGAGGACACGGAAGACAAGAGAATTGCAGCTAATGCCAAAGCAGGAAGGTGGCAGAAGAACAGAAGTGGGAGGGCAGGGAGAGGTGTGCACCCTTTTCTGAAATACCTATGCCTAAGAGCCACGTGCGGGAACCTTTCTGACTCTCTGCGCATTCATAACATTACCTCAAACGTACCGTGCTGTGCCTGATTCAGTGAGGCTGTTTCAGTTAAAATATATATATGTATATATATATATTCATTTAAGTGCAGTTGAAACACTGAGAAATCCATGAAACAGTTGCCAAACTCTATGGGTATCCACACCTGGCCTTCAAGTAATCCCATGGCAACAATGACATTTAAAGAAGATACACTAAGTATTAAAAGCAAACTTTCAAAGCCCAAAGTATGTGTTACAGTAGGACACTCAGCAGACACCAGGCACCCACCTTGTAATTGCAAATTAATGGGGCATTCAACTACAACAAATCTTGGCTAATATGGACCAGAGCACGATTTGCAGCCATGCACACTCCGGCACTGAAGCCACAGCTGTCAGCAGTGCCAGCTGGTTCACTGCAGAGCTCTGGCACAAGGGCACCTCAGACCCCCTCAGCATGCCTGCTGGTCCCTGGGATTGCTGGCCACAGCAGGACCAAGGCCTCCTCTATCTCATAAACTTCCCATCTCTGTGCTCCTTCATCTCTGAGGAATGCTGTATATCACAGAGCCTGCAGAAACAGCACAGGCACTCCTATGGCACTGCTTCATATTAGCAGAGACCTGCATCTTAGCTTGCTCCTTGTAAAGGCATGTTCAGCTACCTTGACTCTTGCTGAGCCAGCAGAGGAAGCAGAGCCTGAAGCAATTATAAGTGAAAGTGCTGATACTGTTGACACAATCAGGGTGCAGCATCATGAACTGGAGAAGAAGCAGGCTTCCAGGGTTCATGCTGTGCCCCCAAGCAGATGAATTGCCAAATCAGATCAGATCAGGCGAGGTGTTTTCTGCAGGCTAAGACAGTGATCCTCAGCTCTGAACTAAAAGTTATCAGTGGATTTTTGCAGCTGAAGTAGTGGGAAGCTTGGGAACATGTCTGCAGTCTATTTAAGGGCTCACAGTGTTTGCACAAAACATGAGTGGTGTTGCAGCAGGAGGGACAGCTCAGAAAAATGCCAACACTTCAGATGTACAGCTGGAATTGAACACACTGCACTGCAGATAACGGGTTAAGCATATGCTTGGTACATGCTCGAGTCAAACAAATGAGAATGAAAGAGGATAAAATGCAATTGGCTGTGTAAAGGACTTATTACAGGTATGTGGCTTAAGGTTCAGGTTGCTGAGCTGTGTCACATGTTGCTCAATCAACGCCGGGCAATGATGTAACTGCTGCCTGCCTCCTGGCAGCCGAGCAGTGGATCCCATGATGGGGAAGCTTGTGGTGAAGCTGAGCCCAGGAGACGGCTGGATCACAAAGAGGCTCAGAAACAACTGCAGTTAGTGGGAAAGGACACACCTGGAAATGGCAGTGCTTGGGGCGGGGAGTCCCCAGGGTTCCAAGAAACCTTCTGGCACAGTCCCTGAAAGCAGTGACCAACCTGCTGTTGTAGAGCACAGCGCTCCTGGGAAAAAAAAGATGTTTGAACTCTGTGAATAGATTAAAAATCCCAAAGCAGAGTTCTCTTCCCAGTATGGCAGACGCTGGATAGCATTTTTCAGAAGTGCAGGGATGCATATCTTACACTTTTACCCGGCTATGTGTATGTTAAAAGTCCAGGCCATCCTTCACACAACTGCCTGATCTGTGCCTGCACAGCAGGTTGAACTGTCACCACGCCAAATGGGAAGTGAGAGCCCCGTCTGCCCCAACACGTCAGCACTTCATTTCCACGTGCCACGTACTTTCAGACCTCAGCCCTGTCCCAAAGTAACGCCGGCCAGGATATATCCATAGAGTAAGATATTTAAGAAAGGACCAGAAAATGCACCTCAAATCAGTTCCAGTCAAACCGTATTTAGATAATAAACTTGTGCTCAGATGCAGTGTTTTGCCGTGACCTGTCAGAAATAGAGCGAAGGGCAGAGACAGCTTCAGAAAATGATCGCCATCTGTAACCTCCTGACGTTGTCTTTCTCGAGCCAAGTTTTTGCAACCGATGAAACATGCATATGCTTCCACACAGGGATACGAAGCATCTTCACGCACAGGCTGCGTTT
Source organism: Perdix hodgsoniae (assembly GCA_035772895.1). NCBI lineage: Eukaryota > Metazoa > Chordata > Aves > Galliformes > Phasianidae > Perdix > Perdix hodgsoniae. The sequence goes on along the minus strand of JAPSGF010000006.1, from coordinate 14,065,999 downwards.
AAACAGATCGTGCAGCGCGGCTTGTTCAGGTTTTGTGGGTGAAGCATTACCAGCCAGCAGCTGGGGGAAGGCCGCAGGGAAAGACAAAGCGCAGGGGCGCACGGGGCAGCGCCGCAGGCAGGCGCGGGTTCTTCCGAGCGACGCAAATCGGAGCCGGACTTCACCAGCGCTTCCAGCCACGCTCCGGCCGCGTCTCGCCGCGCTACACCCCGCCGTGCCACGCGGAAGGGCCGCCCCCATCCCGCAAGGCAGCAGGAGACGGGATGGGGGCGGGCAGCCGCGCGGCTCCAGGGGAGCTGCCGGGGGAGCGACGCCCGTCACCCCACGTGCCTCCCCCCAGCAGCGGGCCCGGCTCACAGGGGGCCGGACGGACCCGCGCAGCGGCGCAACGCAGGAGCCGCGGCCGGAGCCGCACGCGGGGACGAGCTCCGACCGAGCCGCCTGGAACCGCGGCCGCTCGTCCCGGCCGAGCCCAGGCGGAGCCGCTCCCTGCGAGCCGTAGTCCGCCGCCGCCGCCGCCGCGGGGCCGGAAGCGCCGGCGGACTGCAGCCCCCAGAGTGCCGCGCGCCGCCGGCCCGCCCCGCGCCGATGACTGATGCCGCACGTTGCCCGACCGACGCGCCCGGTGCCGGAGCTCCGCGCCGCCGCCGCCTCCGCCTCCTCCTCCCGCAGCGCCTCGGCCGGCCGCGGTCCCGCCGCCTCCGGGCGGCCCGCACCGAGCTCGCGAGCGACAGGGTGAGTGTCGGACCGCCGGGGCGCGAGCCGTGTCCGCTCCCGCCGCGCCGGGGCCATGTTGGGGCCGAGCCGGTGCGGGGCAGCGCCCGGAGGCGGAGGGCCGGCGGGGCGGCTTTCCGCCAGGTGTGCGGGGGGAGGGAGGGAGGGAGGGGAGGCCGCGCCGGACCCCTCCGGCCGCCCCCCGGCGCCGGGACACCGCCGCGCGGCCGCGGGTCCGGGGAGCGGAGCGGGGCGCCGGGCCGGGGGGGGGGGGGCGGCGCCCTGAGATGGCCGCTTCCCGGCTCCTCTCTCGGAGCTCGTGACTTCTTCGGGCCGTCGGCGCTGTGCGCGCGGCGGCTGTGAAACGCGGGCTGCGCCCCTGCGGATGGCTGCGGGGAACCCGGGCTGGAAAATAGGAGTGCCGAGCGCGGTCTGCGTCTGCCTGCCTGCCTGCCGGTGTGCGCTGCTGTGCGGGGAGGGAACGTGCAGGTTTGGGGCTGGCTCCCGGGAGAGAGCAGTGGTTCTGTTGGTAGCGCCGCGTGGCCGTGGGAGAGGCGAGGAGAGCCTGCTGGCCCGGATCGCGGGTCTGCGGTGCCCTCGCTTCCCCGCTGTGTGGCTGCCCGGCGCTGCTCTCCAGCCCGTGCGCCCTCCTGGAGACGGACAGAGAAGCAACAAGGAACGCAGTCGGGTTTCAGGGTTCTCCCTGCTGCGTCGCACGAAGGCGGTAAGCCTTACGCAGCCGGGGAAGAACGCAGAAATTGGCTGAAGCTACGTGAGTTTGTCAGCTGAAAATGTTGGGTTAGGTCACGGCCTTTGTGCCCTGCTGTTTGGGGCAGACTTTCAGGTTTCGGTGACTTGGGTTGCTGGCTGTGAATTTGTCAGCCAGCCTCAGCGGTGCCCGGCAGCCTGTGGCTGTAGGCTCAGACATTACTCAGTGCGGTGACAGGGGACTGGGAGCTATTAGTGCAGTCTCTCTTCCATGCGGTAGATATAATGAAACATCGCTGCTGCCACTGCCACAGCTGTGAATAACGCACACTGGTATTGGCATCTTCTTTCTGGAAGACTCATCTGAGTGTTGCTGTTTTTTCTTTCAGTAGCACTTTTGAGAAAGAAGAAAGAAGGTTCTTATTTGCTACGTAGCAAAAGTGACAGAGGAGATCTCAGGCAGCCCTAGAAAATGGGGGAAGAAAAGAGAGAAGGGCAAAGATCAGAGTGGAGCAGATGTACTGGAGTGGTGTAGGACTGCAGCTGTCTGATGTGACATCGCAGCCCGTGCCTCACTGGCTGTAACAGGGGGTCCTGCCCCCCCCCGACCTGCCACAGTTGCTGCTCAGAGCACCCCTTGTCTCCCAGGGAGATCTCACTGGTGTGGTCTGGTAGTGGTGACTGTTACTGGGCTGGTGGCTGCAGATAGGTTTCTGATACAAATCTGAGGTCAGACCTTCAGTTATTGAATGTTTTAGTGAAGGGCTGCTCCTATTTGAGGTGCTGTGAACAAGGTGGTACTGCAGTTACATGTTAGGGCTTGTAAACTTGTAGGGTGTTGGGTTTTTTATTTTTCTTTCCCGGTCTGCAAAATGACTTTGAGATGGATAACTTTCAGCGTTAACCAGAATGGTTACTATTGTATGAAAACATGCATGCATTCAGTGACACTCTTCTCTTCCTTAATAATATTAATAATATATTTTATTGAAGTCACAGAGTGTGTTTTCTCCTTCACCTCCTTCCATTTTCTTTCTTCTTCCTTCAGTTGATGTGCTAGGCATTGTGACTGGATTCACTGTGGGATGCAGGGACTGAGCATCTCTGCACACACGAGCTGGAACGTGGTGATGACAGCACGTATTGTGCTGCAGGAAACAGCCCTGGAGCTCCAGGAGTTCTGTCTCCTACTTCAGCCCTGCAGGCTGTCTGCAGAACCACCTTGTCTGTGTGGGTAGCACAGCACCGCACATCTGCCTTGAGAGGTGTGTGTCTGCGTAGGAGGGCAGTGAGAGGCAGTGAGCCCACACTGCGCTGGGCAGCAGCAAATGTTGAGAAAGGTAGAAAATGGTCTCCTGTGTGCTGTGCAGGGAGACGGGGTTGTACCTCACTGGGATTTGTAGTCCTTGTGTTGCACAACCAGGAGCCGTCCTTCAGCGGGATGGTGAAATAGCTCCTGGTGGAAGGCATGCGTGTGAAGAAACAGGGTCAGGAATTGCTGAAGGGAGGGGTTCTGCTTCTTGGGGGTGGCAGATAGGAATAGAAATAGGAATAATCTTTGAAGGGAGTATCTGCTTTTCAATTACTGGCTGTCTTCAGGCTGCTTTACACGCGGTCAGTCAGCAGTGCAGCAGCAGGATGGCTTTCCTGGTTGCTGTGTGTTCTGGGTGTTGGTGTGGGGCTCCTGCCTCTGGGGCTGCTGGGCTGCGATTAATGGGCATTCCTGGTGCTTTGTCTGGGTGTCCTGAAACCTGATGCTGGTTCTCCAGTTCCCTGCTGCAGTGAGAGCCGTGTCTCCTGCCTTGTTGCTACGATGTGAGCGGGTATCACATAGCAGTGTTTTCATTTTTGTGATCACCTCAGCGTTTTGGAAATGAGTCCATCAGCTTGTTTTTGACTGCTGTTTGGAGACTGAGTGGAAGGGTCAGGCAGAAGAGCACTGATAAATATTGTGTTTGGCAGCTGGGAACATTTTGTTGTACAAAACCTCAATTCTGCCATCGTAAGGAGGGGGCGTTTAAGTGTTCATAATAAAATCAGTGAATGATGGTGTCTGCCAGTATTCTTAGGACCCGGCTCCTGAGTGTATCAACACACGGCCACTGGCATGTGTCTACACTGGAGTAGACAAAAACATGGGCTTTAAGAAGGCTCATGCAGCTGCTTTGCAGATGACCGTAGCAGAACTTCTCTTACAGCCTCCCTTGCTGGCTGTGTGTAGGTAATGAATGAAGTGGGTGAAAGCACTGCTTTTTGTGGGGCTTATCAGAGCTGTGCATGCAGAAGCTGTGCGGCTTCTCTGTTGCTCTTTGCTGAGAGTTTCCCAGGACCAAAAGTATTGTTTGGTTGATTGTTTTGAATGGCCTGGAGGGAGGAGATGCGCTGAATGGATATCTTATCTCAATCCGCTGATCGCGGGGGAGTCTATTAAAATAGTTTTGGTTCCAAATCTTCCCTGAATCCAGATGATTCATGCCCGAGTAAAACGGAAAATTAATTTGGGTTAATGCGTAGGCTCTAGGATGGTTTGAGTTTTGGGGCAGCTGACCAGGCTTGGGCTACATTGCTTTTGTCTTTCTGCTCCATGTTTCTAAATTAGCAATCTCCTTACAGCCTCTTCAGGCTGCATAGATTTGTCCTGTTGTCCATGCTCAGTTCACCCCACATAAGCATTCTGAACTACCTTGTCTTGTATCCACTCAGTTCAGTGAGTGGCCCAAGTCAGTGTAATAGCTATCATTTCTAAAAACACAAAGATGACAATGCCTTCTCTTTCAAGGATAAAGAACGATAGATCGTGTTCTCAGCACATCAGATAAAAGTTTGTCCAATGCATTGATGTCCCAGTCCAAATATTCTCATGTTCCAGTATATCCTTTGAAATACGTCGCAGCTGCATTCATTTATTGTAGTTCTAAAGTATGGAAATGGACAGTGGTTTTGATGTGCAACTGCCTGCATCTAGGTGGATGATTTTGCAGGAACTTCTCATTCATGCTCAAAGAATAGAATCTGTATTCTGAAATTTACAAACTTCTGAGTCATGAGAAACCAGACCTGCGATCTCCAACCATCTGTGATCACAGAACCAGTTGCTCAGTTGAGTTTCAAAGGCGTGGGTTGTGTCAAAGAAATATGTGCAATATGTCAAGCAGGTCACCTTGGTGGTTTTGAAATAAGTTCCAGTTCCTGCATTTGTGGCTGTTGCATTACTTGGCTGTCAGATTCCTGCTGATGCGTCTTTCTGAGGCCGAGCGGTCTACCAATAGAGAAAAGAGACACCATTTGGAGCCAGTGTCAGTTTGTTTGTAAACACTACTGTGATTCCTGTGCATGAGCTTGGGAAGTATCTTATCAATCTTAAACTCTTCATCTGCTGCGATGGAAGCAGGCACTACTGAAACAAGCCTGTATCTACTGATTGATTCAGCCTTTGTAGAAGGATAAATGTGAGATGTAGAAGGTGCTTCGTGGGCATTTCAGATAGTAACAAGTGCAGTGGTGTGTTAGTGGGGGAGAGGGTAGTTGTCTTGTTAATGGGTTGTGGCATTCAAATGCGATGTACCCCTGCAGTGCACACTGTGAATCAAGTGTGCTGGCTGTAGCAGCCAGGCCAGATCCCACTTGGAGTGTTCAGATGTCAGTAAGTTTGTGCTGCTGTGTCTGAGGAGCAGAAAAGCTTTCTGGTGAGGGATACTGTATTGCAAGTCTGGTCAGGAGCCTGTGGTTGGAGTCCCACACAGGCCAGCTCTGCTTGGTTACAGCAGGTACAAGGTGTACTGATACACTGTCGCTTGGCAGCTGGCTGTGTGAGTGGGTTACAGCCCTTAGCCCAAGCCCTGCACTTCCCACAGTGCCTCTGAGCAGGGGTGAGTTGTGCTGTAGGGTCTTGTGAGGAGGTGCTGCCCCAGGCTGCGGAGGGAGGACAGCTTTCTTTGGAAGCACCAGTGGAAACAATAGAAAATTCACATTGCAAATATGAAATGCTTGGAAAGCTCCAGTAGGTTCTGAACTTTATCTCCCACAGGTATGATCTCTAGGTGTACTTAGATATTCGTATGTCTCAGTTCTGGGTACGTAAAACAAAGAAGCACATGTAATAATACCATGTCATAGGCTGTAGGATTAACATTCTCTACACTGAGAGGTGTGGATACCCACCCTCCTCAATGCTACTGAATACTGGAAGCATTTAAAGCAGTGATATAAACAGATTTGTTCGAGGGGAGGAAAAGCCAAACATGAGTTGCCTTTCTCTTTCAATAAAGTGTGAAACAAACTGTAGAAGTTCTGTGGCTCTTACTGTTCTTATTCTGACAATCTCCGTGCAGCACAGACAATACAGAACAACCACATAAAGCTGTGAAGCACTTTTTCCCTTTTGCAGAGTCAACAAGTTGAGGAAAACAAATGCTGTTTCTGATTCTGTCTATCTCAGAAGGAACAAGATATTCAATTAAAGTCTTTTTAAAGAGTAGCTGACTAGCTTGTTGTGTAGAGGTACATAAGAGCTTTTAAAAAAGCTTTTTGATTGATTCACTTGAATCATTGCCCAAAGGAGGCAAATGCAGATGAGACATTCAGCAGGAGGACACCTTGAGGACCAACTTTCTGCCCTGTATTGTGTCTGAATTTTCTCACCGGGGCAAGAAGTTGAAATAAAATGAGACAGGACACTTGCTCTTCAATGGCAGCCTGTGTTCCAGAGCCTGTAAATGATCATGATAGTGCCCCCGGTTCGTGAGTGTACCCTATGCCTCTTTGAAACTGAGAGCTAAGAGTTTCACGTGCCTAAATATGCAGCTAGAACCAAAGCACTTTGATCAGCTGAGGCTGCTCAGTGTGAGCACTGAGCCGGTAGTTCATCAGCAGGTTTCCCAAAGCTCTGCTGGAGCTGTTTTACCCGATGAGAGCTGGAGGGTTGATGTGAAATGGCGTGGCAGGGAGCACTTCCTCGCTCTGCCTTTGTCAGCACAGGAGGAATAATGGCACTGCTGGAGAATGTTGTACACCTTTCCTGAGTTGGAGTGGGAAGGAGGAAAAAAATAATCCCCAAGCTGGAGAGGAGTGGTATCAACCTTATTCCCTGGTGCTGCTGTCAGTGTGAATGGCCACCCTGTGTGTGCTGTGACAAGGAGGAGGCCTCAGTGGGAATCGGTGCCTGCCAAGGTGTTGATTTCAAGCTTGCAGTTCATGGGGTGTTCTCAAACATTACTGTGTTTGTGCCTAGACGTCTTCAGACTTGAGTGAAGGGCTTTGCTCGTAGGTATATACATAAAGAACAGTTTTTTTAATTACCTGGTGAATGGAGGGCCCCTAGGGTTTAGGGAAAAAGAAAAAAAAAAAAAGATTGATCAGGTATTCAGTTGTCACGTAGACCTCTCAGGGAAACGTAGGCAAAACCCAGACTTGCTGGTTGAAAAGCACCAGGTCAGGCTCTGTCTTGTTTCTTCTGGCTCCAGGAGCTCCCGGAGGTGCTGCCAGCAGGAGGGCTGTGTCCCAGGGAGGGAGTGTCTGGTAGATAAGAGAACAGAGTTACTTGCTGTCTCTCGTCTAGAATCTCCATCTCCCATTTTGTCTGAAAGAAATGCGCTATCTTAGTTCACGTTTTCATAGTTCACATTAAGTGCATAACTTAAACTGTGAGGACTTCTTAATGGCCTATGAAGCAGCTAGAAGAGAAGATTGCGGTCAGTTTTGCTTGTTTCTGCCAAATCCCATGGTAAGCAGAGGAACTTGAGGTAATGAGATGTTGCAGTGTGCGTATTACAGATCATGGTAAAGAATTGTCTAAGCAGCTTATTTTGCCTATGGCTTTACATCCTGTGGTTGAATTTCCCTCTGTTCCCTGACAGGTTCTGCCCACATCCTCTTCTACAGCCCTTCCACCCTCTGCCCCCTCATCTTCAGTGATCCTTTTTTCATGGAGTGGCAATGCTGTGCAGATACCCCTTCTAATGAGCAAAACTCCAACCTCCCTGCCGGGTTTGTTTAACGTTCACCTACAGGTTAGCAAGTGCAGAGCTTGATTTGACAGCCTTACAGCTTTTTACCCACATTTGCTAGGCTTTGATCTGAATCAGCACCCTTTGTCTTGCCATCGGACACACTGGGAGGAAGTGCTTGCAGATTCACATGCTTCAGTTCCTTATCTCTGTAACAGCAAAGAACACGTAGTCCTTTCTCAGAGGTTTCAAGATTAACATTTCAAGTATTGTGGGTTGCAGATATCTTTGAAGATGTACATAGATATGCAGAGGTGATGAATTTTCCACATGGATGAGTGAGGTCAGCCTGGATTCCAAGATCCCTGAGCAGTTCCTAGAACTTACATCTTCTCTCCTGAGTTGTGGAGAACACTGGCCAGCTGTTCCCCTGGTATTGAAGTGTTTTGTGCCTGTTCTTGCTTGCACTAAGCAAGAGCTTGAATGCATTCAAGTTTTCATGGCAGTTGTTCAGTTTGTTTGCTGTTGCCAGTCAGTTGCAAGGATTTTTTTGATAATCCGAACTTGTAAGTCTGTGGGGGAGATTCAGAAATGGGTCTTTGTGGGAAGTTGTTCTTCTAGTGAAAGAGCAGACCTGAGCACCAAAGAACCACCTAGAAGAAAGCCGCAGCAGATTGTCTCATGCTCATGTTGTTGTGCCATGGGTTCTTTGCAGAGACTGGAGCCCTGCTTTGTTGGAGCTGGGAGCTGTGCTGACTACCTTTGATTCCTTCGGAGATGGCATGTCTCACATTAAAAATGCAGACTGCTTATTTTCACAAGCAAACTTCAGAGAAGCGTTCTCTCCAGTATTGTACACATCACTTACCCTGTGGTGAGAAGGGGGTAAAGCTTTCTAAAATGTCACTTACTGGATGGAAAATCACTGGGTGCTTCTGTCTAAAACTTTGCTCTTTAACTGAAACTTTCAGATTACTATTTTTAACAGCACTCCTATCGATAAGAGACATGTTTTCAAACCCAGGCAGACCTTCGGCTGAGCCTAGAACTGCAGTTTGTGTTTAAGGTCTACTGGCAGAAAAACATACTTTATTCCATTTAAACTTCAGAGCTGAATTTCAAAGTGCAGCCTGAAGTGATGTAGCTGAGCATGTTGTGTGGTGTGTGAATTGTTTTTTTCTTTAAGAGAACAGTGTTGACTTCACATACCTGCTCCATGCAGTCCCTTCAGCTTTGCCGCCTCAGCTGTCCGTGCAGGTATTTGTTCACCTGAGCTTGAAAGGCTATGGGGAGGGGAAGTGGGGTATTTCCAGCCTGGCTTGGTTGTGCTGTCAGGACAGTGTGAGGACAGGCTGTGCCACCAGGGGCCCTGGCTGGACTGTTGCTGGGCTGTTTGTCTGCCCAGGGCCACTTAGCTGGGCTTGCACAGAGGTCTTGAAAACTCCGTAGTACGGAAGTGCTACTTGCTTTCACCTACCCTTCCAACTTGCTGTGACACTTGGCTTTTTTGCACTTGACCCCTTAGAAAGGAAAAGGCAAAGTCACAGTTTTACCTTCATGGGGCTTTCGCTCCAAAGAGTAGCAGAATCCAGGCTCTTGGTTGCGTGGAGTTTGTCTCACCTGCCCCACAACTGTGCCCTCCTGTCTGCTGGGCCACGAACACAGGCAGTGCCAAAGTGTGAGTTGCTGGAGCCGTTCCATACCACGCAGAGGGAGAGGTGCCAGCTGCCCGAATTACACGTGCGTGCTGCTTGTTGCTCAGCCAAGTACTCTTTTTATAGAAGTGTCTTTTAAGCAAAGCTAGAAAGCAGTACAACTCACTTTAAAAACTTGCTGGAAACCAGGGCAGAGTGCTGATCAGACTCAGGAAATTCTTGCATTTGGCAAAGGGGAATCTTTTCCACCACTGCTGAACACTGGAAAGCAGCCACCAGGCCCCAGCAGCTTTCCTCCTGGTGTGGGGCAGGAACCAAACGTGTCCCTTGGCAGTGGGGCTTGAAATGTTTTGGGCAGGTAAGGGGTCACGACTGCTGTCTGCCTGACAGTCTCTGAGATGCATGTGTAGGGGGAAGAACAGGATGTCTTGGGAGGCATTGCTCATTGCCTTTTCAGGCAGAGAGATGAGGGAAGGGGGAAATCTGATAAAACCTAGCAAGGTGTCTCCAGTGTGTGCAAAGCTGCCCAGCACAAGCAGTAAAATTTCTCTGTGGTTTAACAGAACACTGTTGGCAAATACAGAATGGGTTGGAGGGACGTAACCCAAAATGCCTTAGGTTTTTGTTTTTCCTCTGCAAGTGTTTTATTTTTTTAGTGGGATCATAGTGAGAATAAGCAGAATAAATCACAAGTTCAGCATCTTGTGCAATCCCCTTAGGGTGCCATCAGTCAAGTCCTAGAGCTTTGCTGGCTTCAGGGATAGCTTCTAAACTTGGAGAATACGTGCAGGAGAATGAGTCTTAAAACAAAGCAAAAAAAGCAGAATGGAAACAAATAACCAAAGATCTGTAAACCCACTTCCCAGGTTTTTCACATAAATGTGCCTTTTCTGATGTCTTGGCCCTGACATATTTGTGAACTTGTGTGTGATAACGTGGCACAGACCAGATAATGTGTGTGGTTCCCTAGTTGATTATTAAGACTGAGACAGCTTTTCTGTCCCTTGCTGTGATGAAATATAGACAATTCAAAAAATTTATATTAAACTATCTTAAAATCATACCTCATTTGGATGACATAGAGCTACTAACCTAGCTGAACAGGATTTTTCCTTTTTTACAGCCACTGTATTTTAAACTGCTTATGAATGAACTGGATGAAAAGGGCAATTTTGCCGAATATAAGAAAAAAAGTTCAGAATTCCCATTAAATTTGTTCTTGTTCCACATATTCTCATGTGTGTGGAAAACAAAGGCTGTGTTCTGGTTTCAGAGCCAATTCAAAAATTGGATTAATGAGACGAGGCAGCTTTGCCCTGCTGATGTTGTGCTGACTTTTTTTTTTCCAGCAGAGTTGAAAAGGTGACATTTGTACATGTTAAGTTTGTTGGTCCTATTTCTGCAGCTTCTGTCAAAGAGTTTGTAGAGCTGCTTCTGCTTCCAGCCCTTCTCCTGGTTTATCAATGAATGTTATGGGTTTTTGTAATCAATTTTTGATTCTCATCCATTCCTTTTACTTCTTCCAGTTCTTGTGCGATTGGTGAAAATAAGCCTACGTTCCAGGGATGCAAGAGGAGCAACAGCCTGAGGTAGGAATTGAAGTTGAAGGTTTTCTTCTCAGTGTAATGGAAGGAAAGGTTGAGATTCTAAGTTAGCTCTATTCATTCTTAGGGAAGGTCTGCAAAGTCAGGTATCAGGGCTACCAGAATGACATCCCTTTAAAAACAGAGGAGTGAAGGGCTCATTGCTGTTGCTTTGCCGCAGCTAGAACAAATTCTCAGCTACAGAACACTACTTTTCAACACAGTCACTGCCATTTGCTGTGCCTTTGTTCAGTGATGAACAAGAGCCTGCATGCCACGCTTATAAAGACCTGCACCAGTGGAGGTGACCCACTGTCAGCACTGCAGAAGTGCACCACCCACCACCTCACTGAGCTCACCTCCGCTGCTGATGAATATCAGTGAGTGCTGCTGTTTTCACATGGAGGAATTCATTGTCACACCTTTTCTTCACACGCGCTTTTATGTCAGATGCCATTTGTCTGACTGCTGCTGTCTGTGGCAACAAAATTATTCTGACAAAGGAATGTTGGCAGGAAGGTTCAACCTCTACTGCCATATCACCAACATCCACCTCTGATGTCATGGGTCAACATCATAAAATAGAAGGCATTAGTTTCGGAACAGCCTTCATGTATAAATGTTTTCTACTGTACATAGTTTATGTACCTTGCCAAATTAAGTTCAGGTGCATTTCTGTTCTTTGTTCCATTCCTTTTATTCTTTTGCGTATTTTTCCATTGCAATAAGGGAAGTTTAGTTGAATTTTTTGCTAGGAAATGTTGGTTCATCTGTTCTGTGTCTTGTTAACTTCTTTTAAAAAAAACAAAAAAAGAAGAGGGAGGGGGAGGAGAGAGCAGAAAGCAGACTCATTATGATAACAACGCCAGCATAAGTGACAGAACTAATTATCGGTGTTATATTGAAGTATCTTTCAAAATGTTTTTGTGACTAGATTTAGGTATCCAAACAGTAGTCAGGTCATATGTTGTGATCAGAAGCTGAGCTTATGTTGAATTAAATCTGAGAGTGTAATTGCAATTTGCAGGCAGTGTAATTCCAGTTTGCTGTTGTCCATGAACAGGCACTGCTTTGTAGTGAAAGGATGGTACGTTGCTGCAAATGCTTTCAGCTTAGTACTGTAGACCCATTGTACTTCTTGGTCTTACTCCAGGAAATGCAGTAATAAATTTTGCCTTACCTTCAGTGGGGCCATGGTAATACAGATAAGATTTATTATCTAAAAATTGCTGTCTGAAACAATGGAGTGTGAGAAGGAAGTACTCTTGTTGAAATTCTTAGCAGTGGTATGTGCTTTGTACAGTCCTGTTTTAAAGCTTGCCAGGTTAAGTAGGAAGTGTAATGATGCTGGTCATTTAGCTAAAAGCTGCCATCCTTCAGGAGAGTTTGGCCACCTGCTTGCTGACTCATTAATATTGCCTTTTGTTTGGAAAGTACTGAAATGATTATGGATTCACATCCTTTCTATTTGACTTAGTGTTGTTAAATAACTTCAAATTCTCCCAGTAATCATCCTGATTGAGCTTAGAATTAATATAGTTGCCTAAAAGTAGCTTATGGTTGAGTGTTCTGAGTCCTTAAGCCTTTGTTTTTACCAGCTGTTTTTCCAGGTTGGATGGCACAGACTAAATTGTTTGAATTTTATGACAGGATTTTAAAAACTGCATGCTAGTTACAAATAAGAATGCTTTTTCAAGTCAAAGGCATGATATATGCTTGGAGTGATAGTATTGTAAAGTCAGTCTTCGGAAATCTTCTCCACCCCTTCTCATCCTTTAGCGGGCAAAAACATGGAAACACTTAATTTCACATCCTTCTGACGCTGATTTCTGCTGCATGTGGAAGTCAGTATATGCACGGATTTTGTAAGGCTGTCTGCCTGTTGTGTATTTACTTACTCTAACAGTATGAAATAGCTGGGCAGACTCTTCACGAATGGACCTGTGTATACTTGAGAGCTATTAGTCTGTCAAGAATGACAAAATTCATGCTGACTACTTGTAGTTAAATGAAATATCCTATCTGAAAAGTGGAACGGTGTTATAATCGGTGCATGTTTTGGTTTCCAACACAGATATCTTTATATCATCATTAGTGTTACTATAGATCTGTTTGGTTTCTTCTGAAGTCAGACGTTTTTTAACTTTGTGTCAGGTGTAAGTATCATCTCTCATAAACAGCTCAGAACAACAGTTGTAAAGCCACAGATGTTTTGCACTGTTGACGCTGCTTAAATTATTTAGTTGCTTGAATATTGTATGTAGGCTCAAATCAAGCAAACCCACGAGAGGAAAGATGCATTAAAGCATTTCGTTATAATTTCCAGCTTCCTTTTGAATTTGTTTCATACAGGCTGCTGCAGATCCAATGTCCTCCTCTGATGTACCAGAAGATGGCCCAAAGGAAACATCAAGTGTATCGCAGAGTATCTGTATGTTTCTGGTTTGGCTGGGGAGGGTGTGTCATGTTGGAAGCATGTTAACCCAAATGTCCATGCCTTTTCCTTACCTAATAAGGCAAAAGGGCGATGTGAATGAGATCATGTTGGCTTAATCTGTTCATGATTAGTAGAAAGGCCCAACTGCATAAAGCACATTTGAAAAGAGCGACGATGGTCATTTTGCTGCTTTCATGCTTTCAGAAGAGTGTAAATTGTTTTATTTAACAGATGCACTCACCCACTGTTTTAAGTTTGGTGCGTCAAAGATAGATAAGCACTCATTTGATCCCTTGTTTTGACCTCTAGTGTTACTATGTTGAATCAGTTGTAACAGATGGAACACCTTGCCCACTCCATAATGATAATTTTTTGATAGGATGGCCATGCCTGCAGGATATGGGAATATAGAAATATTTCAGCCAAAACTGTCGTGTGAAGACTGGGAGAAATATCAGCCTTTACCTTTCAGTGAGGAGGATCAGATGATGTCAGTCATTCCTCCCTAAGGAGGAGAAGAACAAATGCTTCTTAGGATTTGCTTTATGTTTATTGATACATTCTTATGATGTTAGTATATGCAGTCCTCCTTTTTGAACAATGGGGACATTCAGGTTGTGCTTTCTGGCAAATAATAGGCTAAGAACCACCTTAGGGCAGATTAAGTGCAAACTGGCTCTAATGCTGAAGTTGCTGAGTGACCACAGCTTTGAGAAGAAACAGTCATGGGATCAAACTGAGCAGTAAGTAAAGCTATGGGAAAAGCCTAAAGAAGAATTGAGACCTATAGAAGCAGATTAATTTATGATACTTTTTTCTCCAACTTTAGAAGTTGGTTTCATTTAAAAAAACAAAAACATTCCTCAGAATGTTTTTCTTGAGTATATCCTTAATTGGTTATGTCTGTTACTTTGATGTTATGAGAGGTTTTTTTTTTCACATGGAAACATCATTCTGTCCAGTTCTGAATATATGCTTGAGGTGGAGGCTGAAAAAATTAACAGAATGGAAATCCTTTAAGGGTTACTAAATATGCAGAAACCACTTTCAGTTCAGGTAATCTGAGCCATAAATGACTGGAGGCAAGGAGATCTTTTGGAGAAAGTGCCATGCGTGCTTTCCTGATTCTTACGCTTTTCTTTAGATATCCACTTTTGACTGCTCTAGTAAAACATACATATGATTAGGTAGATTTTGGTTGATCTAAACAGCTGCTTTGATGCTGAGCACTACAAATGCAGTGCCCTTACCCCTTCTCCTTCTTCTTAAAGTTGTGTCTTCCTCACTGCAGCAGATCAGACCACACTGATTACAGCATGCCATGTTCTTGAGCATTAACAATAGTAGTGGGCTGCTAAAATGCTAACTGAGAAGGATGTTGGAGGGTGGCTTTGGTTCCGTTTTGGTTTTGACACGTGGTCCTTTGAGAGAAATATTTATAGAACAGATCTGGGGCAGCGTGAGTAAAACAGTCATGAAAAGATGTGTGGTAAAAGACTGTATTTTGTGTGTGTGTGTGTGTGTGTGTGTGTGTGAGAGAGAGAGAGAGAGAGATCCCACTTGTAAAGTGCATGCTGACCTTTTCCTTTTGGGATTCCTGGCTTTTGGACCACTTTAAGTCCCTGCTGACTTGTGCAACAGCTTGCCATGGAAACAAAAATCTATTTTCCTCCTTGATGGCTTGTTTGTTTGTTTTTTATAATATCCGCTACAGCTTAAAGAAAACTCCTGTTACTCCTGTTACTGTATTTGTTGTTAGTGTAAAATCTCTATCTCAGTTGATGAGGCTTTCTGGCATTCCACTAGCAACAGTGGTGGAACTGATAGATCTTTCAGTTCTCTATGGCAAGCTTGATACAGATGGCCTGAATTCATTTTATACCAGCAGGGTCCTAGTTTGTTGTTGAAACTGCAGGAGAATTGTTGATTTCCTGACCCAAATGCCTGTTAAGTTTTAATTTTCAATTGTATGCAGATTTCTGGTGTGTAAGTCACACAAAAGGCTAAAATTTATATTGGCAGGTATTCTACATGCTCCAACATGTACAGGTTATTTTACCAGCATACTCGTAGCACTATACATGTGTTTCTATCATTTATACAGATAAGATTCCAAAAAGGAACGTTTTTGCTCTAGAAATGAAAAAATGCTTTTTTTTTTTTTCTGATTTAGTACATACCTTTTCTAAGTATTCTTTGCTTCTCTGTCCGCCTCACCTGCCACACAGCTTCTCTTTCCCTTACTGAACTGCGTGGACAACCTGTCCCAGTGTCCACAGGGTAGGAAACCTGGACTGAGACCCATGCTTGGAGGCAGCCTCTCCAGTGGTGGCACTCTCAATGATGTAGCCTCAGAATTGAATGTAAGATTACAGTGGTAAATCAATGGCCTTTTAGCTCTACTCTGATGTTCAGTGGCGACATTTTTGTTTTCTGCCTTTCTTACCTGCATTTCTTAGTCATCTGTGCTTTTCTTTTTTCTTTATTATTGCAGCTGATGCAGATGCATTTAAAATTCTTTTGGAGATGAAGATGAAGAAGAGGCAGAAAAAACCTGCCTTACCAAGCACTGTGACTGAGCTTGACACTGAGGATGGTTCTAAAGTGTATGTGGTTGGAACAGCCCACTTCAGTGACAGCAGCAAAAAGGATGTAGTGAAGGTAGTTTTGAATTGGAAACCTTTCAGCACTGTGTTGCTAATGTTAACTTATTAAAAATGTCACAAAGCAGAATGAAGTCCAACTGTTCTTTGCTGCAGCCTCTAGATCCCGTCTTTCAAATGAGCTGTTAGAGGACTTGACAGCAAGGTGGGATCAGCAAGGAGTCAGACGTATTGTCTTAGTAATTATTTTTTTAATGAAGTACATTGCTCTCCCATCTCAAATATTAATTTGTCCTCTCAAGAACAAATGCAGACAATCTTAGTCTTGAGTCTTGGTGTTACTGTATGCTTACTGTGATGAGGATATGATGAGAGAATGCAAAGCCTTAGAACAGGAACTCGGCTTCTTTGTGTATGGGATGTGTAATACTGAGCTGTAAAACCACGCTGCCCGTAACATGAGAATGTAGTCCAGAATACAAATAGGTCAGAAACACTGGTGGAAGTAGGAGCTATTTCGTACCGGACTGCCTGCAAAGCCTGCAATTCAGAGTGGCTTTATTCTCTGGATCACAGGAGGGAAGGAATCTTGTACAAGAATCATCAACTCTGGCTCTTAACAAAGCTTTGTGGTCACAGGCTGTGGGTAAAGGGACATTGCTAATGTGAAAAAAAGAAGCTGAACATCATGATTTTCTTTTGTTGTCCCCCTTCCTGTTCCATCCAAAACATCCAGTAGCTGGGGCATTTCACTGTCATTTTCTTCATTTTTCTCAATAAATAGCCACTTTGGGAAGTCTTGCTTTCTCATTGTTATTTTATTTGAAAATGGTTGCTGGAATGTGCTTTTAAGACCCTTTTCTCATGGAAGTATCAACATTGGCTGTAATTCTATTCAATCATTCCTAAACTGGTATAAAAATATATATATATATTTCTTCTCTTTCAGACAATACAAGAAGTGCAGCCAGATGTGGTTGTGGTGGAACTGTGCCAGTACAGAGTTTCTATGTTAAAGATGGATGAGAAAACTTTACTAAAAGAAGCCAAAGAAATAAACCTGGAAAAACTTCAACAGGCTATAAAGCAGGTATGATTCCCACAGTGAGAGTTAAAGACTGGACAAATTATTCTTGATATGAGTTAGAACTGAAAAAGGTATTCCTGCTAGCTAGAAGAAACTTAATGGTGTTTACCTTGGTGAGGATGGTGGTCGTAAATTGTGGTATTTTGTTTTAAGCTGCAGTGCTGTGGGCTTCAGTTGCACTGCTGAATTGTACGGGCAGGTGTTGACCTCAGCAAGACTCTTCCTATGTTTAACAGTTGTTCCAGGACACAAGTATTTAACTGTAGTGTTCCACTAATCTATTTAGATACAGTTACTATCCCTACAATCTGCATCTGTATTACAGCTACTGAAGGAGTGCTTACTTTTGCTATTGTCTGTAGTAGTCTACTCGGTTGCGTTCCTCCTTTTTGGTAGGCTGTTGTTTTTGGATATTTCCATTCCACTTGTCTTCAGAGTAGCTGCTTATTGACTGTTGGCCTTGAAGAAGGCTATTGAGGAAACTGGGTAGATAAGAGTAGATTACTGTTTGAATTACTGCTAGTCTGGCAGTTTGCCACTGTTTTAGATGTGTAGGTGCATAACAAGTGTGCTTTAGTTTTCAGTTTCGTCTTATTGGCTTGTATTTAACTAATTTTAAGCTAGGCCCAGTGAAACAGCACATAGTCGATTTTGAATTGATCATGGGATGTCTGAGTAGAATAGTAATTTTTGGGAAAGTCAGAAGCTTTTCCAGCATCCATCTGGGTGAACAAATTCACAGACTTTGGTTGTGTGGTGCACATATGCTGTAGTTATGTATTGGAATGATTTTATTGATGTAATTGGGGAATTTCCAGGATTGCATCCTTAACAGGAATATTATGTGCATCCACCTAAAGTGTGTGAGTGGCTAGGGGCAAATCTGTGGTGTCTATGTTCACTGTGTCTTTCACTGCAGACTTTCTGACTCATACAGTTAGGCAATAATGTACCTTTCCTGTTTTCTTTATTTATGTCCAATCAGAGGATAGAAGATTGCAAAACATCTGCATATTGCGTGAATTATTGCAACCATCCATCTATTGTAGGCAAGGTGGATTGCTTGGATGCACGTAACCAAAGTAACGCATCTTTACAACAGAGCAGCGTAGTTGAGGATCTTTTTGACCTGGCAAACAAACACAGAAGCTGCCTTTGTTTTATAAAAATAAATTTTAAAAAGTTGTTTTATATCAAAGCTAAATGCAGCCATTTTTACTGTGTTAAGTTTTTCTCTTTTAAGAGGACATTGGAAAAGGACAATAAAAATAAAATGCCTTACATTGCAAAATAAATAGCATACAGAGAAAAAAATCCTTTGATGTCAATTCGTGTTGGCAGCTTTTTATCAGCAGTTCCTATCAGAACTGAAAGTGATCCTCTGTTCAGGTTGTATTGGGTCCAAAATCAGTGTAACAACACCAGGATCATTACTGTGACAGTTCAGCCTCTTTTCTCATAAGAAATGATGCAAATACTGGTATTTGGATGTTGTGCCTTTAAGAAATGTATTTCTCCATGTATGAGCTCAACCGCAAAAAAAAAACCTCCCTTGTTTGATTCTGCTGCACTGTGAGTTATATAGGGAATACTAGGAAACAGTCCAACTGTCTTGTGCTAAGTTAGTGTCTTTGGTTTTGTAGTAGGGGAAAAGCAGTGAGCCAGTAAGTTGCTCTGCCTGCTTCAGTTGTCACCCCCCATTTCACAGTGATGGAACTGGCAACCGGGCCAAAAAGTTAAAATTGCTTGTAACTTTCACCCTGGAGTATTGAATTAGAAAAGTAATGCCGTGTCTTCTTGTAGTGGCTCTAGAGCAGTGAAAATGGGTTTCACGCTTAATCATTGAAGTTGGAAGCTGAGCTGAGTGTTCATGTGAAACTGTTGCACATTTGCAATGGATCCCTGGTATTCACAGCTTGTCAAGCATCTGTTAGGGGTTTAAAAAACAGTTCCTCCAGCTCCACTTTGAATTTCAAAACTCTTACAGTGGTTTACAGAAAACTGACTGTTTGCTTTCCATTAAGTGCAGGCTTAAATTTGGCTCAAATGTGTGTTACCTGAACGGTTGGCTTAAACCAAACTGGTAAGACTGGTTTGGTCATCTCCTCAGCTTCATGTTGCTGCTGTCCCTTCTGTGTCCCTACTAGAGTTCACATGGCCATGAGGCTGCCATAGGGCATGCTTTTCAGCTGTGTTACGGCCCTGTGTTGGTCTCTTGTTGTCTCTAGTCCTGACACAAAGAAGGAGGAGAAAAACTTTGGGAAAGGAAGAAGTAGGCCAGCAAAAGCTGAAAGGGTCTTGTTTTAACCTACTCTTCTGGGATGAGAGTACCAGCGCAGAAGTGTACTGTAATGATTTTTATCATGCTTCTGGCCAATGAAAAAGCTGTTATTAAGCTGTGCAAATCTGCCTTTCATGCTTAGTTAGCCTACACAGTCTTCTGTTAAATCATAAACACTGTGAATTGGTAGGTGAAGAGTACCATATGTATATGGATCTGCACAAGCTGCTTGCTCTGGTGCCTTAAAGGCTAGCCTCCAGTGCACCTGCAGCAGTAGTAAAACGAGTTCCAATCTCTACTGGCCTGGATGTGGTTTACATCCATGGGTTACATCAATGGCATTTAGTGTTGTTTTGGTTTTTGGCAGTTGCCAACAGTAGATGCCTGGAGAAGAGCGTAGGAACCTGTAGTCGGACCTTCCCTGGGCATTCAGCTCTTCTGCCACCCTGTTTGCTGTCTCCGTGGTAGCCATGATATTGCCTGTAGTCTTACCTTCATCGCAGAAAGCTGGACAGGAGCCAGCAGTGCACACGTGCAACCCAGAAAGCCAACAGTATCCTGGGTTGCATCAGCAGAGGGGTGGCCTGCAGGGAGAGTGACTGTCTGCCATTACTGTGCTCTTGTGAGTATTTCTGGAGTATTGTGTCAAGCCTGGGGCCCCCAGTACACAAGGGATGTGGAAATGTTTAAGTGCGTCCAGAGGGCTGCTAAAATGATCAAAGGGCTGGAGCACCTCTCCTGTGAAGAAAGATTGAGGGAGATGGGTTTCTTGAGCTTGGAGAAAACTCTGGAGAGAGACCTCACTGTGTCCTTCCAGTATTTGAAGGGTGCCTCTGAGCAGGAGGGGAGTCCTACTTTTTACATGATCTGATAGTGATAGGTGCGGGGGGAGAGTGGCTTTAAATTAAAAGAGGGAAGATTTAGATAGGTGCTAGGAAGAAATTCTTTACTCAGAGGTCAGTGAGGCACTGGCACAGCTGCCCAGAGATGTGGGTGCCCCATCCCTGGAGGCGTTCAAGGCCAGGCTGGATAGAGCCCCTGGCAGCCTGAGCAGGTGGGTGGCAGCCTGCCCGCAGCATGGGGATTGGAACTAGGGCATCTTTAAGGTCCCCTCCAACCTAAGCCATTCTGTGATCATTCATCCATTCTCAAGCCTCACGAGAAGAGATTAAACACATTACACACCCATGCGTTTGATATTTCGGTGCACACCTTCAACTATTTTGTCTTAACAGCCCTCATCCACTAAAGACAGCACAGTATCGTGTGTTTCTGTTCCATTTCTTCCCTGACAATCCTTCTAATTCTAGTGTTCTGCTTGCTGTGAAGCACTGGGCTAACAAAATTGCTGCTTTGCACTCCCTGTCCTTTGTGCTAGTAGCTCCACATCCCTCTGTCTGAGCAGTTGAATTTCTTTGCAGATATGCTTCACTTTCTGTTTATATCTGTGAAGTGGGTCCTTCAGGATTTAGTGCTCTGTTGTGGTCATATTTCCCTTATCTGACATGGAATGATCTGGTATTGCTAACAACTGCAACAATAACTCTCTTAGTGTTTTGTTCCTATCGTTAATCCTGCATTTTGCTCTTTATTCCCACACCTTCTGACTGGCCAGTTGCTGCTGCTTGTCACCTTTTATGTGACAGGCACTTCTGTGATGCTGAGCAGATGTGGCAAGCACTGAGTTCCATGCATATTAAGAGCAAAAATGACTCAGACACTTTGGAGGTGCATCCCTTTGTTATCCAGCAGGGCAAATCTTTCCATCACTGTGTAAAAATATAGATTTCAAATATATCAATCCAATTCTAAAGGGTGGATGAGCCCACAGATGACCTAAGTTTGCATTATCTTAGTTTTCTTTGTGGGTTATCTTCTCTGAACTTCTGGAAACTCTTATCTCTGTGGCTGTTGAATTCAGTCTCAGATGCTGACTCCTTTTCACTGCCTTTTTTCTTCCTTGTCTCTCCCCAGCAGCACGGTGTCCTGTCTTTCTGCTTGGCATATTCATAAGATGACAGGATGACAGCTGTATGGCAGTTGGTTGTTCCTGTAACATGCCTTGCTTGCTGGTTTGTAGCTTGATGAAGCAGACACACAGCTGGCTTTGACAGTAGCTGCTCTCTTCTCTTCTGCCAGTCCCCAGTGACTCTAATCTGCTTACCTGCAGAAATTGCCTATTTTCTTGGGAGAAATTGCACAGGCATCAAAGCTGGCACTGAATGGGTCACTTGAGTGTGTCCGTGGGAGCAAGGAGGGGAGATGAGGATTTTCCCCAGTGACTTTGAGCTGTCCAATGTCCCATGCCCATGGAACCGCACCTTCAGTCACGTGAAGCTGCTGATATAGTGGGAAAGCTAACCTTTGGTGAGGCGGGGGGGAATACCACTTTTGGTAACAGTATGGGATGATGCCAGATTGAAGGAGATGCATAGCTAGGTGACAAACTATTATTGGAGACAGGTGGCACTCAGTTACTGGGTCTTTGTCATAAGAACAAGTGGAGAAGGACAGCTAGAGCTGGACGAAAGCTCTGAATGGGTTTGCAGTGATGTTTTCATCTCTGTTTGAGGAGCTGAGAAGAGAAGTTTTGCTTAAATGTATTTAGGGAATTGTTCTCTTCTTCAGTAAAAAAGTCTGCATTGTTAAGCATCTGTTTTAAAAAGTAATCAGATTCTTTGTGCAAGGAGG
This sequence comes from Perdix hodgsoniae, assembly GCA_035772895.1. Lineage (NCBI taxonomy): Eukaryota > Metazoa > Chordata > Aves > Galliformes > Phasianidae > Perdix > Perdix hodgsoniae. The sequence goes on along the minus strand of JAPSGF010000006.1, from coordinate 14,044,295 downwards.
GGCTTTCAGTATGCTTGTAAACAGGAGTGAGTCAGATCCAAGGTTTTCCTTCTGAGATCTCATGTGCTGAAGTCATACACATCAAATTCTTGCACAACCTTGAATTCTGTTTCTGCAGCTGTTAGCCTAACTGGTGCCCAGCCCAGTGCTTCACTGGGATCGTGGGAGCATTTATTTTGAGACCACTAGCTATTTAAGTATTTCTATAACATGATTGTAAATTCAATTGAATGTACTTTGATGTCGTCCCCCCCCTTTTTCTTTTTTTTTTTTTGCAACCAAATCAAGAAATGAAAGTACAGTATATCGGGTAGAACAGCTCATACATCATCAGTCAGGTAAAATAAATAAAGACAAATAAATTGGACTACTCCCCTGTCTTTTCCTGTCATCTTTTTTTTGTTGTTGAATAGAGACTGCACACCACTGAAAAAGTCTCTTTACAAATGATAGAAGCTGAAACAAAAGAGCTACATTCACCAGAGAATTAGATCCAAAAAGTGTCTTCAGTATCCCTTCTTCACTAAGATATTTAACGTTTTTTCATGACTGTGAACGGTGCATTCTTCTGAGAAATCCACACAGTATGTTGGTATTTCTTTTAACATTTTTCTCCTTTTCCACCAGAATGGAGTCATGTCTGGACTGATGCAGATGTTGCTTCTGAAAGTGTCTGCTCACATCACAGAACAGCTGGGGATGGCCCCGGGAGGAGAATTCAGAGAGGCTTTCAAAGAGGTGCGATCCTGAAATAGTTTTTTTTGAGGTCAAATTACTGGCCTTTTGCTTCCAGTGTCAGTAAATAAAGGCATTTGTTAGAAAGGGGCACTCTGTGGCAATATTTTTGTTGAAGCCTATGAAGTGCTAAAAACCGTCTTTGGCTTCAAAAATACGAAGATTCATAGCCCTAAATTACACAAAAGCAACTCCAAAAAGGCTTTAAGTAAGTGCTATTTTTGATGATATTTGTTTTAGTTTATTTTGTTCTTGTTTAAATAACTTTTTGAATTTTGGATGTGGATCCTGGTCATACTATTGGTGGTGTCAGGATTTCAACCAATGGAAACAAGTCTGTCAGGATGAATTAGAGTTGGTTAGCTCTGTATCCTCTTCTGAAGTGGTTGTTTGAGATTGTTAAACAGATACGCTTAGAATTTCCAGATAATTTTGTTTTACTAAAATGTGTCAGCCTCAGTTACAGCACAGCCTCTCCTGACATTGCCTTCTGGTATCCTGCATCAGTTCTTGTTTCATGAGCTCCTCCTGGAATGCATTTTATCATGACAGACCAATAGGTTTGTGATCCTGACAAAATCCTGGTTAAGAGCAAAACAACCAAAATCATTTTCCCTTGGATTTTATTCAGACCTTTGAAGATACTGAGCCGCATCTGTTCATCTTAAGCAGTTCTAAGTAGGAACTTTCTAGCTAGGAAAAATAAAATTAAAGGTGGCATTATGACTCAATGTTTTGTACTCCTGTAGGAAGTTGTATACTCAAAATTTTGTTCACCACATTGCCAAAATATTTCTTGCTGTCTGTGACAATACTTGCTCTTTTTTTGGTTGTTGTTAAAATAACTCAGATCACGTAATAAACATTATCTTAATAGTACTGTACTGTGATACAGTATGTGTTGACTAGTAATTTGTATCTTCTCTTTCAGGCTAGTAAAGTACCTTTCTGTAAATTTCATCTTGGAGACAGACCCATCCCTGTTACATTTAAGAGGGCAATTGCTGCGCTTTCTTTCTGGCAAAAAGTCAAGCTTGCCTGGGGCCTTTGCTTCTTATCTGACCCAATCAGGTATGAATAAACATCCCATATGTTTAGCAATGAATTGTTCATCTCTTCCGTGTGGCAGGAGCCTGAAGTTCTCGAACCCAGACAGAGGTGGTGAAACCACATTATTGAGAGAGAGAAATATACAAATTATCCTTGAATAGTTCATGTTCTTAAAAAGAAAGCTGGCTATCCTGCTTCATTTGTTTGCATAATAGCATTTTGATTAATTCTAGGTCGTTCATCACTTAGAAGTAGATGATTTTACACTGAAAATAAATTTGTAGTACTGCTGTGTTAATACTATAAATGAAAGAGAGTAGAGCCTGATGATTATGGTTTCATTCAGATTTTCAAAGGACTTGGGCCTGCTGTACTAAGTCATGTGTAAATCAGAGCAGCCTGAGAACTGAATCCACATCATCTGCTGTCTGAGCAGATGTTGGGAACAAGAGAAAATGTTTGAAATCTCAACAGTGTGTCAAACTCTTAATGACCATGGCCTTTACGAGGGGATGCTGTTAGGTTACTTTCTTTCAGTAATACTTGTCAGACTGTTCCCTTGCTCAGTTTGGTTTCCTGTGCCCTTTAAAGAAACCACTGTGCCAAGTTTGCTTCCTCTTTGCTTCTGGACACCAGTAGGTGTGAAAACTTGCTTGAACTGTGTGATGGCATGCCCAGCTGTCATCCTGAGTTCCATCTGCTCCCACCAGACTTGCAGTGGTGGAGGCTTGCCAGGAGCAGGTTTGCAGTGCGTGTGGACCCTGAATCTCTGTGCCTCTCATGCTCTGTAACCAGAACTCTGCACACCTCATTGAAGTGATTGATGTCAGTTCTTTCCGGCACTTGAAGTGGGGCCAGGGCTGGAGCTAGTAGGGACAGCCAAGCCTTGTTTCTCAGTTTTAGCATTTACTAAATTGTTGTTACCTGTAAACACTTCCTACTTCATCTGTAAAATGTTGGTCCTGCTTTCAATCCATTAACTGCAGTTCATGTGCAAAGTTTTGTTACTTATGAATCTAATGCCAGTATGAAACTATTTCCAGTTTCTGGGGGGAGCCTGGAGGGTGTGTTTCTCAGGTAATTCTCACATTCGTGCTGATGTGTTTTTTTTGTGTTTGTTTTCAACTGAAATATTAAGATAATTAAAAATAAATTATCTTCATTAACACAATAATATTCTAAGTGTTGTCTTACAGTTGATTGATGTGCTACATCAAAAATTTAAAAATAATATGAGTAGGAATTGGAAAGGTGGGTGTAATTAAAAAGCTGTTGGGGCAGGTGTGCATAGATGAGCTCACTTACTCATCACTGTGAGATTCTACTGAAAATGGAATAATAACTCTAAATCAGGTTTGTCACTCTGTTTCCATGCTCTGTTGAAAGCTACCAATGCCTTTTTTTGGTTGTCTGCTTTTTGAAGCATCCTTTGGATGTCAAATTTCAAAAAGTAAATAAATAAAAATTCTGGCATCATTCTCCAGCAGGCAGTGATGCAAAGCTAGATGATTTTGTTGCCAGACTGTGACTATATCACTGCTGTGGCTGCAGACAGAAGGTTGACAGCACCCGTTTGAAAAAGTAACAATAATACAAAAACTCATTAAATTTGTTCCTGCAGTTCTAATTTTTTTCCTGTCCACTTCTGTTCTTCCATTCAGGGAACTGATTAATAACTCATTGCCCTACTGAAGACCTGTGATTGACACAAGCACTGCAGAATCCTTTCCACCCTTGCAGACTGTGCCTGGCAGTGTGCTATTTTGTTCCTTAAATAGAGCCTTCATGCGTTCAGTGATCAGATCTGCTCCTCAGGAGCTCTCTGTTGCCTTTTTTAGACTGAATATACAGTAAAAGTGGGGCACTGTGATAACTCTTTCCTTTGAAGCCCTGGTGCTTTTCTGCAGTTGTCAGCTTTTAAACTGGGAAAGGTGAATCTTTGGTTGAACTGCCTAAAGGCAAGTGACCTCTGCTTTACCTTCTCTCACTGTAGAGGCATTGTTAAGAATGCAGTTTTTCAGGCTTATTCGGATTGTTCCTCTTTTTGAGAGGAGAGCGGTCTGGTCTGCGTGGGTTTATGTGAATAACGGGTATAGTGTTTGATTGTTTTTATTCATTGGCTTGTCTGCACTGGACTTTAGAAGTGTAACATAGATACTGAGAAAACGTAACCTTTCTTTCAGTAAAGATGACGTGGAAAAATGCAAACAGAAGGATTTACTGGAGCAGATGATGGCAGAGATGATTGGAGAATTTCCTGATCTTCATCGAACAATCGTCTCAGAACGAGATATTTACTTGACCTACATGCTGAAGCAAGCAGCAAAGCAGATAGAACTACCTCGGGCTTCAGAAAGTAATTGTTTTAAAGCAAATACCTTAATCAGGGTGTTCTTCGTGTGCTATTACATATCTCAGTTCTATGTGGGAAAACTGTGGTGTTCTGTGTGTTTATCCAAGACAGATGCCGCTTATTACAGAAGATTACAGTGCTTGAAAAATTATGGGGCATATGACTCCCCTACTGCAACCTCCTATAGAAGAAATCTCACGAAGCAATAGACTACTAATTATGATTCTTTTCTCACTGTGCTATTTAAACCTGCAAAATACTGATTAGTCTGACAGCTCCTTCAAAAGGCAGGCGTCTGGCATTACAGCACAGCATGGGACAGTCTAGACGTGCATCACCTGTCTCACTATCTCACCAAATTCATTGTCACCCATAGCTGCTTAGGCACAGGTTTCCTGCTGAACTAATTACTTCTAATTCTCAGTATTCATCTTGCTTTGCTTATTATAAGTTGGGTTCCTGGGAACCCTGGTGATATGCAACAAGTATGAACTCTGTGTGTTTCAGCAAGGCATAGGCATACTGAATATTTCTCCAGCCTTCAGAAGTATTTTACTGCCGTGTGCAATCTGCATCCGCTTTGTTTGTGTAAAGAAATGTGTGTATATACATGCACACATGCATACTGAAGTGGGGGTTACCTTTTTTTGCTGTCTTGTTTATAAGTGCTTCAGTGCAGACCTCTGATACTGTCTCCTGATTGTAAAAATAATGGAGAAATTGCACTTCTTGCACTTCCCTTGTCTAGTGTTACTTCAATGTTGACTTGGCGAAGCTTCACCAAAAACATATTGTTAGTGCAGGTAACATAATCAAAGGATGCATAGAATCATTAAGGTTGGAAAAGACCTCTAAGATCATCTAGTCCAACCATCCATGCATTCATTCAGTCACTCAATCGAAGGAGCAGAGTAAAAAGTAAGTTTCTTGTTATTCTTTGCTGGATCATAAGCCACAAAGAAGAATTGTGTCCTCTGTTGTTGTTTTTATCCTTTCTTTAATTCTGCCTTAAGAACAGTTTGTGAATCACAGGTTCACTGTATGCCTGGAATCTGGAAGAGTTTTAGATGCATTACAGAGGATTTGAAATATGGGACTGCAAAGGACAGTGCGAATGCAGTGTGATGCAAGGTGAATGCATCACCTGACTGACAGTCCTCTGCTGCATTCTTTTAGTAAATGAGACAGTGCCAGAGGTGGTTTTGCTAAGCTGCGTGTCACTATTATTATTACTTGGACATTTTTCTCATATTGTTCTCATGACACATTACCAATTTTTCCAGTGGGGGAGAGGTAATCCGAAAACTTTTGGGATGAATGCATCAGTTTCTCCTGAATGTTGAGAAAGCTGGCCAGTAGATGGGGGGTTGGGGTGAGAACTGCCCTGTGTTGTGGTGGAGTGGTGACCAGCTACCTGGCTGCTGCACACTAACAGCACAGGTTTTGCTGTTACTTGCTGAGGCCAGTTCTGTAACGGCAGGTCTGTAACAGGGCAGGTCTTGACCTCAGGCCCTGGTCTTTGGCTGTCCATGTCTGCCAGCCTGTGCCTTTCCATTACTGGGATTTGTGCCAACTGTCCAAAGCTGTGAGCAAAGCTCTTCTTGGGAGAGAGCAAAGACAGGGCTGTACCCGATAAACAGCACAGCAACAGGACCCACACAGGGTAGGGAAGCGATGGATTTAGTGGCTCGGCAGAGCTTGCATCTGGAGGCTGGAGTGTGAGCCCCAGCCAGTTCTGTTTACCAGAACAAAGATTTCCTGACAATAAGAAGTTATGCTAAAGTTTGAGGGGGGAAAAAAAAAAAAGAGGAAGAAAAGCAACAAATTAAAAACATAAGGTATTGAGTGAGACATGGAATATGTGTAATTTTTGATGTGTAGTAACAAGTCTCTGCTTCTCAGAAAATGCTGTATTGTAATCTTGCATGTTACCTGTTTATTTTTAGCTTGAAACTGGTTCTTCTACAGATGTGTTCCTTTGTTTCCATCTCTTCCCTAGCTGAACCTAGGAAATACATCCCTGCTGTTGTAGTTGGTGTGGTTGGGATGGGCCATGTACCTGGGATTGAAAAGAACTGGAACTCTGACTTAAACATTCAGGAAATAATGAGGTAAGTCATCCTTTCCCATGTCTTGCCATAGCAGCTTCACTTGCTCGAAGTCAGCAATGATTGGTTTGTTTGGAGGTTTCTTGGTCTTTTGTCACAGCTTAAAGAAATGATGCTGCTGTCATGGCTGCCCTGTCAGCTCACTCACTTGCTGTGCCGACTGCATATAGCAAAGGAACAGAAACTGCCAAAGGAAAAAAGTAAAAACAATAAATAGTGGTATATTGAGGGAAGGTGAAGTGAGAAAGTGCCATTGTCTGGAGAAAAAAAGTCTGTCAATCCATACCAAAGGCTTTTCAAGTGAAAATTCAAAAGTGGTCTGTAGAAGGTGACAAAAACAGGCTTCTGGCCCAGTGTACTTCAGTGTGGGCTAGTTCAAGCCACAGGTTTTCACTCCAGTGTAACTGATAAAATAGGTGTATGTGCTTTATAAAAGAAGAAACTGTTGAGATTGTATCCTATAAAGCTACAGAGGCTGGGATTTACAAAATGAGGGATTACAGCGTGACCTGGTAATATGGGTAGGGCCTGCAGTGCTTTAGGACAGCTGAGTGGAAAAGTTACCAGTATCTTTCCTAAGAGCTGAGCAGTGCATTAACTTCACTTTTTAAAGCAATATGAAGCAAATTGCATTTGAAAGATTACTGTGCTAAGGTTCTTCTCATTGAAATTTTTTCAGTTTGTGCTGCTGCACTGCAGTTGCAGAGCAGTTACATCTTTGTGTGAGTGATTGCCTTCTACTGAAAGGGTGGAGTTCTTAACATTTCTACACGTTAGATCTATATGTGTTGCAAAATGACTTTGGAAGTCATCTGAGTCAAAGCATCCACGTTTCTCAGATGCCTGTTCATTCCAGCCTTGCAGATGTTCACCACTGTTTTATGTCTCTTTTGCCGCAGTGTGCCTCCTCCATCAGCTTCAAGTAAGATTTTCAAATTTGTCATAAAAGCAACAGTTTTTGGACTGATGGGTTATGGCTGCTACCGAATAGGTCAAAGGACGGTTCAGTTTATTCTCTCGATGCCAGCAGCACAGAGCTATCTTCAGAAGCTGACAGAAATAAGGTCTCAGCATTGAAAGTAAGTGGAGGCACAACGGGAAGAAAGTGGCTGAAAAAGGCGATGGAGGCAACAAACGTGAACCGGACTGAAAGAAGAAGGAAATGAGGATTCTACTCAGAGGTGATGGGTGCGGAGCAAAGCTGAATTGCTGTATAATAAAAGATTTGATACTAAACTTACACCAGCTATGATCTGATGAGTAAGTTTGATTCCTGGTGCGTTGCATGAAACCACATGATTCCAGACTGAGGCAAATGTAATACGTACACAAATATATATTATATATATCTACACGGCGTGTGTATATATAATATATATTAATGATGATGTAGTACAGACAGCTTAAGGAGTGTATGCTCGTGACTTTTTTTCCAGGAGAACAGAACACCAAGTAACCAAATTGGCTGCATCTGCTGTGAAATTCAGGGACACTTGCTGGAGGGATTTATTTTCTTTCCTCGGATATAATAATACCTAGCGGTCATTTCTGGTGCCAGACACTTTACACATAATTCAGAAGGGCGTCTTCTCAATGTGTGTTTTATACTTATAAACATTTAGGCTTTTTAAAGACTTGAAAGCTTTCCAAAAATGTCAGAACTGTACAGGCTGCCGTATGTTCACCACTCGGATTTTTTTACAAGCCTTACTGAAGAATGGAAATGCTGCCTTTAGATTGCATCCCTCCTTACCACCACCGGTTGAATTGTCTTCTGCATAGAGAAGGTAGAGCCACGCCATCAGAATGCAATGTGTCAGATGTTTACAGGACACTGTTCCTTTAGATTAGGTTATTTAAAGTGTATTGTTTAGCCAAATCCTGCTGGATTCAGTATTGTAAATTTGAGACTAGAACTACTGTACGGGTTTTGTTTCTCAGACCTTTCGTTATCAGGACAAGAAGTCTGGAATTGATCGTACCTGCTCCTCATTTTTGATACATGAAAATATTTTATTTATCAATGTAATTTCTCAGTGGATATTTTAATCTATTTAATAGAAAAGCAATGTTCAACTTAGTTTTTCAAACCAGCGATAGCATTTTATTTGGGTTACCTGCTATTTATACATAGAATAATGGGTATGTCAGACTGCTGTGATTTTTAAGATATTCCAGAACAGCCATCTGTCACCCATCTCTTTTATTTTATCATTTAGGCTGATATGTAATAGGAGGTTTTGGTACCATTTATACGGGATTTACGATGATTGTAAAGTGCCCTCTGCAATCAGCTGCTCCCAGTTCCACAGTGCAGACAGCTTTGATTGGCATATCAGAGTTTTAACCTGATGTATTTGAACGGAGTCCCATTTGCTCCTCAGGCTCATATACAGTTGCTTACTGATTAAAGTGGGGTTTTAGTTTTTACTGATTTCTTTCAGGACTGAAAGATGAGAACCAGTGTGTGAGGCAAAGGAGGAAAACAACACGTTGTGCTTTTGTGTTTCCTTGCTTTCAGTTGGTTCAATAAAATCAACAGACCACTCTCAGCAGGGTGAATGGCCAGAGCCTTGTGCTGGAGGTCATCCCACACATCCTATTGGTGGCTGGAAGCCTGTGTGTGTACCTGCCAGGCCCTGCTCTGTGATGGCAGTGACTTTGCTGGGAGCTGGTCTGTCCATGCAGCCTGATTTTCTTCTGCCTCGCACTCTGCAAACATTGTGTGTCCCCCCGCAGCAAATCACTGCAGTACGTGTTCATCTTTAAACCTATGAAATCAAACCCAGTCCTGTGGAGCACTTAAGACAATGCATGGTGTGTTCCTGGAGCTGTGCAGGGAATAAACCTGAGCAAATGAGAATGGCAGCAATTTATACTTGGTGAACACAAAAATGTGGTACAGAGTAGGATGGAGTCAGGTCCTCGTTTTCCATCAGTCAGTGCTTGAGGAGCCCCCAGCCATCTCTAGTGAGACTGAAAACCACATTAATGAAATCCTTATAGAAGACTGGAGCAACTGCCTCCATTTTGCTTCCTAACTTTTTTTTGGTAAAGGTTTAATGAATTGTTTACGGATAAGCAGTCCTATTTGAATAATTCTATTCTGTGTTACATACATTATTAAGAGATGAAAGCAGGAGCTTGAGCTCCTTCTTCTCCTGACTTACCAAAAGATCGTTGTTGTCGTTTTCTTGTTTTTTTTGTTCTGCTTTGAATTTGGTTTTGTTTGGGTTATTTTTATTTTGAGGTCTTCTTAGCTGTTAGAGTTCAAAATATATCAGTGTCTTGCTTTAAGATACCTACTGATTTTTAAGGTATCTGCAGATATTGTGAAAGCTCAGTAGATCTTTGATATCTGTGCTCAGGTAATTTTACACAGAGGAAAACAAATCTAAGGTAAATTTTAGACAATGAGCCTTAAACTCGGGTGGGACTAATGCTAGACAGTTGTCATGGAGCATTCTTGCAGACTTGACATCATATGCTTTTTAGCCAGAAGTGTAAGCTGTCCGCTTGTTAATCAGTCATTATCAGCAGTTAATATCTTGAGTCTTTGTTTCACTTTTTCTTCTTTCTTTTTAAACATATCATCAGCAGATATGAAGGAGGCTGTCTGGGGCCAGATCTTGCAGTTTCTTCTCACTGTTGCAAACTGGCAGAGGCCGTACATATGCACTGTTTGCTCAGTGGCACTTGAAAGCCCGATGGATTTGCAGAACTGTCAGTCCTGTGAATCCAAACACGACTGCTCAGTGTTGTGTATCCGAAGTGTTGTACTGTCTGTGTAACAATCAGTGTTTTAGGTCCATTCTTTTCTGTTCTAGTCAGTCCTCTCAGTGTTAAAGCATCCTGTAAAACTTAACTCTGTTGAACTGTCCCAGCCCTGCCTCAGCCTTATGAAGCCATACTGTATTTTTTTGGTGACATGTACATCTGTTTCATGCGTTTGTACATGTAATGTAATTTGAAGTATTTTTAACAATGTGTGCCTTTACTCTAAAGTGATTTAAATCAAACAGCAGTATGTTCTATGATATAAAAAATAAAATATTTTAGCCACCATTTCTGTTGAAGGCATTTATTTTCCTCATTAATTAGTATTTTTGAGAACAAACACTGGTTAGGTAGGTTTGGTACACAGCATTTTGATAACCCAGCACATTTTTCTGAGCAAGAGCTGCAGTTGGAGCAAACACTTCTACTGAGGGACATCTGGCTTTGATGATGAAGTAAGAAAACCAGCTTTTCTGCCTCCTGCACCTTTCCATTGGAGAAAAGGATGCATTTCCCTCTCCTACTGAACACGTGGAGACTAACTTCCCAATGAAAAAAGCATCTGAAGTGATAGTCCACAATTAGGTATAGTGAGTGGTTGGGTTTTTTGGTTGTCTCATTTCTTTTCTTCTAACTTCTGCAGTGCCTGGTTGTGCCAGGAGCTGACAGCCTTAGTCCCAGCCCAGCAAGATGCTTGAGCACCTGACATTGGCCACAAGCAGTCCCTTCTATTTGCAGGGCTGTTCTCTGCATGGGAATCAAAGACAACATGAGAAAGTGTTGAGTCAGTAGCAAAACATTTAGTCTTCTGCAATTGAGCCAGGTATGACCATTTCTTTAAAAGGAGGAGGGAGAACTGTTACTAAAAAGACCCTGTTTTTGTGCTGTAAACTACAAGTAGGTAGCCAAGTGGATGGCCACCACTAGTCAGTCAGCACTCCGTGCCTCTTGGTTAAGTGTGCAAAGGAAAGCTGTCCATGTGCACTTCTGTAGTCCTTGATTCAGCAGAAGCCTCCAGTGTGAGGTTTTGAGCTGTGAGGTTTTGAGCTTTGAGCTGTGGTTTGGCTTAAATTGTGAAATGCTGCTGAGAGTGGCAGCTGCCGTGTCAGGGACAGCACTGCTCCGTCAGCCAGTTGGCCAAGGTTGTGTTTATAATGCATTCTTTTCTGTACTTGAACAACTTAAAAAACTGATTTAGTGGTGAGCTAATAGTGCCTGAATGCCCCCCTGGAAGCTGTTCCTGTTTGTGTGCTTTGAGAAACATTGAAGAAGCTCTGACTGAGAAACCCAGTTATCCCTGGGTACCAGGCAGAAGTGGGCTGTTGCCTGTGAAACTCAAAGGTCTTGCGTACACATTTTCCTGTTTCTAAGACTTTAATAAACTTTTATTTTTAGATTTGAGTGTTCTGAGAGTGACTTTATTGTGAGATGAGAGCTTTACTTTTTAGTATTTGTAGGAGCAGGGTCACTTTTCCAGCTGTGAGTGATGGACTGAACTCAGTGCCATGCTGAATGCTCTGCGGTGTGTGTCAAAGCTTTGCAGCGTGTGTTGAAATGTGCACTGAAAAGGTGAACCACATACCACAGTGAGCTTAGAACAGCTGACGTCAGTCCGGTGCCTGCTCAGGTGGAAGAAGGCAACCACATTTTTATTTATATTCTCCCAGCAACAGCAAGCATCCACCAGCAGCTCTTCTGTGTCGGGCTGTGGGATGGGGGACGGGGGTGAGTGAAGCAGCTGTTCTGCACAGCACTCCTTGGAGATGCAGATGGGTTTGTCTTATTATCCCCTCGGCTGCTGCTTGTCTTCTGTGTGCTGCAGTCTTACCCAGGGGGAGCTCTGGGGAGGGGATGGCGGCAAAGAGGGGGCTGCCCTTATCCCTACATCCCAGTAAGGAAAGGAGTGGCAGCTGGGTGGGGGAAGGGGGTGGTCAGACCTTCCCCTCAGGCTCTGCTCTGGCTTCTCAGGTAGCTCTGAGACCGGGGCTGCTGCGCAGCTACCCAAAAGGAAGCTCGAGGTTTTGTCTATCCTTTGTAGTACTGCCCCTGGGCAGCTCTAGTGAAGCTGTTCTGAAGGGAAAAGTGTATGCTTCCACTTTTGTGTGTGGCATCCAAGATACGTGGCACTTATGCATGAGAATTGGTGCATGACATGGAGGAATTAAAATAAAAATAAAAAATAAAAATAAAAATAGCTTTGTTTGTAGCATTATTTCAGTTTACTTAGGATGCATCCCCTCCAAAGCAGTATTCTGGTAATATCTCCTTGCTTTTGGCTACAAAGGTGATTGTGCAAACTGGACTAAGGAACGTAGGGTGCCATCTTCATCAGAGTGTGCTGGCTATTGCCACACTGTGTCTTTGCAGCCAGTGGGGGTCCCACCTACCAGCTCCAGCAGGGGTCAGAACCTCTGTCATTTGCCATGGAACGAGTGCTGAGGGTTTCTATGTGCTGCCAGTCAGTGTGCTCTGATTTAACTGGAAAGAAAATACAAGTAATAGTTCAGTGCCATCTACCGACTGCACATGGTGTGCTTTTGAATATGAGTGAGGGTGGACCTGAGGATATTCTTCAGAGAAAGTTTAGTGCATGAACCTTGGAGAGAGCTGGGTTTTGCCCATCACCAACAGCGTGCCCAGCAATCTACAGCAGCAGAGGGGCACTCTGAACAGCGACTGGAGTGTAAGAAGTGTGATTATTTTGCCTCTAGGGTACTTCATGAAAAATATAATATTACACTGCTAGAGAATTTCCTCCTTACACTTCGTCTTTTTTTTTCTTTTTTTCTTTTTTCTTTCTTTCTTTCTTTTTAATAAGAATCATTACCCTTGGGTAAGACCCAACCTCCAGGAAAGTCCCAGCTCTTCTCTTGCTCTCCTTGAAGTCGCTATTCTCGATAAAGCTGCTACCACTATTGCTGAGGGACTGCTGTTCTGTGAAGGCATCCGGAGACTCTTTCTCACCAAAAATCACATGTGCTGTGCCCACCGTGCCAGGCTCCCAGTTCCCCTCTAACATGAGACAGGATGGGAGTGCTTTGGGAACCCACAGGAATCACAGAATCATAGGGGTTGGATGGGACCTCCAGAGATCATCGAGGCCAACCTCCCTGCCAAAGCAGGTTCCCTACACCAGGTTGCACATGTAGGTGTCCAGGTGGCCTTGAATACCTCCAGAGAAGAAGACTCCACAACCCCCCTGGGCAGCCTGTTCCAGTGCTCCGTCTGGAGCCTGGATGGTTTCTCTGTTTGGGGAATTTCAGCCTCACTGCTCTACACTGAGGGATTTCTGCACACAGGCGCACTAATCACAGCACTGCTGGATACGTGGCATCCAGGCCTCACTGCCGTTCACATGCTCCCTGGGATGCCCAGATACACTGGAGGAAGGCTTGTGGCACACAGCACTTCTGCAGCATGGGCCACACGCACAGCTTGCGACTGTGCCAAGCTTTGGCTCTCCCTTGTCAGAGCAATTACTCAAAACATACTTGAGGCAAACTGTTTATTGGCTAATGAACACACCACAAGGAAAACAGAAAAGTAATCAATAATCTTAAGTAACAGTGACTCGGTGACATAATTACACAGAGCACTACTCACAGCAGGAGGTTATGAGCAGATCTTGGATCCACGCAATCGCACACACCTCCAGCAGCAACTGCTGGGAATAGGTTTTTACAGAACTCTGATTTAGCAGCAATTTATGAACTAACAATACCTTTAAGATAAATCACAAGATCATTTGATTCTTAGTAGCCAGTATTTATCTTACTTAATCAGCATTTAATTGTTAGCCAACTGAACACAAAGATTCAATAGCACATACTACAATCAAATGTAGATGTCTAGTTGAAGATTTGAGAACGGTGAGGTTGACTTGAAGCTGACATGCAGGATATCCAAGAGAATTCTAAAGTCAGTTGTGCACACGAGCACCTTTCTCCTGGTGAATTATCTGCTCCTCATTCATCAGCTCTCAGCAGATGAGGCAATCTCAAAAAGGCTCCTCTTCTTTGATGTCAGTCGGCAGCAAGTCATAAGAAGTGTACTCTGAGTGGTGTCCCAGCTCAGGGGAACGTCGAGGACTACAGCTTGCTGCTGTACAGTTCTTGTACCTCTCAGATCAGACAATGACCAGGAGCCCAACTCTGCACTTGGACAAAGGTGAAAGCACAGTGGTAGCCTTTGCTGAGATCGCAGTGGTCTGGGGGTGCACCACTACACCAAGCCGCAGTTCTGTTCACGCTGAGGGCCAGGCCTATTCCCCTACCCCAACCCAATGGGGAGCCCAGTCAGTGGCTCCAGATGTCCTCCAATGCTTGTGCATAGGTCAGCACTATTACCAGCTGTAGGTGTTGGCACTCCTGCTGCTGGCAGACCTGTCCTCTGCTTGTCTCTGGTGGGTCTTAAATCTCATCCTTCATTCTTCAGCATTCAGGTCCTCCTTTTTGCCACTCTCAGATTGCTGCTCCCACGCTCAAACAAACAACCTGCATCCAACCTCCTCCCCATCAGTCCCAGCTTTGCTACAGCCATACTTGTGCTTTTTCTGACACCACCATTGATGAAATGACAGCTTTACACAGTGCTACAGGCAGGGACATTGCTGCAGGCAGCCTGGCTCCCCACACTCCACCTCACCTTGTTTTCCCCTTGGGCTAACCTCATCCGATTACTAGACAGCTCAGACCAAGCACAAATTGGACTTTATGCAGCCCTCACAGTGCAGAAAGTACGCTGTATCCTGGGCCACATCTAAAGAAGTGTGGCCAGCAGGGCAAGGGAGATGATCCTGCCCCTCTGTGCAGTGAGGCTGCACCTGGAGTACTGCATCCAGATGTGGAGTCCTCAGTATAGGAGAGACACGGACCTGTCTGAGTGTATCCAGAAAAGGCCCACAGAAATAATCCAAGGGATGGAACAGCTCTCCTATGAGGACAGGTTGAGAGCTGCGGCTGTTCAGCCTGGAGAAGACTCTGGGGAGACCCAAGAGCAGCCTTTCAGTAACTGAAGGGGGTATAATAAAGAAGCAGATGGACTCTTCAGCAGGGTCTGTTGTGACAGGACAAAGGGAAATAGTTTCAAACTAAAGGAGGGAAGATTTAGATTGGATATAAGGAAGAAGCTTTTTACAATCAGAGTGGTATGGCACTGGAACAGGCAGCTCAGAGAGGCGGTTCAATCCTTGCCCCTAGAGACATTGAAGGTCAGGCTGGGCAGGTCTCTGAGCAACCTGATCTAGCTGTAGGTGTCCCAGTTCATTGCAGGGGAGTTGGACTAGATTACCTTTAAGGGTGCCTTTCATCTCAAGTGATTCTATGATTCCTTCTTGGTAGCTTTCATACCAGAGAGCCTCAGCAGAGATGCCTCTTTCCCACAGTTCTGCTACGCACAGCTGCAGGCTGCCCTGAAGCCTTGGCCGCACAGGGCCGTGTTCTCCAGCGGGACTTCTTGCTCACAGCCACCCCCTGGTCTGACCAACCTTCTCCAAGGATGCACAGACCACTCTGGAGGCTCATCAGCTCATTCCCTTCCGGCTGGGAACCACCACAACTGTCAGCACAGCAGCATGTGTGAGACATTCAGCTAGGTATGTAAGCACATTCTTTCCTTTTGAAACAAGTAAAGCATTCACAGAAGGATAAAGACCACTACTACTTCTGTCCTAACTAACAGCACTATGTCATCCTCCCACTCCCATGCTAGAGGTGAGGCAGCATGTACACCAGCCCACAGTACTCCTATCCATTACAACTAGGGTTCCCATGCTGACTTGCTCCACTGGTGTGTAACAATACTCTTTGTAGCCCACAGCAGATCGAACACAAGTAGTGAGTGCACTTCATTTAATTACACATTCCCAGCAGTGACTGGTGAAAGTTTTTTGTAATACAGGACGCCTTGTACCCCTACATGAGAAAGGAGTCAAAACATTCAAAAAGCATCATGCCACCAATTTGTTTCAATCGCCTGAGTGCAACAAATGGACAGAGATAGATTCAAGCCACCAGAGCTTGCTGGGTTTCTGTGTTGGCTTTTAACTCAGCAGTTGCTTTTACCACATGCCACATTTGGCTGTTCCAGGGAATTACCACTCTTGTTGCATTGGACAATGGTCTAAAGTTCGTTACAGACTCAGCATCATAGAACAGTTAGGGTTAGGTCTCAGTCTGTCCTAAAAGCCCCCTTTAGATACTGAAAGGTTGCAATGAGGTGTCCCCAGGGCCTTCTCTTCTCCAGACAGAATAGCCTTTATCATGGTTTTTGATTTTTGGTTATCAGTATTCCACATCATAACATCATGTAATGCACTGGGGGCTTGACTGCTGATGCTCAAGTTCTGGGTGCCTGTCTGGAGGAGAAGAACTACATTCCCCAGGGGGCTTTGCAGTCAGTGAGGAGATGTAACTTCTGGCAAGGTCACCTGATGCTCTTTTCTTCACCTGCTCTTCTTCACCTGCACTTCTCTGTCTGCTTTTCTTCATCGGCTCAACCGGACTGCACTTCTCACCTCAGCGTTGTGGTGAGGTCTGTCCACCTTTCACACTCTCTCGTTATATTTTGCTGATACTTGTATGGGAGCTGCTGAATCACAGCCTGAACCTTTGATTAGCTATCTGAGGCAAGCAATATGTCAGCCCTGGGAGCACAGGTGAAAGCAGTTCACCTGTGCTGCAGGAAGGGGTGGAGCCAGGCTCCACCTCTCCAGACCCATTTAAGTGCTGACTGCCAGGGAGGAAGGATCTCTTCTGAGAGATCCACTCCTTTGGAGCCCTTTACAGTGAGCCCTCTGTATGGGTAAGCATTCCACCTATTTTCTCTTTGTTCCCCTTGTGCCTAACTCTTTATTGGTTTATTTTCGCACCTTGACTATACATCTATTTTTGACTGTACTTTTCAATTATATTATTTTTTCCTTGATTGTACAATACTATATTTAGTAAATTAGTTTGTTTCACCTCAGATCATTGCCACTGTTTTCAATTATTTTGGGGTCCCCTGTCTCCATTTTCTGGAGGCACAGATCTGCGGATCCCTCCGCCCCACTGGTCACAGAACCGGGCCGAACCAGCCCGTAAACCACTGACAACCTTGCATACAGTTTGCCTTGTACATCGCTCAAAAGTTCCTGTCATGTTCATACATCGAACCACAGAATGGTTGAGGTTGGAAGGGTCCTCCAGAGGTCATCCCACTCAACACCCCTGGTAAAGCAGGGCCAGTTGTCCAGGACCATGTCCAGACAGCTTCTGAATGTTTCCAATATGGAGGCTCCCTAACAACAAGAAGCACAACTCACATACATACAGGTTACACTCTGGATCTACAACAGTTCATGTCACTCATGTCAGTTCCCTTTTTTTTCCCCTGTGTTACAGGATCAATTAATATTTATTTTCAGCCATTTCTGCTTATCTTCCCAAATCAACATTTGTGGCTGTTTACAATGTGATTTTAGTTTTGGATATGCTCAGTTTCCAAAACCAAATCTGTACCATCTGAACAATTAAGAGAACATCAGAGAATATAACTACACCATTATGTTACTGCAGTACCAGTATTGCAAAGGTACTACTTGCATCCCACCCAACGTCTTTGACTGACCCACTGCAGGGGAACTGTTAGGTCAGGGCTTGAAATGGTGACTGAGCACCTGGTGAAGGGGTGTGGCTGCCCTAGGGAGCACAGGTAGATTGTCTGCACCTGTGCTCCCCAGAGGACCAGAAAGGGTTGTGTTGGAAACTGCTGTGGAGACTAGCTTCTGAGCAGGTAAGTTTGTGCTGGTAAGGGATCTGGAGTAAAAAGGCCAACCAAAAGGCTCTTTTTAAGGCTTTTTTGAGGAAACCATTGTTTCTGCTCCCTGAGAAAGGGGAGATTGAGCGAGCATAGCCCATGTTTCCAAAAGGGTGCTACATCTGTTTGTGTGGGAGGTGGGTCTAGTGGTAAGAACTGTAAGCTTTGGTCCCTCCTTGCTCAGGAGCCCAGCTCTCCTTGGCAGTCTCTGAGACCACAGGCCAGAACATGGTCTCCACTAGACAGCAGGCTTATTCTAAGGAGGCTGTGGCAA
Source organism: Perdix hodgsoniae (assembly GCA_035772895.1). Lineage (NCBI taxonomy): Eukaryota > Metazoa > Chordata > Aves > Galliformes > Phasianidae > Perdix > Perdix hodgsoniae. The sequence continues at coordinate 14,026,201 of JAPSGF010000006.1, read as the reverse complement.
CTCAGACAGAGAGCTTGCTGAGAAATGTTGCTGTTCAGGTCTCTGGCTGCAGGGAGTGCCTGAGCCTGCTGCTGCCTGGGGAGGGTGACAGGGATTCCACCTGTGTGAGGTGTGAGCAGGTGGGTGAACTGCTCAGCCTGGTGGTGGAAGTCAAGGATGAGGTGCAGTCACTAAGGACCATCAGGGAGTGTGAGTGGGAGATCAACTGGTGGAGTGGCTTGTTGGCTTACCAGAGGGAAGGGTTCCGGGAAAATACCCCCAGAAAGGCAGTGGGCCCCCTGTCACAGTCAGACAGACCTGACTGATGAGGAAGGTTGGAAGAAAGTCCCCACCCAGTGTCACAGGAGACACCCCCACTCCCTCTAAGCAACAGGTTCCAGTTGCTGGAAGTTGAAGGGGAGGTAAGTGGAGAGGCGATGGATGATCTGCCTAGGAGAGAGCCTAAGGAGAGGCAGTCACCCTGTAAGAAGCCATGCTTTTTACAGTACTGTCTCAAAGTTTGCTGAAATGGACAAGTTCAGGCAAGTCCTGGCCAAGGTTCCAGGACTCCCTTTGTCTGAAATACACAGGAACCAAGGTTCGAGAAATCCCTTTGTTTAGGAGATGGACAAGTCCGGGAGCTACGAAAGGGAGATAAGATACTGAACAATGGCCCTTAAGTGGTCTTTCGTGTTGGCCCATCTCAAGGAAGATTGACATCTCTGAGGAAATCACAAGACCCTGACCCGAGCCGTCCCGAAATTTCTCGAAGGCTGGAAAGAAGGATAAAAGGGGCACGGACAAACCACGGTGTGTGGGTATCTAGGTATCTGACCTCAGATCCCTCCACCGTTGTCCTACTGCTGCCTACTGTCTCTTCCGGGATCGCTGCTCGAGACTCTGCTCCGTGGGACCTCGCTGTCCGTGATTCTGCTTCTTGAGGCCACGGTACTCTGACCATCTTTTCTGCGATTCACCGATCTGCTGCTTGCAGCCTGCTACTCCGCTGCCGCTCTCCCCTACGCTTATTTTGCCCCGGACCAACGTTAACAACGTGCTATGGGATGCTGCTGCATTCAGGAGGTGACTATTCCCCGCTTTAACGTAATTCTTGCACTTTTCTACCTTTTTCTATCGCCTACTTTCCCTTCCCCATCACCCTAATTTTGGCATTTGTCGCTCTCCCTTCCCCATCCCCTCAACTATCTATTATTTCCAATAAACTGGTCGGATCAACATTTGAATGTTCTTCTTCTTAATCTCACGCCGGGCATAACATATCAAAAGAACCTTTGCCTCACTCCTAAATTGGAGCGAGACAGGTACGGATCAGGGGGAAGGCCTGTAGGGGCAACATCTTGGTGGGGGTCTGTTATAGACAGCCTAATCAGGATGAAGAGTTGGACAAAGAATTCTATAAGCAGCACGTGGAAGTCACGCAATCGCCAGCACTTGTTCTCATGGGAGACTTCAACTTCCCTGATATATGTTGGAAATATAATGCAGCACAGTCCAGGAGGTTTCTAGATTGTGTGGAAGATAGCTTCCTTATGCAACTGGTAGGAGAGTCTACCTGCTAGACCTGATCTTCACTAACAGAGAAGGACTGGTGGGAGAAGAGAAGGCTGGGGACCGCCTTGGGCAGAGTGACCATGGAATTTTAGAATTCTCTATTCTTGGTATCAAAAGAGTAACCAGCAAAACTACTTTCTTGAACTTCCAGAGGGCAGACTTTGATCTCTTCAGGGTGCTTGTAGCACGGGTCCCCTGGGAGTCAGTTCTTAAGGGTAAAGGGGTCCCGGAAGTCTGGACGCTCCTCAAGACGGAAATCTTAAGGGGCAATAACAGGCTGTCCCTGAGTGCTGTAAGGTGAGCTGCAGGGGTTGACGACCAGTGTAGATGAGCCGGGAATTACTGTTTGAGACTCTGGGAGAAAAAGAGAGTCTATGTCCTCTGGAAGAAGGGACAGGCTACTTGGGGAGATTACAGGGGAGTAACTAAGGTATGCAGGGAGGAAGTTAGGAAGGCAAAAGCCCAACCTGAACTCAGATTGGCCACTGCAGTAAAAGGCAATGAAAAATCCTTTTATAAATATATCAACGTCAAAAGAAGAACTGAGGACAAGGAGAAGGCCCAACTGAACTACAGAGAGATTGTTTGTCGTGTGCCCACAGTGTCCTGCAGGACAGAAGGAGAGCAGCTGGGAACTATGGAAGTTCACTAATGAAGGAGCAACAAAAGTATTACAGTTAGTTTTAACATTTCAGAATCAGTGCTGTGGGAATCAAATGTTGTTTCTGCATTAGAGTTGGATAATATTTTTTTATTTCATGGTCTCCACTGCCGCAGTTCTTTTTGGGAGTCTTTCTACTTTACTTGGGGGGGGGGGGGGGGGCTCCTGATAGTTTGCAAAGCTTGAGCTCTAGACGAACCTTCCCTAGGAATGCGTGCTCAGTATTTAAGAGTATGTATGTATATTTTATCATACACATTGCGAAAATATCTTGCACAAGATTGATCAAACCAGAGAACAAGTCATGGCATGCCTGAGGAAGGCCTGGTATCACCCTGCCACCCGGCGCTCTTTGTTTAACAGAGACTTTGAAGACAATCACCATAGCAATACGACAAGAAGAGCACTGAGACATCTTGGAACAACAGGATTGCTACTGACTGACACCAATTGACAAATGGAAACTTTGATAAGATTGTGAACCCAGAGTATCCAGCCAATGGGGAAACAGGAGGGGGATAGGCAAAGGGGGAAACAAGGTACAAATAGCTGTCATTGTGTTCTTAGGGGTTCTCCTGCTTGCAGGACACCCATCACTGCAATCGCGAATAAAATCTGCTTTTATCAGAGATACCACCCTGACAAAAATTATTTGGGTATTTCCAACAGTGTGTATCTACTTAAGCATTAGCTACTTTTCTTAAATGGATAAGCAATGAAAACAAATTTCTGAAAACTGGTTTATCTCTTGGTGGAGAGCTTTGGGACAAAGTTGACACAAAACTCTGGGAGGAAACTGTCTTTAGCTCTGGGGGCATCATTAGTCTCTCTTTTTTTTTTTCTATTTTTTTTTTCCCTGTGTATGGGAACTGCTGAATCACAGCCTGAACCTCTGATTAATTACCTAAGGTGAGCAATATGTCAGCCCTGGAAGCACAGGTGAAAGCAATTCACCTGTGCTGCAGGAAGGGGTGGAGCCAGGCTCCACCTCTCCTAGACCCATTTAAGTGCTGACTGCCAGCGAGGAAGGATCTCTCCTTTAGAGATCCCCTCCTCTGGAGTCTTGGAAGCGAGCCCTCTACACGGGTAAGCACTTCATCCATTTTCTCTTATCCTCATTGTGCCTAACTCTCTTGTTTGTTCATTTCCATACTTTGATTATATACTTATTATACTTTAATTATACCTCTCAATTATATTATTTTTCTTGATTATACACTTGGCGAGCCAGCAGGCAAGCTAAATATACTTAAATCTGTATCATGTCTTTCCTTTGGAATTTTTGCAAATGGATCAAGGGGGAGAACACTACCCCCCTAGATAGAATGATACCAGGACAGATCCCAGGATTTGTGGGATCTCCTTATTATGAGTTAGCAACCATCATTGAAAAAAGGGGGTCCCTTACGTGATATGGGACACACCTCCCCATATCGTATAGCTGAGTACTTTCAGGGACTCAGCAACGATATATTGACTACAAAAGAAAGGCAACTAGCTGCCTCTATAGTGGCATGGCCACTATTAAATGCTTTAAATACTTCCAAAATGAACAATAATACTTTAAAAAGTGAAAACCAACTCCTGAAAGACCGCACTGAAAAACTGGAACAAGAACTTCGCCTATTAACAGGAAGAAAATCAACTCTACAACTTCCAATAGGCCAAGTTTGTAACCTTACAATAAACGATGACCAAGCTCCTAAATCAGTAGATTATATTGATCAGGAAGATAAAAGATCCAAATCAGATCTTGAATCTCCAATTTGTTCAGAACCACTGGAAGTCCGTCTGGTGGTAACTCAAAAAACGAAGAAAGTTCAGGATAGACCGGCAGGGCTGCCACCAGATCAGTGGCTCCCTACCCAGACTCGTCTGCACGTGACAGCCCGGCTGTACATGGCAACGGAATTAATGGACTTAGTACAAAGGTTCCGACAGAGATCTAGAGAAAGTATACCAGCTTGGTTATTGAGACTTTGGGACTCTGGGGTAGAAAGTGTCTTAGTAAATGGCCCAGAAATAGCTAAATTAGCTTCCATGACTACCCATCCTGCTCTTAGACAAAGGCTATATGCAGGTAGTCACCATACCGATGAAAATCACTTCATAATAGCCTGGTTAATGGCGGCCTGCCGTATGGTGTGGCTAAACAAATCGGACATACCTTTACATTCAGGGATGTGGTCCTCCATGGAGGACCTTCAGAATTACATTTGAGAACTAGGTTTCAGGGAAGCAATTTACGAAGATACATTCAATGGCCCCGACATGGTTAAACTTTCAGCGGGAATGAGGGACCTGATCTTACAACAAGCTCCCTCTCACTTATATGGAACCTTGGTTTCCATATTAAATCCCCTGGTAGCTTCGGAAGCAGTAGTTCAACAGGCTGCTCAGTTAGTAGCTGATTTGGGAGAAACAGAATGCCTACGGTCGAAACGCAATGTTAGACTATTAGAAGAGGCCGAAGTTTTGTCGGTAACTAAATTCAAAATGCTGGCTGCTCAGGCTTCTCAATCGGGACCCATAAGGGTTTCTCGAAAACAAATGTTTAATGATCTGATTTGGGCCAGGGTCCAATTTGCTAAAATTGACTGCCAGCCTAACTATGTCCTTCTCCAGCTCTGGAGATAGCTAAAGGACAATCAAAAATTTCAAACTTACCCTAAGAAACCAAGGTTAAGGATCATAGAGAGAATGCCAACACAAACATGGAATTTAGAAAACTTTATTGTTCCAAACAGGAAAAAAAAGCCACCTCAGGTGTCTCGGGCTACAATGCCTGAGCCACCAGAGGCAAAAGAATTGGCCTTGGCGTAGTTCATGGTGTGACGAGGGATGTTAGTCCTCCTAGGACCTCCAGACGGGACCGGAGGCCCTATGTAGAGTTAACAATTTATTGGTCCCGGAAAAACAAACAAGAGAGTTAAGCACAATGAGGCTAAGAGAAAATGGATGAAGTGCTTACCCAGGTAGAGGGTTCACTTCCAAGACTCCAGAGGAGGGGATCTCTAAAGGAGAGATCCTTCCTTGCTGACAGTCAGTGCTTAAATGGGTCTAGGAGTGGTGGAGCCTGGCTCCACCCCTTCCTGCAGCACAGGTGAATTGCTTTCACCTGTGCTTCCAGGGCTGACATATTGCTCGCCTTAGGTAACTAATCAGAGGTTCAGGCTGTGATTCAGCAGTTCCCATACACTCCACCCCTTCACAACGTGAACCAAATGATTAAGTTGACTACAGGGTAAGCTTTTCCTACTACAGAGATCCGTTATATCGCAACGCTTATACAATTTCCATCGCGACGCACGTTGGTACAATTCAAGACAAGTGACGATTGGTGAACATTGATCTTCTTTTATGGGACAGTGCTAGATGATGTTACTGGAGGCATGTGGTCATGAGGTGCAGGTCCGTCCTACATTCCATCAGTCCTATGCAGACCTTCCCCTCCTGGTACATCTGAAACATCTGTATTACTCCCCGTGAGTCTTTGAGCCTCCAGGATCACGGGAAGGAACGAAATACCAACAAGGCATTCCAGTGTTACAATCAGATCATATGTAACACCCGACGATGGTCTACATATGTGGCGTACATTCACAAAGACTGCACCAGAAAGGTACGCCAGTACATTTGCAGCTATGTATGGCAGAGGGGAAAGAAGACCCCTTATAAATGAGTTGGTTAATAAGCTTCAAGACTTTGAGTTACATTTAAGCCCTCTACGAGCTTGTGTTTCAGCCATTGAAAAAGTAGCTGAAAAGCTGGAGAGAATGGAGAACAAGAAGATATAATAGATAAACTATCAATGATGCCTGATGCCGATGAATACATGGTGGTAACAGATACATCCAATGAGGAACAGAATTCCCAAAACAGCCTACTTGAGGGGCTAGCCAACTTGATTTCCTCCCAGTCAGTGTCATCCAACGTCTCAGCTATCAAAAGAAGACATCCTCCTGCTCGAACAAGTGACAACAGTAAGACCATGTCACGTTTTGCCTTGTGGCATTACCTACGCGACCATGGAGAAGATATGAAGAAGTGGCATAAGCAACCTACTCCTGCCCTTCAAGCAAGGGTAAAAGAGTTACAAGACAAATCAACCACCAAGGTGAACTTCTCCAGAAAGGTGATTGCTCCAGTTGCTGCAGACAACAGAGGTAACAAATAGAGGGGCTCTGCCCCCAGCCAGGGGGGGGAAAGGGATAATAGAGTTTATTGGACTGTGTGGATTAGATGGCCTGGTACATCAGAACCACAGAAATATAAGGCCCTGGTGGATACTGGTGCACAGTGCACTCTAATGCCCTCGAGTCACCAAGGGACAAAATCAATTTATATTCATGGGGTGACAAGAGGTTCCCAAGAACTGACTATGTTGGAGGCCGAAATCAGCCTCACTGGTAAAGACTGGCAAAAGCACCATATTGTGACTGGCCCAGGGGCTCCATGTATACTCGGTATCGATTACCTCAGAAGGGGATATTTTAAGGATCCCAAAGGGTATCGATGGGCCTTTGGAATAGCTGCTGTAGACACAGAAGGTGTTAAGCAGTTATCTGTTTTGCCTGGCCTATCAGAAGATCTGTCTGTTGTGGGGTTGCTACGAGTGGAAGAGCAACAGGTACCGATAGCTACAAAAACGGTGCACAGACGGCAGTATCGCACCAACAGGGATTCCTTGCTCCCCATTCAGAAGTTAATTCGTCAATTAGAGAATCAGGGAGTGATCAACAAAACTCACTCGCCCTTTAACAGCCCCATATGGCCAGTGCGTAAAGCCAGTGGAGAATGGAGGCTGACGGTGGACTACCGTGGCCTGAATGAAGTCACACCCTCATTGAGTGCTGCTGTGCCGGATATGTTAGAACTCCAATACGAACTGGAGTCAAAAGCAGCTAAGTGGCATGCCACCACTGACATTGCTAATGCCTTTTTCTCCATTCCTTTGGCCAAAGAATGTAGGCCACAGTTCGCTTTCACATGGAGGGGCATTCAGTATACCTGGAACTGTTTGCCCCAGGGGTGGAAACATAGTCCAACTATTTGTCATGGGTTGATCCAAGCTGCACTGGAACAGGGAGGTGCTCCTGAGCACTTACAGTACATTGATGACATCATTGTGTGGGGCAACACAGCAAAGGAAGTTTTTGAGAAAGGAGAGCAAATAATCCAGATCCTTCTCCGTGCTGGTTTTGCTATTAAGCGAAGCAAAGTGAAAGGACCTGCCCAGGAAATTCAGTTCCTAGGCATAAAGTGGCAAGATGGCCGTCGTCACATCCCGACAGATGTGATCGACAAAATCACTGCCATGTCTCCTCCCACTAATAAGAAAGAGACACAATCGTTTCTGGGCGTAGTGGGTTTTTGGAGAATGCATGTTCCAAACTACAGCCTCATTGTAAGCCCACTTTATCAGGTGACACGGAAGAAGAATGATTTTGTGTGGGGTCCTGAGCAGCAGCAGGCCTTTGAGCAGATTAAACAAGAGATAGCCCATGCTGTGGCCCTGGGGCCAGTACGGATGGAACAGGATGTGAAGAACATCCTCTACACTGCTGCTGGAGAGAAAGGCCCCACTTGGAGTTTGTGGCAAAGAGCCTCAGGAGAGACCCGAGGCCGACCCTTGGGATTCTGGAGTCGAGCCTACAGGGGGTCGGGGGAGGGCTACACTCCAACTGAAAAGGAGATCTTAGCTGCATATGAGGGGGTTCGGGCTGCTTCCGAAGTAGTCGGTACTGAAACACAGCTCCTTCTGGCACCTCGACTGCCAGTGTTGAACTGGATGTTCAAGGGAAAGGTTCCTTCCACCCATCATGCTACTGATGCCACTTGGAGTAAGTGGGTTGCGTTGATTACACAACGAGCATGGATGGGGAACCTCAGCCGTCCAGGAATCCAACTAGCCTTAGATGTCGCTGAACAGGAGAGGTGGCCAATGCTCTATCTTTACACTGATTCATGGATGTTAGCAAATGCCTTGTGAGGGTGGTTACAGCAGTGGGAGCAAAATAATTGGCAAAGAAAGGGCAAGCCTATTTGGGCTGCTGACCTATGGAAAGATATTGCTACCCGAACAAAAAATATGGTATAAAGGTGTGTCATGTAGATGCTCATGTGCCCAAGAGTAGAGCTACAGAAGATCAGCGAAATAACCATCAGGTAGACCGAGCTGCCAGAATTGAGGTGGCTCAAATAGACCTGGACTGGCAGAACAAGGGTGAGTTATTTTTAGCTCGGTGGGCCCATGAGACCTCAGGTCATCAAGGGAGAGACGCAACATACAAGTGGGCCAGAGACCGAGGGGTGGACTTAACTATGGATGCCATTGTACAAATCATTCATGACTGTGATACATGCGCCACAATTAAACAAGCTAAGAGGATGAAACCTCTCTGGGAGGAAGGGCGATGGCAAAAGTACAAATATGGGGAGGCATGGCAGGTTGATTATATCACCTTGCCACGATCTCGCAGTGGTAAGCATTATGTGCTCACCATGGTGGAGGCAACAACCGGGTGGCTTGAAACATATGCAGTACCCCATGCTACCGCCCGAAACACTGTATTAGGTCTGGAGAGGCAAATCCTGTGGCGACATGGCACCCCAGAAAGGATTGAGTCAGATAATGGGACTCATTTTAAAAATTCACTTGTGGATACTTGGGCCAGAGAACATGGCATCGAGTGGATTTATCATATCCCCTATCATGCACCAGACTCTGGTAAGATTGAACGCTACAACGGGTTGTTAAAAACGAGGTTGAAAGCAATGGGTGGCGGAACATTTAAACACTGGGAGAAGCATTTGGCAGAAGCCACCTGGCTGGTTAACACCAGGGGATCAATCAGTCGAGATGGTCCTACCCAATCCAGTTCCCTACATATTGTAGAGGGAGATAAGGTCCCTGTAGTACATGTAAAGAACATGTTAGGAAAAGCAGTTTGGGTTTTTCCTGCTTCTGGGAAGGGCAAACCTCTTCGCGGAACTGTCTTTGCCCAGGGACCTGGGTCCACCTGGTGGGTGATGCAGAAAAACGGGGATGTTCAGTGTGTACCACAAGGGAATTTGATGTTGGGGGAGTGCAGTCTGTAATCCCACGTGTTAAGCATGATGTAGTGATGTAGAATAACGGGTGGAATGTCATGGTTTTATGATTTTTGGTCATCAGTATTCCACACCATAACATCATGTGATGCATTGGGGGTGGGGTTTGGTGTCTGCCGGGTGTTCATCCGTCAGAGAGGAGTTACGTTTCCCCAGGAGACTTTGCGGTCAGCAAGGGGATAAAACTCCAAGCAAGGTCACCTGATCCTCCTTCTTCGCCTGCTCTTCGCTGTCTGCGCTTCGCTATCTGCGCTTCGCCGCCTGCGCTTCGCCATCTGCACTTCAGTCACTCAACTGGACTGCACTTCTCACCCCAGCATTGTGGTGAGGTCTATACAATTCAAACAGACTCTCTCTCTCTCATTGTATTTTGCTAATACTATATTTAGTAAAATCATTTGTTCCACCTCAGATCAGTGCTGTTGTTTTCAAGTGTTTTGGGGTCCCCTGCTTCCCCTTTCCCAGAGGCGCGGATCCGCAGATCCCTCCGCCCTGCTGGTCACGGAACTGGGCCGGACCAGCCCATAAACCGTTGACAGGCCCCATCTGGGGTACTGCATCTGAGTCTGGAGCCCCCAGTACAAGGAAGACAGGGAGCTGTTGGAGAGGATCAAAGGAGGGCCACGAAGATGATCAGGGGACTGGAGCACCTCCCCTACGAAGACAGGCTGAGGGAGCTGGGCTTGTTCAGCCTGGAGAAAAGGTGGCTGCAGGGTAACCTCATTGCAGCCTTTCAGTACCTAAAGGGAGCCTACAAACAGGAGGGGAATCAACTCTTTGAAAGGGTAGATAACAGCAGGATAAGGGGAAATGGTTTTAAGTTGAGGGAGGGAAGATTTAGGCTGGATGTCAGGGGAAAATTCTTTACAGAGAGAGTGGTGAGGTGCTGGAACAGGCTGCCTAGAGAGGTTGTGGATGCCCGTCCCTGGAGGTGTTCAAGGCCAGACTGGATGGGGCCCTGGGCAGCCTGGTCTAGTATTAAATGGGGAGGTTGGTGGCCCTTCATGTGGCAGGGGGGTTGGAGATTCATGATCTTTGAGGTCCCTTCCAACCCTGGCCATTCTGTGATTCTGTGATGGGTTGACGGTTGGAGTAGATTATCTTAGTGGTCTTTTCATGTCTTAAAGCTTCTACAACAGATGATCTAACTGACCAAAAAGGATATTCAATAGTATGTGATCACAGAATATCCCAATTTGGAAGCAACCCATAAGGATCATCCAGTCCAACTCTTGGCTCCACACAGCACCACCCGAAAATCAAACCAAAAATAATGGAAAATAATTCAATTCAGTGTCTTTTGTCTGCTTACTTGGGGTTAGGAGTCAGAAAAACAACAACCAACAGATCAAGAGGCAAGGCAGAGCATTCACAACAGAGCAGAGCGGATGACCCACATTGTACTTTGGTTTATACCTTTACCCACAGAACCTGCAAAACAAGACATTGGCATCTCATTGGTGGAACCTGCAAAACAAGACATTGGCATCTCATTGGTGAGCAGTACCATGGGAGGATCAGCAGTTTCAGCAGCGGAGTCCCCCAGTGCCCAGATGCTTTTGCCCCCACATATCACATGAAAAAGTATAAAACTGTGGGAAGCTCGCTGGGGGAAGTCAGCCACTGCTCAGGAACTGGCTGGGCATCAGCTCCTGATGACTAGCTTAGCAATTGCATTGTAGTTATCATTGCTGTATATAGCTGCATCTGTCTATTGTATTTTTATTTTTATTTTTTTCTTCCTTTTCTCCCTTAATAACAAATAGCTTTTATCCCAACCTTTAAGTTTTCTGGCCGTGGCCGTATTGTGGCACAGCTCTCAGCAGCTATCACTGGTATCTCATGTTCTTCGCTCACACAAAACCAGGACTGCTTCGTTCCAGGTCAGTCCTCTTACTTCAATTACCTTCAGTCTCACCCTGATGCAGCTAACAGCTGAAGGACTGTGGACAGTAGGAAATAAGAGTTAATCAATGTAGCTCCATGCCTTTAAGAAATTTCTGAGCTGGTCTGTCTGTCATGTGGCTTCTTTTATCTGAATCAATTATGAATAGAGTAAAATCTGTTCAATATGTGGACATTAAACAGCGGTATCAGCAGTAGCCTCACAGACTGCCTCTGCCTCTCTACCCATCTTGTTCTGTCAATGGCAACAAACAAGTGCAAGGCTCTGCACCTGCGCCAAGGCAATCCCATGCACAAATACATGCTTGGCAGAGAATTGATGAGTAGAAGATGGTTCACAAACAAATGTGCAGAGGCTGCTAAAAGAATGAGGATTACAACAAGCTGGGATTAGAACAACATGGAGGTGGAGGACAAAGATTATTCTGAGAATACCTTGAGGACATATGGTAAGTAAGTGGTAAGATGTCCACAAGGCAAGTTACGACTGGATCAGGGGCTGCTCCTCTTGCAGGGTCAAGAGTTTACAGCAGGGAAGACTATGAGCCTTCGCAAGGAAGACTGATTCTTCATCCCACAGCCACCAGGAGGAGGCTCCCACAACTCACTATGCATGCACGAGGGGAAGGGACTGCATGCTATGGGTTCTCAGAAATGTAATGAATGTGTATCCTAATTCTGGGAAACAATAGCTTGAGAGGAGCCCTGAGAAGGATTTGAGGGTGTCAGCTTATGGAAGATTTGACACGAGCTGGCAACATGCACTTTCAGCACAGAAGACCAACTGTATCCTGGGGTTGCATCAAGAGAAGTGTGTCCAGTAGGGTGAGGGAGGTGATTCTACTCTTCTACTCTGATATCACAAGACCCCACCTGACATGCTGCATACAGTTCTGGGGCCGTCAACATAGGGACACTGAGTTGTTGGAGCAGGTCCAGAGTAGAGCCACTGTCAGAGGGCTGGAGCACCTCCCCTACAAGGGAAGGCTGAGAGAGCTGGGGCTCTTCAGCATGGAGAAGGATCTGGGCTTACAGTACCTGAAGGGAGCCTACAGGAAAGCTGGGGAGGGACTTCTTACAAGGGCATGTAGCAACTGGAAGAAGACAGATTTAGACTAGGTATCAGAAAGAAACTCTTTACTGTGACAGTGGCGAGACACTGGAACAGGTTGCCCAGAGAGGTTGTGGATGCCACCTCCCTGGAAGCATTTGAGGCGAGGCTGGATGGGGCTTTGAGCAACGTGGTCTAGAGGGAGGTGTCCCTACCTATAGCAGGGAAGTTGGAACTAAATGATCTTAAAGGTCCCTTCCAACCCAAGCAATTCTATGATTCTATGAATTGATTTCCTTCAATCTCTTTAAAGGGCCCACATAATCAATTTACCACTGCTCAAATAGTGTCCGTTCTCAGAGATGAAAGGCATAACCCAAAGCAGACTGCTCACTGCAAGAAATTTCCACTATCAACATAGTCCACGTCCCTGGATTTTGCCAGGAATCGTGAATGTAGGAGTTTAAGTCCCATTCTTTTAAGCCTTTCTTGTACCCCTGAGCCTCCTCATGACCTTTTCTGTGCACTGTAGCAGTTTTGGGTGACAGGGTCTCGAGATGGAATTACCTCACAGTCTTTCTTTACTATTTCTGTTGTGGTTTAATCTGGCAGGCAGCTGTTTGCTCACAATGGGATGAGGGAGAGAACTATGGAAAAAAATAAAGTAGAACTCCTGGGCTGAGATAAAAACTATTCACTAAGAAAAATAGAAATTAATAGAAACAAATTATACATACACACACAAGTGATACACAAGGTGATTGCTTACCATTTGCTGACTAATGTCCAACCCATCCTTGAGCAGCAGCCACTCCCTTGGTCAACTCTCCCAGCTCTGTTGTCCAACATGATGCCATATGGTATGGGTTATCCCTTTGGCCAGGGTAGGTCAGCTGTTCTGGTTTTGTCTCCTCCTTGTGATCCCCAGCCCCCTTGCTAGCAGGACAATACCAAAAGCTGAAATGTCCTTGGCTCTGTGCAGCACCAGTCAGCAACAGCAAAAACATCTGTGTGCTATCAACACTGTATTTTCTCCTGAAGCCAAAACACAGCACTACACCACACACCCTGAAGAAAGTCAGCTTTGCCTTGCTGAAACCAGGACACTTTGCTTTCACTTCACTTTTACACTAGCATTTCACTGACTTGGAGACTCCCCTCACATTTTCATTTTGTGAAGCAACAACAAACATAGCTTTCCCATGGACAGATCTACCCTGAACTGAGACAGGAAATGCCTTCCTAAAATATCCACCCTCCTTACCCCCTTCACCAGCATTATCTGCCCATTCATTCTTCCCCCATGCACACATGTGCTCTAATTCTTTTCCCCCTACTACTCCCAGTACTGATTATCCCAGACCCAGACCCCAGACCATTCAGCAGACATTGCAATTCCAGACAGTCCCTTCTCCCAGATATCAAGTAAGTGTGGTAGAGGTTAATCCCACTGACACTAGGGCTGGAACCCCTAATCTTTAAGGTCCTTCTGTAACGGATATTGTTTTCTCTTCGGGGTAGGAAGAGGAGGCAATGGCTTCATCTGCTTTAGTTTTTCCCAAATCTCCTCTTGTTTCATCCCTTTTTCCTGAAGGATTTTCTTCATTTTGGCAAGCAGAACTCCTGTGGGCTGACTATCTAGCTCTCCTTCATTTACTCCCTGATTTATCAAGTATCTCCAAATTACCCCCCTAGGGATGTACGTCCTCACCCTCGCTGCTTCCTTCTTTGCCTTCTCTTTCCCCTCCGTCCCCACCAGGGTGCCCAGGTTCTCCAGGGTGGCCATGCACTCTCGCAGGGGACGGCCAATCAGCGTGGAGCCCAGGCTGATGAAGAACCCCCTGTGTGCCTCGGGAGCACGGCAGGCCAGCACCCCAACATCCCCCTGCTCCACATTCATGCCCAGGACGTCAAAATCGGAGCTCACGGGTTTCTCCTGCTGCTTTAGTGCCCGGAGCACCACATTCCCAAACACATATGCCGCTGCCTCCTGGATATCTCTCCAGGGCGCCCCTTCCATGTTATCCTTGAGGGGCTCGTATTCCCCTAGATTTCTAATCACCAGCCTTAAGATTTCTCCTCCCAAGGTCTCATCGGGTGGCAAGGCTCTGATGATGGCCCCCACCTTCGGCCACGGCAGCCCTATGGCCGTGACCACCCGCTTTGCTGCCTCGTGCATGAAGGGAGTGTGCTGTTCTAAGCTCCAAATACGGTTTACCCACATGGGCCACCCCTCCTTGTTTTTCTTCCAGACTTTCTCTTTTTTTGACACATCCCTATCCCCCGTTCCTGCGCTTCCCTCTCGCTCTGCCAGTTTCGCTTTCCTGGCACCCACAGCCCCCCCAACTTGCACAGCGGAGTTCTCCTGGATCTCCACGTCCCAGATATCCCCGTCCCGCAGCCCCGGGTCCCCGTCTCCCTCGCTCGGAGCCGCCGCTTTCCTCTGATCCACCCCCTTCCCCAGCAGCCTGCTCAGGCACTGCACCTTCCTTCTCAGCCGGGCGTTCTCCGCGCTCTCAGCCCTCAGCTCCTCCCTGGCCCTCCGCAGCTGCTCGCCCTGCTCGCCCAGCACCGCGTTGTCACAGCGCAGCGCCAGGATCTCGTTGTGGGCCACCTGCAAGCTGTTCTGCAGGTTCTTCACGCACTGCTCCTTCTCCTCCACCGCAGCCTGGAGGACACTGGCCAGGTCGAAGAGCAGCCACTGCAGGGCCGAGCACTTCTTCTCTCCCTTAGGATGATACGTGGAGATGTAGTTCACCCAATGCGTCTCGGCGGCTTTCAGGGTGGGGTCCTGGCCGACAGCCTTATAATCCCAGGGATCCCCGCCGTGCTCCAGCATGGCCTGAACCAGCAGCCCCCTCTCCTCCCGCCCCACGGAACCCTCCGGCTCCCCTTTCTCCTTGGACTTCCCCGCCCGCGTCAGCCACGACATCGTGATCTCCCGAAGAGCCCCGACTGAAACAAACCCCGCGAGGAACCCGCGCTCGCCGAGCGGCAGCGCCGCGCAGCCACTCACCGCCCCCAGCGCTCCTCCTCCCACTCGCGCAGCCTCCCGGTCCGGCAGCCCTTCCAGCGGCGAGCCCCGGCTTTTATTCCCCCGGGGCCACCACGGCGCCGCCGGCCGGCCCGCCCCCGCTCTGCAGCCGCCCATTGGCCCCAGCTCGACGCCGGACCCGCGCGCACCGCTCCCCGGCCGCCCGCAGGGCTCCGTTCCCCGCGGCTGTGCGGAGCCGCGCGGCGGGCGGGGCCTCCCCGGGGGCGGGCGGATGGCCGCGGCGTTGCGCCGCCGCTCGGTGCCGTCGCTGCGCGTCCTCCGCGCCGCCATGCAGCGCTCCGCGGCTCCTCCGTCGCGGCCGGGCAGCCCCGAGGGGGCGGACGGGGGGGGCTGGCTGAGCGCGCTGCGCTTCGACAACCTGGCGCTGCGCTCGCTGCCCGTCGACCCTTCCGAGGACGGCGCTCCGCGGGCCGTGCCCGGCGCCTGCTTCGCCCGGGTGCGGCCCACCCCGCTGCGCAACCCGCGGCTCGTGGCCGCGTCGCCGCAGGCGCTGGCGCTGCTGGGGCTGGAGGCCGGCGGCCCCGAGGCCGAGCGGGAGGCGGAGGCCGCCCTGTACTTCAGCGGGAACCGACTGCTGCCCGGCTCGGAGCCCGCGGCGCACTGCTACTGCGGGCACCAGTTCGGCAGCTTCGCGGGGCAGCTGGGCGACGGCGCCGCCATCTACCTGGGCGAGGTGCGCGGCCCGCGCGGCGCCCGCTGGGAGCTGCAGCTGAAGGGCGCCGGGATCACCCCCTTCTCCCGGTACGGGGCGGCGGGACGGGGCCGGGCAGGGGGAGCCGCGCGCCGCCCGCTGCCCGCCGAGCGCCGCCGGCTTGGCCGCGCTGCTCACAGCGCTGTTGGCGCTACCCCGGCTCCAGCCTGGGCTGCGGGGAAGCTCTCGGAGCGCGCGCTGTCCGAGCGCCTGCGTGGTTTCACTCTCGTGTTTCCCGGGAGCTCTGATCGCGCTCTGCCTGGACTTCGCAGCGCTTCAGCGCGTACGGCTGAGAGCTGGGGGCGGCCCTCAGGGCGGTGCTCTGAGGAGGCCTAGCAGCTGATTTTCTGCTACAGGGTGAACCGCGAAAGCGACTCATTGCACGTGTCACTCGTTATTTGGGTTGCTGCCGTGGTGTTCTTCTGTACCATGGACAGTTACAGACCCACTTGTGTGCAGCTGGGGTGCTGTGTAGTCTTTGTACTGTATTGGTTCAATATTACCAATATTACCAATTTTCAAAGCTTATTGGAGTTAAAATGATCTCATGGCCTTCTGGTACTCAAAGAGAGCTTTCATAAGCAGGAAGGGCAACAACTTTTTGCACAGTCAGGGTAAGAGGAAACGTCTTTTAACCAAAAGAGAAGAAATTTAAGTTAAATGTTAGGCAGAAATTCTTCACTCAGAGAGTGACAAGGCACTGGCACAGCTGCCCGCAGAAGCTGTGGGTGTCTCATCCGTGGAGGTGCTCAAGGCCAGGCTGGATGTGGCCCTGAGCAGCCTGAGTTGGTGGGTGGCAGCCTGCCCACGGCAGAGGGTTGGACTGCGTGGCCTTTAGATTTGTCTTCTATTGCATGTGAGCTTCACTGCACGTGCATGGTGCCCACCCATTCTGAACTCCACCAGAAGCCCAGAGGTCTGGTCAGCTCAGATCTGCCCCTGTGTTGCCCTGTGATTTTGAGCAGAGCGCTTGGCTTCTCAGTCCTTACGGCCTGCCTGTATCTCTGCTGCAGGCAAGCTGATGGTCGGAAGGTCCTGAGGTCAAGCATACGGGAGTTCCTGTGCAGCGAGGCCATGTTCCACCTTGGAATTCCAACAACGAGGGCTGGAACCTGTGTGACATCTGACTCAGAAGTTGTTCGTGACATATTTTATGACGGAAATCCAAAAAAAGAAAGGTGTACAGTTGTTCTGAGGATAGCTCCTACATTTATAAGGTAGGAAGAAGCCCACTTTTCTTTTTTACTATTATTCATTTAAAACTGAACACAAAAAATATCATTTTAAGTATATTTTGATAACAGCAGCATTTGCTTGGTTCTTGTTCTGGAATCTTGGAACTCATTTGCCAGGCTGTGGGCAGCTGCTGTGTTAGGCCACAGGATGAGGTGAGGCAGCATCTTGCGCATGGGCAGATAGACACTAACTCAGAGTACCACTGTGATAGACAGTTCTGCAGATATCAAAATAAGTTTTTCATTTTTTATGCTTGCATGTAGTTTTGTTTATCGTTTTTTGTTGGTAGAATTGGCATATTATAGCTCTGCACTTAGTTCCAAAGTTGTTGTAATGATACTGTTGAGGTTTGGGGGTGCCCTCTAAAATCCTGAGGGTGGTACTTTCCTTGCCTGAAAAGCGCACAAAGTTCCTGCTCCAGTGCAAAACAGGAGTTTGGGGAAAATGATGTTGCCTTAGGAGAAAATGCGTGTTAAGAAAATGTGAGACATAAAGAATATATGTATACGTGCATGTGCATTTGGAAAAATATATCTTATATGTGATGTCAAGTCCAGTATTTTAGTTATTGATCTGTCTTGTGTGGATGGATGTGCTTCCTTTTGTTGAGTCACTGAGTTTCAGCAGCTTCAGCATGGGTTTTTTGCTCACAGTAGGTTGAAGGATTGATGTTAAACTCAAAAGATGGTATTGCACCAACAAATTCTTTTACTACATGTAATGCTGGAGGAAGTTAATATGATCAGATAGTAGTAAAAAGTAATACTAAGCCACGTTTTTGTTATTTTCAAACAGATTTGGTTCTTTTGAAATTTTCAAACCTCCTGATGAATACACAGGACGCAAAGGTCCCAGCGTTAACCGGAATGATATTCGAATACAGATGCTGGATTATGTGATCGGCACTTTCTACCCAGAAATCCAGGAGGCTCATGCAGACAACAGCATTCAGAGGAATGCCGCTTTCTTCAAGGAGGTAAGGAAGATCAGTTTCTCTTCATAAATTTGTACCAGTCACTTAATATCTCATTGCTTCAGCTTCTCTTTTCTTTGGAGAAAATGTTCTCAGTAGAGGTGCTTATTCATGGAATCATAGAATTACTCAGGTTGGAAAAGACCTTAAAGATCAGCAAGTCCAACCACAACCATACTACTGATAAAAAGCTGTGCTGATACTGATTGAACTAATGAAGCAGTTCATCATTTACCTTAGCAAGGCATGATTTCTTGTCTCTCAGCGAGCTTCCCAAAACTGTTCTTTTACTTTACTGGATTCTAGAGTGCAAGGGTGAATTCTGGCCCTGACTGTCAAGCAGTAAGTAAATGGTGCTGAGGTAGCATTTGCAAGGTTTCATCTTCTAAAACGTTGAAAACAGCTAAGTTGCTGCCTGTCTCTTTATTTTCCACACTATAAATGGGAATGTTGACTACAGATCGCTTTAACTTCAGAATTCAAGTTTAAAGGCAGCTAAGCAGTGAGACAGTTTTCCCAAAGAGGTAACAAAACCTCCAGCTTGGGGAATGGTAAGATCAGGATAAACGTATCATAGTGGTGTAGTGGTAGGTGATTCTGTAGCAGCCCAGAGAAGGGGCTGGATGATTTCTCAGAGGCAGTTTTGAACCATTTTTTGTTACTGGGTAAGTTCAGACTTTAACTATTACTGCAGGAGGGTTATAAAAGTTGAATTACAACATCAGTAAATGTAGCATTGCTGTGTATCACTCTGAAGTAAAATGTAGCTTAGTTAATTGGTATCTGAACTTCACCTTCCCAATTACCCTTTTCCTCACTGTTAATACTGTAATTCTTGACACTGAACTTCCATTGCATTCCTTTATCTCAGCAAGCAAGAAAGAATTTGAGGTAGGGGAATAAGATGATTCTGTTTGTGATTTGGAGTTTCAAATATAATATGCTACCCTTCAGAAAGGATCCAGCTTGAAATTACCAGGGAACTGTAATAAAGATTCTGATTTGAATCACCTGATGTTCAAACTCGATGCTGATACTTGTAATTCTGCTTACTGGGTAGTTACAGCAGTCTAATGTATGTGAGTGGTTTACGTGACAACAGCTGTGATGCTTTGACATCTCCTGAAATGGTGGTAAAGTGACTGCAACATGGTGCATTAGTCGCAGAGCAGTAAGAAGGACAACAGGCAGGCTTAACATCTGATGTTCTCTAACTCTTGTGAGTTCTGAGTTTGTGCATACTTGCAGTAATTCATTTTTGAAAAGCAAGTGATAGTTCAGTTCACCGTTGGGTGCTGAAGAGGTTAACTTCACTAACAGACCTTTCACATGTGAATTAATAGAGCTGGCAGTGACTGCGGTTCCCCACCAGTTGTAGGTTTGTACTGCTTTGTAGTCAGTAGCACCTGCACTTTCTTGTGGCAGAAAAAATATAGAACTTGAGGATCTTTGCAGAGGTCTGTGTGAACAAAGGCTGTTTTTCCCCTTAACTCCCTTCCCATCTCAGTCTCCATGAGCCATTCCTGCCTCTTTCTGCCTTTGACTTCTTCTCCTGACATGGTTAGTACTGATTTCTTCCCCCCTGTTCTGCTATGCTTTCCTTACTGCCGTAAGTCTCTCTCATTTTTGTTGTGCTTTTCCAGTCCAGGTCTGTCCTTGCTGCATAGCTGTGCTAGCATTGTACTTCCATGTTTAGTCTCCTTGGTGGAAGTTTACCGTAGCCATCTCCATCTGAACAGCAACCCAGTCTCCTGCCTCATTTACCACACACTTCTTTTTGAATAGGAGGGAAATGCTTTCAGCTCTGCTCTGATGTACTTTTATCTTGTTGCCCTGTGGAGGAAAGGGAGGAAAAAGGTACAAGTGATTGCATTTCACAGTACTGATGAGAAAATAAACATAATTATCTGTATTTGCTTAAATTATTTTAAAAATTGTAGTTGCTCTTTAGATTCCCATGAACATGTTTTTTATAGAGTATCTACCACACTTGTTTTCTAGTATGGCTAGCAGTAGAAAAATCTGGTTTAAAAAGACTTGAAGGTTGAAGTAAGAAGAAAGCTGTCTCTTTCTAATCAAGATACCCATCTTTGAGCTGCATCCAAGCTTTCGTTGCTTTCAGGTGTTCTGGTTGGCTGGATTTATTTTTTACCAGAACATTGGCAGAGCATCATACATTCACACAAAAACATCCAGCGGTTGAGAATTGCTTAACTGCTGGAAGTTTTGTTCTTCTTTCCTTATTTTTTCCCATCTTCCTGGCACAGAGCCATCTCGCAGGGTGTGTCTCCCTTTCTGTCATGCTATCAGTTTTGTGCACACGTAGCGACTTGGGGCACTTACTTCCAACTGCCCTGTGAAGCAGAATAGGAACAGTGTGTAGAGTACTGGCAATGAGAATATTGGAAAGAGTAGAAGCCTGGGATCGCAAGGTAAACCAAAAGCTTTTGTTCCAACTTTCATTTATAGCTTTTTCTACCTGACAGATTATCCTGGGATAAGTGTTCTCTTGTTTTTCTTCCTCATCTGACTGACTACACATCTTTAACAAAGAAAAGTGGAAGAGAATATGAAGACAAACAGAAGAAACTAAAATTACCTCTGTTAATGAGATCATTTTTTAAACCGTAATAAAATGCACCACATCCTGGAGAGAGCAGTCACTTTAAATTTCAGCACATTGCTAGCTATTTAGGAAAGTAAATGATTTTAACCATGAAAACAGTTTGATTCAAAAGCTTTGCTAATGGTTACATCAATTAATTTATGTCAGTTCAGTGAAGCATTTAGAAATACAGAGATTTATTTAAAAGCCAGATTAGCTTCCTGAATTTTAGATTTTGTACTTGCATTTGACAGATGGGCTAAATTAAAAACTGGACCTGTTGTAAAATCACACACTGTTATCTCTGCCAAACGAGGTGCATACAGTGATGACTGTTAAGGGTTCCACAGTGGTAACACTCACTTAAACATCTGATAAACTCTGGTGAAACATGCATTCAGTGAAGCATGAGATTTAAATAAAGGTGCCTTTTCTGGGATATGTTTTATCTAGAAGGAGAACTCTTGGCTTTTTTCTGCTCCTGGCAGATTGAGGTAAGTGCTCATCAGTGCTGAAACTTGTTAATGAGGAATCATGTTTGTCTAATCCACTTACCTTTTTGTAAATCACTCCTGTACCCCAAGTAAACCAGAAGGCTGACTTTATCTTTGTTTCTTCTTTTTATTCCTCAGATTTTTCTTTTTTCTCCTGCCCGTAGCTAACGGTTCTTTAAAATAAGCAGTGACAAAAAGAATGGGCTAGAAAAGCATTTAAACTTGATGTCAGATGGTTTACTGTATTTCAGTGCTCTGTCTTTAGCATGTTTGGGAGCTGTACAACTCATGTTTTGAGCATGGAAAGAAGAAAGGGAGAACAAACAAATGGGAAGTTTAGGAACTGGGCAGTTAATAAAAGGAGGAAAGAGACCAGGTGCCTGCAAGATACTTGTATATGTGGTGTGCTGCCACAGTCTGCTCCCATCAAAGCAGCAGAAAAATCCATTCAGCCTAACAAATGCTTGGAATTGTATAAATTGTCAAACACTGCGTTGAAAAACAAAATTGTTTTCTCTTTTAGATAACAAAACGGACGGCAAGATTGGTTGCTGAGTGGCAGTGTGTTGGCTTTTGCCATGGTGTGCTGAATACAGATAACATGAGCATAGTTGGAGTAACTATTGACTACGGCCCTTTTGGATTTATGGACAGGTCAGTGGGGCTTATGGACATTATTCAAAGTGTGCTTATGTATTATCTGTGTGAAACAGTCCTGATGTTGTTCACTATTGCTTTAATATCTTAGCTGTCAGGTAGACTTACAAACCTTTATAGCAAAGTAGGTTAAGTTGTCATGTAATTCCTCTGTTCAACTTTTATATAAAACTATATTCATACCTTCTTTAAATGTTATGCTGCTTTTGTAGCTTGTGGAGCTCCTCAGTGACTGGGAGGGCAGGAAAACACCTGACCAGACAGCTTTTGGAAGAGAATCAAAACAAGGAGAACTGTTCCCTTCCAATTGTGTTTTAGACTCCTACAGAGCTTCACATGGTATTGGTGTCCAGATAACAAAGAGAATGTTATTTCTTCTCCTGTAGGTATGACCCTGAGCACATCTGCAATGGCTCCGATAACACAGGGCGCTATGCTTACAACAAACAGCCAGAGATTTGCAAGTGGAATCTTGGGAAGCTTGCTGAAGCCTTAGTCCCAGAGCTGCCCTTGGAAATAAGTGAGCTCATCCTGGAAGAAGAATATGATGCAGAATTTGAAAAACATTATTTGCAGAAGATGAGGAAGAAACTAGGCCTAATTCAGTTGGAATTAGAAGAAGATAGTAAGCTGGTGTCTGAACTACTTGAAACCATGCATCTCACAGGTTGGTGAAGAACACAGGTAGACCATGAGTACCTTACAGTTACACCAAGCCATCATTTTCATCCTCACCTTACAAGAAAGCAGCCTTGCACAACTCCATTGTCATCTGAGGGAACAGAAGACTGAGGGAGAACTGAATTTGTGTGAACTGTGTGGCAGTTGTTGCTTTTTTACATGGCACCCCTGTGTTGCATTGCACTCTTGCTGAGACAGTGCCACGCTGCTTTGAGGGCAGGAGGGTTAGGAGGGGACTGTGGGACCTGTTTTCCTACCGATTTCTTAGTTCCCTTACCCATAACATTCAATTTTTTCAGGTGGAGACTTCACAAATATCTTCTACTTGCTGAGTTTATTCTCAGTAGGTACTGATCCTTCAAGACTGGAAGATTTCTTAGAAAAGCTTATGAGTCAGTGTGCTTCAGTGGAAGAACTGAGAGTTGCTTTCAAGCCTCAGATGGATCCAAGGTAACGCTGCTGTTTCCTTAAATGCTTTGGCCAGTGCTTTTAGTTTCATCTTTACTATAATAAATGCAGCCTGCTATGTATTACAAAGCTAGTAATATCACAATTGGAAATCTCACTGTTAAGCAGATGCATCACAATCTACAGCAGTGGAAATTCTTGCATAGTTTGTGACTGTTAAATGCTCAGCAGGGACTTGCAGAGGGTGGCTCTTGGGCTGCATTTGTCAGGATTTTGTTTGCTGATTTTTTTTTTTTTTTTTCTCCTTTCTTCTTCCTCACTTTCTCTGCTGACTGAGCCAGTGACAGAATGCCAGATAGTGAAGTAATGCAGTAATATTTTATAGATGTAATAGATTTAAACAACAGCTCCCTGCGTCTTGTCAGTTTTCTGTCCTGTATACTGTTGGCTAATCACTTCTAGCCACCAATACTCTGAACTGAATATAGCTGAAATGCATGCTTCAGGCTCTGCAACTTGTTTGGTGCCATTCCTGTTATGTAGCTCAACTGTTCTGAATGTGGTAAAATGGTAATTTTTGTTCACCTGCTGATTTATAAAAGTGATTTATAAAAGTGGAGCAGTTTTCCGCTTTTTTGGAGCAGTGGAAAACAGGGAAGTTGTTTGATCCATGAGTTTGTCCTTTTTTTTCTTTTTTAATCCTAGCATCTCACAGATGGGATAGGAAAAATTAGAAGTGGGTGTATTTTGGGTAGGGCTCGCCCTCTTTCTCAAACATTCCACGAATGTAACCTACCAAATTCTTCAGCTTTCTCTGTGTTGACATCACAGTTATCAGCTTGTGAGCAGGGTGTTGGGCAGAAGAACTGGTAGGTATCAGCTTGCTCACCTAAGTTTGATGTTATGCCAAGATTACTGGAAGTGATCATTTATCATCTTGGAAATGTTACTTGTGTACCATCACTAAAACTTAAGCAACTAAAATGAGGAGTAAATAAGTTGGTAGACACTGCTTCTTTAATTAAGTTCCAGGCTTCAGCTACTTTTAAATTGAAGCTACTTGTGTTTGTATTACATTTAGGCTTAGAGAGGAATGTGGAAGGTCACTACAAATCACTGTGATATGGAGTAAAGCTTTGGAGTGGGGGCACAGTAGTACATTAAACTGAGTGCATAACTGATCGACTTCCAAGTGCTGTGATGTAACTTAGGATAATACTTCACAGAATCACAGAATCATCAAGGTTGGAAAAGACCTAAAAGATCATCCAGTCCAACCATCACCAATACTCCCCAGCTAAATCCTATCCCTCAACACAACATCCAAACGTCTCTTGAACACATCCATGTTCGGTGACTCCACCACCTCCTTGGGCAGTGCATTCCAGTGCCTGACCACCCTTTCTGAGAAGTAATATTTCCTAATGTCCAGCCTGAATCTCCCCTGGCGCAGTTTGAAACCATTGCCTCTAGTTCTATCACTGTGTACACGAGAGAAAAGGCCGACCCCTAGCTCACCACAACCTCCCTTCAGGAAGTTATAGAGTGCTATAAGGTCTCCCCTGAGCCTCCTCTTCTCCAGGCTGAACAATCCCAGCTCCTTCAGCCGCTCCTCATAAGGCCTGTGCTCCAGGCCCCTCACCAGCTTCGTAGCCCTCCTCTGAACACGTTCCAGGGCCTCAATGTCTTTCTTGTAATGAGGGGCCCAAAACTGAACACAATACTCGAGGTGCGGCCTCACCAGTGCAGAGTACAGGGGGACAATTACCTCCCTATTCCTGCTAGTAACACTGTTTTTGATGCAAGCCAGGATGCCGTTAGCCTTCTTGGCCACCCGGGCACACTGTCGGCTCATGTTCAGCCGAGCATCAATCAACACCCCCAGGTCCGTTTCCTCCACACAGTCCTCCAGCCACTCCGCCCCAAGCCTATAGCGCTGCCTGGGGTTGTTGTGGCCAAAGTGCAGGATTCGGCATTTGGTCTTGTTGAACCTCATCCCCCTGGCTTCAGCCCAGCTCTCCAGCCTGTCCAGATCCCTCTGCAGGGCCTCGCTACCCCCAGGCAGATCCACACTCCCAGCCAATTTGGTGTCTGCGAACTTACTGAGGGTGCGCTCAATGCCCTCATCCAAGTCATCAATAAAGATATTGAAGAGGACAGGCCCCAGTACCGACCCCTGGGGAACACCACTCGTGACCGGTCGCCAGCTGGATTTAACTCCATTCACCACCACTCTCTGAGCCCGGCCCTCCAGCCAGTTCCTTACCCATCCAAGAATGTACCCGTCCAAGCCACGGGCTGCCAGCTTCTGCAGGAGAATACCGTGGAAGACAGTGTCAAAGGCTTTGCTGAAGTCTAGGTAGACCACATCAACAGCCTTTCCCTCATCCAGCAGATGGGTCACTATATCATAAAAGGAGATCAGGTTGGTCAGACAGGACCTGCCTTTCATGAACCCATGCTGGCTAGGCCTGATCCCCCGGCCATCCCGCACATGCCGCATGATCTCCCTCAAGACAATCTGTTCCATAACCTTCCCTGGAACCGAGGTCAGGCTAACAGGCCTGTAGTTCCCCGGATCCTCCTTACAACCTTTCTTGTAAATGGGAGTCACGTTGGCAAGCCTCCAGTCTTCCGGGACCTCACCAGTCAACAAGGAGCGCTGGTAGATGATGGAAAGCGGCTTGGCTACCACCCCCGCCAGTTCCCTCAGCACTCTCGGGTGGATCTCATCCGGCCCCATGGACTTGTGGCAGTCCAATTGGAGTAGTAAGCCTCTGACCGTTTCTTCCAGAATCACAGGGGGTTTAGCATGCTCCCCAGGCGAGACTACCAGGTCAGAGAGAGGAGTACCCCGAGGATAACTGGTCTGACCTTTAAAGACGGACGTAAAGAAGGCATTCAGAACCTCCGCCTTTTCCTTATCCTCAGTGGTCACATTCCCAGCATCATCCAGCAAAGAGTGGATATTCTCCTTTGTCCTCCTCTTACAGTTAATGTATTTATAAAAGAGTTTCTTATTCCTTTTCACCCCAGCGGCCAGGTTAGATTCAAGCTGGGCTTTTGCCTTTCTGATTTCACCTCTACACATCCTAACGGCTTCCTTGTATTCATTCTCAGTTGCCCGTCCCTCCTTCCACAGGCGGTAGATTCTCTTTTTCTCCCGGAGCCTCAAGAATAGCTCCCTATTCATCCACGCCGGTCTTCTTCCCCGCCTGCTCATTTTGTGTCTCAGGGGAACCGCCTGCTCCTGCACCCTTAAGACTTCCTTCTTGAAGAGCAACCAGCTCTCCTGGACCCCTCTGTTTGCTAAGACTGAATGCCAGGGGACTCCCCCTACTAGTCTCTTGAACAATTCGAAGTCCGCCCTCTGGAAGTCCAAGGTAGCAGTTTTACTATTCCCCTTCCAAACTCCACCATGAATCGAGAAATTTATCATTTCATGGTCACTCTGTCCAAGTACACTTCATGTAACTGAAATAAATGAAAGCACACAGCTTATCTCTGCCTACTGAAAGTAGGAAAACACAGTTTTGATATAATTAGTTGTCTCATGCTGGGGAGCGATTGTTGTTGTTTGTGAATGCATTCATAGAAAAATAAGTGGTGTGTTCTAATATTCTGCAACTTGGACTCTTGGCTCTTTAGTTTACTTTTTCAATTATGGATCCAGGGGAAAAAAAAAAAAAAAGGCTAGCATCATTGCCAAAATACAGTGAAGCTCTTCCATATCACCAGCTAACCCAGTCTAATGTAAAAGGTTACAGTCCTCATTAACCTTAGAATTTGCTTTTAGTACTGCTGAGAAGAGTAGGTGTTGAATACTTGTTTTTAATGTTGTTACAGTATTAATGTTAGAAAATGCATTTAAAAAAACACATAGATTCTTTTTTGTTCTCGTACTGAGGTAGGATGAAGTTCCTTATCCCATATTCCTCTCAAAGGAAGGTGTTTTGATGAGTTTTGTATCTAAATCCAATTGGTAGTTCTGAAACTCTACTGTCTACACTTTGTGTATCACAGGAATGCAGATTAAACACACTGTTCCTCCTCCCCTTCTTTAGTAAAATAAGTGAAGTCTATTTTATATATATTTTATATATTTTTATATATATGTATGTGTATGTATATTTATATGTATTTATATTTTATATTATGTATGTGTAATATGTTCACAAAAATATGTTCACAAAACAAATATATGTCTGTAATATATGTTATATATATATATACATAATATATATGTTTGTTTGTTTTGTGAATTATAAACACTGGCATTTAATTTCTACAGTGGAATCATAGTTTATTGCAAATGTTTTCACATCTACTTCTTGGTTGCAAAAGCAGGCCTTGCAACTTTAATGTGTATTTTTTTCCCACTGTTCCCAGACAACTGTCAATGATGCTGATGTTGGCTCAGTCTAATCCTCAGCTGTTTGCACTCATTGGAACAAAAGCTAATATAAATAAAGAATTAGAACGCATTGAACAATTCTCTAAATTGCAGCAGTTAACAGCAGCTGATTTACTCAGCAGAAATAAAAGACACTGGACAGAATGGCTGGAGAAATACAGGTGAGGTTTATCATTGTCCATAGCAGTATGTTTGCTCTGCATTTTGAGAATGACATGCGTGTCTCATGATAAAACAGGGTTTCAAAGTATACAGACTGAGGGATGGATGGGAGGTGCAGGCAACAGAGAGTGTTAACCAGTGTGTAAGAGTTCACTGTTAACTGGATGCTGCCAGTACAAAAAATGTCCTGTGGAACGTTAGTTGTTTCTGCTGTGTGGCTTAGGTCAGGACTTCTTTTCTCACCTGGCTGGCTGGGATCTTGTTTAACAGTGGGTCTGAGAGTTTTAGCAGGCATTCCTGCTGAAAGACCAAACAGCTGCAGCTGTATTGCATCCCTTTCATCAGAATATGAAACAATTCCACCAATAAACAAGCAGAGAAATATTTAAAAGCTAAGTTCTGAATTTGAAGGTTTTCAGAGAGCAGTGCATGACAGACAAGAAGCTACAGATCTTCAGACAAAGAATCACATTGACTTTTACATCTGGAAGCAAACTCGTTGTTTCTGCATGCTTAATTTCAGTGTCCGTTTACACAAAGAAGTAGAAAACATCAGTGATGTTGATGCCTGGAATACTGAACGTGTGAAGGTTATGAATTCCAACAATCCAAAATACATCTTGAGAAATTATATTGCCCAGAATGCCATAGAAGCAGCTGAAAATGGGGATTTCTCAGAGGTAAGATTGCTGCTGAACAGCTATATAGGTTTGCATGGATGTGTAGTGCTGCTGCTCTTTAACGCAATTCTAGATGAGCTTCATTCTGGCTGTTTTGTCAGTAAAGAGATTGGGAATTCTCTGTTTGGAATGCTTGTCCTGTTTTTGAGTGAGCTGTTGTAATGACTGCTGAACAAAGAGGGGAACTGAAAATCTGAGTCTGAACTTTACTTGATCTTAAGACACTTCACTATCTTGAAGTTGGGCATTAACTTCCTCCTGGTCCTTGCTGTGCTATATGATATAATTAAAAACTCCTGGCTTTCATTTGTGGAGTTCAGCGTGCAGATTGTTACGTTCAGAATAAGGGTCAAGTAATGTATTCTGAGAAATACATCAAAAGGATACAAGACCTGCATTTTAAGTTATCTGAGCTTGAGTTCCATGCAGATACAAATTACTTTACAGTTTTTGGCTCATTTCTGTAGATATTTTTCATCTATTTCCTATTTGGCTTGCCTGCAGTTTGCATATTAAAAACAACATACTCAGTCATCACTTAGTTTGAGGTTCTTTTCTACATCGTTTTGTCTTTCTAAACTGTAATAACCATACTGTATTTTTTCTATAGGTGAGAAATGTATTGAAACTCCTGGAAAATCCATTCCAAGAAACAGAAGATTGCACAGAGATAGAGGAGGAAACAACCTCTACAGCAGCTGCTTGTGCTCAAGCAACCAGAAGCAAGCTACCATATTGCAGTAAACCTCCACTCTGGGCTTCAGAGCTCTGTGTTACATGATCTTCCTAACTGCCTTGTTTTATTTTTTGCTGTAAACTGAAGACTGTGATCCTCCTTCAGCAGTGAAGAATTGAGCAAGGCAATCATCAAAGTGCTATTAAGTTATTGAAACAACCCTACATTTGGATGCATCTCCAACAGTCTTCAGCTGTGCTTAATTTAGAGCAGTCTTGGATCCTTGGAACAATCTGATAACGCTGGGCAGTCTGTACAAATTGTTTCTTTGTGTGTTTTGAGACTGAAAGCCTTTCCTTTATTTATACCACATTGCAGTATTTTCTGTTGAGACACACTGACTTTTGAACATCCAAATGGAGTTGTTATGTGAAGACAAAAGTATCAAGTCAGGAATCTGATCTGTTTTTGTCTGATGTCTTAACTAATAGTACTTCTAACATCTACTTGCTGCTTTTTCTATGCAGGGATTTCTAGTCCTCTTTAATGGAGGAATAGATTCAGTGATGCTTGTTTTAAGCCATGATTCAGTTAACTAGTTCATTTATTGTGAACCTTTAGGTTGATATTTAATCTTTATTTTCAGAGAGTCTGCAGGCAGGGGTTTGAGGGGAAACGAACAAATGTGTGGGTTTTGTTCTTTTTTGTGTTTTATTATATATAATACATAAAGAGCAGAATTAAGGGAGACTGCATATTTGCACGTGAAAACCTTGGTGGTGAAGTCATTTCAGATTCACAATGTTCACATACAGTATACATGTATGTAGATACTTACAAAAGCCATGAGTGCAGTTTGTTAAGCGAGTTGTAAATTCACTCAGGCAAATTCAGTTGCCTAAATGAGCACGAACTGTACAGATGACCCCAGTACTCAAATACAGGTTCTTTCTGTTGATTTGTGTATTTATCACAGCTCTTCTTGAGAGAAGCACGCAGCTGAGATGCCCATTCACAGTGTTCATTGAGATGCTCCCATTCCCACTGTGGTCTTGAGCATCTTACTTTTGCTTCTGTGGCTTTTGAGAATTTTTACACTGTAAGAGGAACATACTATGTAAGGAGTGTACTGTTTGAGCATTGTGTAAAAGATTCTAGAGGAGGATGGGAGCTGATGTGCTTGAAAATGTGTTGATAGTATTTCAGTGGGTTTCATTTGAGATTTTAGAGGAAAATCTGTTTCTTCTATTGCCGTGTCAGCAAAAAATGAAAGAAGGTCCCAAGTTAAAGGTTTGACTGGGCTTTCTGAACTTACTTCTAAAGGGCTCTGGTTCACATATCCTTGTGCAAGTCTGACATAGTGCAAAGGTTTCTCTTTTCCAAACAAGCCACTGTCTTCCACTGTGAGTTTAAGGGCAGTCTAGGAAATAGCTCTTTGCCCCTGTACAGGACAGGTATTAGCTCAGGTAGAAGTGAGCTCTTTTAGGTCTTCTGAAAATCACGGGCTAAGGAGGAACAGGGAGTAAGCTGGACTGCTGCTTGTCCAGTTCTGCTAATAATCAATTTGTTCTTGCTGCCACAGCAAATAGGTGGTGTTTTGAATGTAGACATGAATTCTACCTTGCTTCTGACTTAGAGAAGCTGATGCTAAGTAATGTCTGGCAAATGAGAATCTGACAAACATGGCACCTCCTGGGACATCTCAGAGTCCTACTGAAAAAGATAAATGTGAAGAAGTGTTTGTCCAATCTGGGGCAGAATGGTGCATTTGGAAGAGGATGTACCTTTAAGAAGGCAGCAATAATGTGGGGGCTGGAGTGAATGATCCCTTCCAGCCCCTGCAAGTCTGTGATTCTGTAATACTTGGTGGTGCAGCTGGTTGTCTCCTAGAAGCAATCCAGTTCTGTAGCAGTTTGACTGCTGAAGTGTCTGTCATCAGACATTATCCTTCATTGAACTTGGGGACTTCTGAAACTATCCACGGAAACTCAGTGCAAGGCAGTGTTGGGTAAGGACTGTGCCAGGGGAGGGACAGCAAGGGAAATGTGCTGGCAGTTGAAAGACATCTCAGGCATACTCATGGCAAATTTGCAGAACTAGTGATCTCTTATGCCAGGAGGAATTAATAGGAAGGGAAAAAAAAATACGTTGCTCACAGTGATCATAACCATGTGCTTGTTTTGTTTCTCAGTTTATATTTTAGGAGGCAGAAAGGAGCGCTGTTGTGGTGGAGCTCTGCTTAAGCTGTTGACTTAAAGTGGTCTATAGTAATGATTTTAAACCATACCTCAGGGATTATGTATTTTTAATGGCAATCTGACGTTTATTTATTTTGGGGTCTTAGTAGATCTTATTAATGCATGGAGAAGGAGAATGGTATTACAGTACTGTACTTGGACGTAGGAGATGTTGAGTTAACTACTGAATTAATTTCCATACAAAGAAGCACATTTATTTGCTGTTGTAATGCCAAACTCATAAGAGAGAGAGAGAGGGAGATACTTTGAAATAGCAAATTTATTCTTAAAAAGGGATGCCAGATATAAAAGTGAAGAATGAAAAGGTGGGGTAGGTTTCCCACTAAATGCGTTCTTAAGTGAGAATCACATGCAAGGGGACTGGAAAGCTCGAAATCACAACTAGAGAACATTAATCGTGTGGCTGCTTTGGAGTGCCACCTAAAGCTGCGGCTGTAATAAATACTCTGTGCTCACAACTGTGAGTATGCTCTCCACATTTCTGCCAGGGTTGAGCTGTTGGCGTTGAACTGCTTGGTTTCTCAGTGCATGCAATAATATTGATGCTCTGTATTTGAATAAAAGTGACGAAGCCAAATAGAATCTTGTGCTCTTCTAGCACCTTCATTCCAAAAGGCAAATGAGTTTCAGCTCATCGATAGTCACTTTGTTCTGTTCCCGGAGCAGTGTGAAAGTGGTAGCTTGTTAAGGATAATTCAGCTAAGTT
This sequence comes from Perdix hodgsoniae, assembly GCA_035772895.1. Lineage (NCBI taxonomy): Eukaryota > Metazoa > Chordata > Aves > Galliformes > Phasianidae > Perdix > Perdix hodgsoniae. The sequence goes on along the minus strand of JAPSGF010000006.1, from coordinate 13,994,224 downwards.
CTGAGCTAGGCTAACCTTAATCTTTTAGATCAGCTCTTTAGAGAGAAAGAAATACAGCTCGTAACATTTGAGAGTCTGAATATTATGAATCATAAATCACTGCTTGTTTTTTTAGAGTTCATATGTGCTATACTTAGGCCTGCAAATAATTATTTCTGATCAGATATTCTGCCTATATAAAAAGACTTTTAGACTCAGAATGAATTTGTGACTCTTCAACACCAACAGTGTTCTTCGGAAACCCTTTGGTTGCACTTTTTGGTCCTCTGCCTGTACAATCTGACCTGCCATTGCCTGAAAGCAGATGGCACCAGGAGCCCCACAGGAATGTGGGCTCCTGATTTCTCGCGACTGAGATCTCACCATCACAGCTTCCTGAGCTTATAGAACTACGATTGCTTGATGTTTGACTGTCAATGTTCTCTTTGGAATGGTTTTGTTTGTTTCTCTTCAGACAAATGCTGCTGTCTTTAATTCTTTTATTTAAAAAATAAATCTGAAATGTAATTTTAATATCCTGGTCTGTGCCTGTTGTTTCCTGGGAGGCCTTTCCTGTTAATGGTGCCATTCAGCAGCGTTCTCTGTGCAGAAGCAGTAGTGCTGGGTCAGTGTCAGGTGGCCAGATGGGATCACAGCAATCTCACTTGATATTTTTGCAGTGTTTTCTGAGGAGTAAATGGTGACAGCTGCAGCCTCCTGCCTTGCCAGCAATGCAGCAGTGTGTGTGGGGCAGGTAGGGAGCTTTACCTCTTAGTTACTCGTCTGTAAGACCAACACTGATGCATCTTTAATCCCAAAGATTTAAGAAGGAAAAGGGGAGGAAAGGGAGAAACTCAGCTGCCTAATGTCAGCAGATATGGGATTTGATTTTTAAGCCCTGCTCAAAGGAATAGGCCTTGGAGTCAAAAGGGAAGAATCATTATAAAAATATCTCCATCAGGAGTCACCAGGAGCCAGACACAGATACCAGACTGCACTTCACCCTTTCAGAGCTGGCTGATGCTTCAGGCAGTGGCTGTAAAAACATTCAGATGGTTTCACTGTACTGCCACATCTTGTGTAGGAGCCTTAACTGTGTTGCATTCTAAGTAACTAACACCTGTGTTACATCACACACCATCACTAAGTTGAAATACCCATTAGTTATTCTATTTTAAGGTGGTTCTTGCTATTTCCTAACAGCTGGTTCTACATAGGTGATGTTTTCCACATCAAAATGAATTTTACTTTCTTACAGGGCCTCAGCAGGACTTGGTTAACTAATTCTCATCCTGGCAGCCCTGTGGTGCAGCTTTGGCTCTGCAGCTCAGCTGCCCCGATAAGCCCTGTGTGGGCTGCTCCTTGCTGTGTTTTTGCAGGCTCAAGGCCTTCTCTTCACCCTGCCCCACAGCCACAAGCTGAGTTGTTGGGGGGGGAGGGGGCGGCTCCTCTGTGCCTTGTATCATCCTGCTCAGCCATAGAAGGTGGGGTTCCTCTGAGGAAGCCATAGCTCACAATGGCTGGGCTCTGCCCTACTACTGGGATGTGAGGAGTGGCTGCTGCTGCAGCATTTCCCACTTGGGCCCTCATTTCTGCTTTTCCCCTTTCCTCTGCTGTCCTGCATGTGGTGTGCCCCATCCCTGAGAGTGCTCAAGGCCAGGCTGGAGGGCCTTGGGGCAGCCTGATCTAGTGAGAAGTGCCCTGCCCACAGCATGGGTGGCACTGCGTGGTCTTTTGTGATCCTTCCAACCCAAACTGTTCTGTGTCGGCAGTGGGGTAGGAGAGGAACTCTATGGATGCTTAGCTGGAGGCCAGGGGTCAACCCATAACCACTTCTGTACTTCTTTTTTTCTTGTAAAACTGCACTTAAAGGCCTAACTTTGCTGTTAGATCTTTTTTTTTTCAGAAGTTCTATCAAAAAGTACTAATTTGGATACAGACACAGTACTGCAGAGCTGGAGGCAAGGACTGGGAGAGCAAAGCAAGCAGTGGGAAAATGATGAGTGGCACCTGTGCTTTGCTTTGAGACATCTGTGATGTTTGAGTTCTTGCTCATGTTCCTCTCGTTTTCACACAGTGCTCCTTTGGAAGTTACCTGACTGCTACGCTGTGCTGAGAAGCTCTGAGGTCCCAGCCTGGGAGCTGGAAGCAGTTTGGCTGCTCTCTAGTGATCGCTGTGCGTCAGGACAACAGTCCTAGCAGGAGGGACTGCAGGAGTCCCAGCAGACTTGTTTTAGCTGATTTCTGCACAAGCAACGTCAGGCAGGCAAGCAGCTCTCTGCCTGCCCATGCAACAAAACAGCTCAACCTGCCAGCTACCTGCCCTCTGGATATCTTCTTCTGCAGCAGGAAAGATAGCATAGGAGTAAAAGGAGCACATATAGAGAAAACAGAGTTAGAACTGTGTAATACAGTCTTTTAGAGTGGCTTGGGACCAGGGCAGCGTTACAGCTGATGTATTCTGACTGTGATGTTTCATTTCCATCTCAGGGGAAAAAAAAAACCAACACCATAAGTAACAAAAAATTGTGTTTGGTATTCCGTATTATGGAGAGTATGTGGGCAATGCCTATACCTTTAAGTGGCTGCCAATCAGAAAATGAGATTCTGAATATATCTATGTTTTAAGCAATTGTGACTTCATAATCTCAAAAGTCAACATACTTCAAACCTGAAAAATGCAAAGCAGAGTCCCCCTCTGCACCATTTCATATTTCATAGTTTCTTTTAATAATGTTGAGGTAAAAAAAAACAAAACAGAGAAGTGAAAAATGTGATCCTGCAGTTAGAAGCAGCTGTTGGAATTGTTTCACTCCTGCGATGCTGAATTCTTCTTCTAGCTATTTTGTGGTGATTATGTAAAGCCCAAATCAGCCATAAGAAAAGTAGATCAGTGATAAGTGGGCCAACAGTTGCTGAGTGCTTGAATAGTCCAATACTTACCCTCTCACCGATCCCTGCAATGTTTCATCACGCCCTCCTTTTTCACTCAACTGCCAGCCTTCAAGAAGCTGTCATGTTTAGCCTGATCTTATTTGTGATGTGTTTTATTTTCACACTGAAATAGGTTCCATCTGAACAGCTGCACCTCACACTCAGCAACTTTAGAAAGTATCTATCTTTTAATTTATGTCACATG
>JAPSGF010000006.1:13863928-13991096 GCA_035772895.1 Perdix hodgsoniae | reverse complement strand
ACACATTCACAGATATACAGTTTTGCACTCTGTCCTCTGCTAAGATGGGGCACTCCTCTATCTTTGTGAAAATGACAACATTGATTCTCAGTAGGTGGAATGACAGGAAGTTGTTATAGAGAGAGTGATGCATCTTGAAAACTACGTGGTGGCTATATTCTTCAAGCTATCAGAGGATGGGTTATTTAATTGACAAAAATGCCTCTTGCATGGCATTTGCATACGCTTCTACAAATTATAAGCATATAGGTTTATCTGTTTCTGCTTTACCATGCTATCAGTGATCTTTACGCTGCAGGGCTCAGTTATCCTTGTAGTAGTTATTGAAGTTGATTCGCAGTAGGAAGTCCTCCAAATGTGGCTGGTATCCTCTATTTACAAGCTTTGTTACCACTGGGAGAAAAACAAAAGGCAAAATAAGCTTCAACAAAGATTAATATTCTACAGTCAGTATCGACATTTTAATTTAGGGAAAAAAAAAGCAACAAAACCAGCCTATTGTAGAAAGCTGAGGACAATGGAAACAAACATGCAATTTTGTAGGAGAAAGGTCCAATCTCTCTGGAATTATAAAGAATTGCAAATTAGATGCAAGTTCCAAGTGAAACTGTATTATGCTTTCCCCAGGCTGCTATCACAACAAGAGGCTGTGTTCTTACTGCAATGCCAACTGACCAGGAAACGTGGTTAGGCCTGCTGGTGGCCTCTGAAGGAAGAAGCTCTGCTGAAGCTATCTTGAACTATGTCCATGTGAGAGAGAAAATCAAAGAAACTCCTACAACAAACCCTTCAAACTCTACAAATAAACAAACTGACTTATTCTTCATATCCTTATTTAACAGAGTAAAAAAGGCAGCAGAAACTCCCTAAGCTCTCCCATGCACTTACAGAAAGGGAATCAGCAAGCAGCAGTAACATGCAGGGAGGAAGGGAAGGTGGACAGTTAGAAGTCAGGGCCTGCACCAAAGCCATTGAAGTCCAGACTACTTTGTATTGGCTTTCAATGGATACTGGATCAACACATTGTGAGAGTCTTCTACAGTACACAGTGACTGGAGGAACATGTGTAGATGAACAAGCACAAATTTGTTTTGTAGTGCTTAATAAAGAGGGTGGAAAGAACTGGGTCACTCAGCAAATTTCCTTACGGAATGGTTTATTAATCTCTGTCCATGAAGCAATCATAGATCTCGTAGTATGGGCTTAGGTGGTTCCCACAGGTGTTCTGACTTCCTGTAGAATTTGGAAGCAGCCATTCTAACTCATCCTGAAATATCTGTTTTTGGTCCTTTGACACCATTTTTGGATACCCTTAAAGAATAAAAAGGGCAGCTCATTTCTCGAAGAATATAATCTGACTAGAAATTGTTCTTGAAAAATAGATCTAAGGAGAACAGTTATGCTTCCTTCAGGAACTGAAGGGTTTCTGGAAAAAAAAAAAAAACCAAAGAAAAAAAAACAACCAAATTCCATAAACTACCTTTGTATTCAGGGGAAAGATAAGTGCCTTCTACTAAAAATACAAGCAAGGTCTGAAGGAGAAATGAAAAAAAAAGATGGCTCAACCATTTCTTGACATTATAGGCTAAGCTGATAGCAAGCAGAAATTTTATAATATTAAGAGATAAAACATTTGGCAAATGATCCATGCAGTTGAAAAATACATGCCTAGAAAACTGGCTCTAAGCTCCAAGCAGTGCCAGGAGGGTCTCACTGAGCCTCAGTCTAACACTGGAATTAGAATTTTCAAATCACACAGCAATGGTAACAATTCAGCTAGACAGATAAAGCTTCGAGTTAATTTTAGATATAACTATCTCTCATTGCTGCTAATAAAAAGTTCCAGAATTGCAGAGAAAAGAAACATACAAGCACATATAGAGAAAGCTAAATACTAAATCCTTATTTTGGAAATTAGCAAAGATTTATGTTCAGTTTGGGGATATCTGTTAAGACTTCTTATGTGGATGTTTTAATTAGAATCACTAAATCAATCAGGTTGAAAGAGACCACTAAGATGATCTAGTGTTTGCAGAACAAGATAATGCAGTTTTCAATTGAGAACTATGTGTTCTAACACACAGTAAGTACACACATCTTCCTGCTGTACTTCCAAAACCTCTTAACTATTTTTTCAATTGTCAGTTGAATGCTTTCTTCTATCACTGTCCCAGACTGTATGCAATTTCTTACCTTTGAATAAAAAGTGAGAGTAATACTTGAAAGTATTGTACGACTGCTGCATCAAACCGAAGTTGGGATGAACAGCCATTTGCTTCCCAGCATCAAAGCTCCATGACTGAGAGATCAGCTGGCTGCGGAACTTCAAGATGAGGCTGAAGATGCTGTGTATGATGTTCATCACTGGGGCAGCCTTCTCAGTCAACAGACCCCTAACAGAACAGCAGTAATGTTAAAAATGTAGTTGACATTATTTGAGTTTGTAGGAAGAAGAACACAACAATGGGGTGACAGTCCTTTAGGTTTCCTCTTTAGTTGCTTTAAATGATAACAACAACAACAACAAAATCTACGAGTCTGCAGTTAACTGTAATAGTGATTCTATAATTCCTGTTCTTCCTATCTTTTCTATCTACCCACTATCATTCCAGTATAGACACTTTAAGAAGAAATCAAATAAACTCTAGTTGCTCTCCTCTTATTCCCACCACCACCTTCCCCATATAGAGTAACCAAAAGGCTGTAAGTGTAAGATTCCCAAAAGATATGTGTCTCTTGCTGTGCTTGTGAATCTGGATGGAGGCATGATGTTACATTTGTTCTCACACAGCCTAGTCCTGGGCACCACACAGTATCAGGGGCACACAAAATGTACAGAACAAGCATTTCACATTCTTGAGACAGGACTGCTTGTGAACACTACTCACCCAGAATGAAACACTCACTAACAGAGGCTATGACAAGGATGGGCTGAAAGAAAGACAACTGTGGCAGAAGTGCCCTTGGTCTTCAGGTTAGAGCTCCCCAGTCAAGGGGATCTGAGGCTCACAGTGGCAGAGTGGGAAGTAATTGCAGAGAGTCTGGGGGAGTAAGGAGGTGGGTAGCTGAGGACATTATGGATCTTTCTATGTGCCACTCTGTTTATTTCTCTTTGTAAGAACACTTTGCCTCTGGGCACTTTCATGTTTAAGAATGATGTAGCAGTGTTTGTGGTTAGGGAGAAGTCAGTTCTGCACACATATGCAGAGCCAAACAAAAGTGTAGACTGGCAGGTCCATTAACTTAAATATTTGAAATAAATATAAGCGTGCTAGCTTGCCTGAAAATTGCTTTGTTGAGGTATTCAGCGTGTGTTCTGTGAATTTCTTCCAAATTGCCCACAGAAGACAGTTTGTTTCCAAATTCACACCACGTAACATGAAGAATCTGATTAGCAATGTAACCTTGAATAACTTTCACAAAATGCTGCATTTCATGTTTATACAGCTGCAGCTGTCGAAACTGAACAGAATTTGATGCATGACTCACTAATGCTGAAAGGAAAAACAGAAATATATTATCAGTGGAATCCAGTGGGACTGTCTAAACCAGGATTTATAAAGGAATGAACAGTTCTATTAGTAAGACCTGTTTAAAATGCTAAGGAAATTTCTTTATTTGACGTTTGAAGCTTGACATGACTGCTTTAAGTCAGGTTTATGATCAATTGACAACGTGAGATTGTGGAGTCTCCTTCTCTGGACGTATTCAAGACCCTTCTGGACATCTACCTGTGCAGCCCGCTGTAGGGAGCCTGCTTTGCAGGGGGGGTGGACTTGATGATCTTCAGAGGTCCCTTCCAGCCCCTACAATTCAGTGATTCTGCGACTAACACAAGGTGCTAAGCACGTTTTTAACAGCATACCCTCCAGCTCACTTGCTGTACTTACCAGTGCGTTTTAAGTGAAACCACACATCCTTGAGAGTCCACACCATGTGCTTCAACTGAAGCAAAAAGGAGAAGATCTTGTTGTATTTATTCATGCAGCTCTCTGTTATGACAATATTCAGAGGCCAGTCAACCTTAAAGAAATAACCGAGCACTGATCATGCTGCATTTTCACGTCAGAAATTATTACCACATTTCAGATACAAATCTTTACAAGACATATAAACCAATGTAAGTATTTAAATAATATAATACTGTGGCCAGAATATGTAAATCCTGTAATTTCAATTACACGGTTTTTCACTCAATTCTTGAAGGCATTCCATTATTAAGACGTTCAGTCTACCATAATACACAAGAACCGTGCTATAGTTGCAGTACTACTGCCTTCAGACATACTTTCTTACCTTGTACCTTAGCTCTAAGCAGCTCAGAGCATCGGGTGCATTGGGCTTGAACACTTCTGGAAGGTACTTGAGGGCAAAAGAAAGATTGGAAGCAAGCTGGGTGTCACCATGAAGACTGTACTGTAATGCTTTGTTTAGGATAGAATTAAGAACCAGTGGATTCAGCAGTTCACCAGGCGTCTGTCCTGATCCAAGCTATAGGAAAAAGAAACCCTAATTACACATTATTAATTAAAAGAGTTGGCGTTTGCAAACAGATGAATTAAAGCAGAATGGTAAAGTGACGACTACCTGCCTTGCCCCACCATTCTGACTGAAAAAATTTACTTCTGCAGTAGGGATGCACAAAGAGATTATGAAGAAATTTCTGAATAATTTATTGTCCACAACATCAAGGTAATATCTCCACATGCACTGATTTCTTTTGATATGTAGGATCGGAGCTTGCTGTGGTCAGGAGCCGTTAAGCATCCCTGTTTCAGAGAACACAGCCTTCAGGTTTCAGAAGGGCAGAAAGCCAGCGACAGGGATGGCATTAGCTACCTGACTCCAGTCTGTCCATCTCACAGTGCAGCAGCCTCAGAGGCATACAAATCAAGCTATTCAAGGAGTCGAGTGCTTTTCCTACTTGCACCAAAAGCATTGTTAAGGGGACAGAAAAATGCATTAACTGTCCTACAGGTATGTTGCTCTACTGACAACCAGGTACATGAGAGCTGCTCTGAAAGTAATGTCTCCTATTTTATTATATCGGCCCATGATGTCACAAGAATAATGCAGTCTCATCAGACAGTGCAGCATTCTCTTCAGATGTCTCCCCTTCTGCTCTATAGGACATTCGAGATAGGAGCTGTTATTTTACAACACAAGCCTTTGCACTGGATCTCGAGTGGCAACAGACTCTTCCAGCTTTGCTATCAGGAGATGGGGGTAGACAGAGTACAGCAGTTCTCACAGGAAAGAGTGAAATTCCCTTCCTTAACTGCTGATCTGTCAAAGCTAGAAATTACTACTCTCTGTGTACCAAGTACTCTATTTCTGGGATTATCTGTAAGAAATATTACACTCTTCCTTGGAGTTTCCCTGGGTGTGGGCACCCCTTCTTTTGCATCAGTCCTTACAAGCTTAATGGAGTTCCTCACTTCTTGACATGGCACAAAGAGGGAAATAGCACAAGCTAGGATTCTGATTCACACCATTCCCTTATTTCCATCCAATTTCATTCACAGGTGTCAAGCTAAAACAAATAACCAAAAACCAAAGGCTAAGAAGATGCAGCATATACCTTCTCAAACAACAGGTCACTGAGTGACTGAGCAAACTCCCCATCTTCCATTAACAGGAAGTGTCTCAGTGCTTCAAAATGCTTCTCTACATTCAGTTCCACGAAGTAGTAATCAACTATTGCTTTGTTCACAAGAGAAACACTAAAAGAAAAACACAGAAAAGATATTATTCTTACAAGGATCTCCTTAATATTAACTTTCAGATATGGCTACATCAGGTTAATGCTTCAATACTTTGATATCCAAGACAGGAACACACATAAGCAAAAGAAAATGAGATAAAGCTCAAAAATCTTCACTCAGAATATGCCACAACTAAAACCTACCACCTCAGTTAACTAGGTTTTGAACTGTACTGCAGAAGTACTTTAAGGCTGGCTACACATACAACAGGCTGCTGACTCTGTAAGCAACATTTTATTAACAGTCTTCTGACTTATCTCCGTCACCTGAACAAACAGATCAAACAGGACTCTTTCATCCCTGAGAACATCCTAACTGGTAAAGCACTGACAGCAGGCAATGAAGGCAAGTCTACAGTACACTTTACGGTTTAGTGCAAGTACTCAGGCTAGCTTTAAATAATGTAACTTGTGTATTCAGGATAGCCTAATTCTGCCAGAGCACAGCTCAGGCATACATACTTTGCTTTGCTGAAAACATGCGTCTGTACACACAACTCTGGTAGATAATCTGGATATTTAAAAATAAGGTAATTAAATCTTTCTATTATGAGCTTAAAAATATAGCATACACAGAGTTACTAGGTGGAAATCCAATTTTGCAAGAAAGAAGATTCTAAAATAGGAAGCATTTCAACCTATCTGTGAATAACTGTTTTCACGAGAGAAGCTGAACTTCTACACATTAACAAACTTTTGTTTAACATTCCATACTAATAAAATAGCCTCACACACATGTGGGTTCCCTTAATATTCTAACAACAACAAGAACAGACTCCAGTCAATTTCAAATCGGCCTTGAAGACAATGGAGACCCCACAGAAACATAAAACATATTCTGCTCAATATGCATGAGCTTTCATACAATCAAAAGATTTTCTTTTTTCCCCCTCCTCTTTTACCTATCAAAGAAAGCACATATCTTGTAAATAATACACCTGCTTAAAAGAACAAGGAAACCAATGGTGTGAAATAGTTGTGATATCCAGGAATGTGAGAGCAAATTCTTCCCTCTAAGCCCCTGTATTCCAAGCAGAACTTTGGTTTTGTAATTTACACATATAAATGTATGTATATATTACTATTTACAATGTAAATCTGAACTTTTTAGTTTGTAATAAACCAACCACCAAACCATTTCTGGAACAAAAGAAAAATTTAGAAGCATGTATCTATGTGCTACTCTTGTCTCAGAACAGAACTAAGAACACTACATGAATTGGCATAATACAAACTACATTATTCCCAGTAAGTACTCACTGAGATACCAGTGGGGCAGTAATAGAACGTTTCATCAGCACGGGCAGAGACAGGAGCTCACTCAGTTGTACAGCTGTTTCATCTGTTGCTGACTGTACCATAGGATCCACAGGAAAAGTGTATGATCTTGGTATCACATGGTGCAAGAGATGGGAAACTGGTAGTTCTGCTAAATTTAAAAATACATAGACATTGTGAGATGTTTTACTTCAGCAATTTGATAATCTATTTCTGTTAACTTCTGCAAACCCCTCTACGTCAGAAAATCAAGGAGTGTCAATGTATAATTCTCATCTTTGTGCCTAGAAATAATTTGTTTAGCTACTGCAGTTTGTAATATTGATAATTTACTGAAAATTCAGATACTTTTTCCAGCACTCGGCTTTCTTGCTCAAGTTTGCTACACCTTTCTCTTCCTACTTCTTCCAAAAGTTCTACTCACACATTAAATCATAACTATCTTGGTACTTTTCAATGCAGTATTGATCTGATAATGCTTTCAAATAAGCTTGTTCTTTCTTCCATGCATCTTCCTCTCCCTCTTCCTCATCCTTAGTCTTGGGAGCACTGGGTTCAGAAAATAAAGCTTCTTGAGGCACAGTATCCTGTGGAATTGCCTTTTCAGGTTCTTCTACCTAAAAGAAAAAACACAGACAAATTGCTCTTAGGACAGCTTCTGCTTTTGGCCATTCACACTTACGTGTTCTTACAGGCAATTGACAAGTTCTTCCATTCTTTTTTGACATGTAAAAACAATACAGTATAACAGATCAGTAAATTAACACAGACCCACATATTACCTTAATTGTTACCTTAATTAACATTTTAAGAGCATAGGAAGTCTTCTGCACTACCAGTTCATTTCTTACCTGTAAGGTCTGAGATGAATCTGGAGAAGGGTCCTTGTCAACCTCATCTGCAATTACTACAATTACAAATAAATTAAAGACAGCAATTACTCAGACCTGCTTATAGTACTTAGTTCATACTTCAGATCTGTTCCCAAAGTTGTTCAAAATTTTCCTAAGGCTTATAGACTGCCACAAGAAGAGTTCCTTCCCAAAGCCCAACACATGCAGCTTTTTGCATGTTCTCTACTCAAGTTCACATGAGGTCCTGTTTCACAAAGTTTCAGAACCCTTTTTTTTTTTTCCCCCCTCAATTCTCTATTTCTTGTATATAGAAGAAGAGAATACATGGAATTCTTGACTCTGGATTCTAAAAGCATTTTAAAACTTATTCAAGGAATTAAGAAATAAGTACCCATTTTGAACGCAAACATTTACAGTGACTTTCAGGATGTCTTAAACAAATGCTGACCGAATAAACTTCATTTTATTTTACCTTCTTGCTTCTTTTCCACTATATTTTCCTTTTTGTCATCTTTAGCATCAGGAGAGACAGGATCAATGTCAGATGACTGTGACTGTGGTGAAATACTCTCCTTAGCTTGCGATGATTTTGTTTCCTTTCTAATTTCTCCAGGAGATAATTCATCATTATATAGAAGTGTCTGAACTGTGGAATCAGATGAAGGACCAGAAATTGCTTTACGATGTGGTATGGGATCATCCTCTGTAGACGGAGTCCACTTCCCTATTTGGATGCTTGACTGGGATGCATGACCAAACGGGCTCCAACGAGATTTCAGAGGCTGGGTATCTGAAACTAGCTCTCCAATTTTGATGTGTGACTGTGAAGAATGCCCGTGTATGTTCCAACGAGGTCTAGCTGAGACAACCTCTGACATATTCTCACCAATCTTAATATTGGCATCAGACACATGACCATGGATGTTCCACCGAGGCCTTGTAGGAGCAACATTTGACACATATTCACCAACCCTAATATTGGCTTCAGAAGCATGTCCGTGAATGCTCCACCTAGGTCTTGAGGGCTCTACCTCTGAAGCATATTCCCCAATTTTAATATGAGCTTCAGAAACATGCCCGTGAATATTCCATCGGGGTCGAGTAGATTCAACTTCTGAGGTATAGCTGCTGATTTCTATATGGGAGTCTGAAGAATGCCCATAAGGACTTGAACGTGGCTGGTAAGTGTCCACCTCAGGCACATATTCTCCCACTCTGATGTTGGCATCAGATGCATGCCCATGGATGTTCCACCGAGGCCTTCTAGACTCCACATCAAATACATTTTCTCCAACTCTAATGTGCCCCTGCAAAGCAGCAGTTGGCCTGAGAACAGTATTAAAATCATACTCATTTTGCTGATGTAACAGTGTATTACCTTCTCCTTCTGAGACAGGCTGATTTTCACTTATTTGAGAAATCTCTGACAGATCTGAGTTAATATTTCTAAGTGCTTCATCTAGCAGAGATCCTTGGAAGCTAACGGCAACAGGCTGCTCATCTTGTGGCTTTGGTAAGAAATCTTCTATGTTCACACTGGATTCAGGAGAAGAATCAGCATTACATAGGGGGCTGTGTGCTTGCTCTGAACTCTGTAGATTGCCTTCAGATCCTGCAGTTTTAGGCTGAAAATGCTGATCGGCATTAGTATTTGCCAGCTGTGGCATGGCCAATGGTTTATCAGTAGACGTAACATATTCCACTCCAGATTCAGATTCTTTTCTGCCAACTTGTTCATTAGAATGCAAAGGTTTCACAGCTGACACCTAAAAAGAAGTAATTATTACACTGTATGGCTAGTCACATAATCAAGCTACTTAATAAAGCATCATGTTGTTACATGTAAGACTTGAAATTTTCAAATTTTTCAGATGTATTACAGATACAGGGATAACTACTATGCTGCTGCTACAGTGAACCTTCTACTTGATGAACTGAACTATGAAATAAACTCCCCTTAAGGAAACTTGGAACATCTACCTGGAGTTTATGTAAGCACACAAACTCACCTGTGAGTGAGAATCTTCCACGGCAGTGCTTCTATCCAAAGCCAGCTGGCACTGTTTATAAGGAATAATATCTAGTTTCCTCCTGTAGCTTCCATCTGGAAGTTTTTCAAGCATTTCCTGTAAGCAAAAATGACAAAACTAACTCTTTAACACATCAAATACTAGATTTTCTAAAGATCATTTATTTAAATCTTTTCAGAAAGTACCTCAATACGTTTCTGATCTTCAAAGAGAAACTTAAGACGAGCTGTTTCCAACTTGTGTCGCTGGATTTTCCATAAAGCTCTTTGTTCCCTACGGGCTGCATCGTCAGAAAGTTTGCTATAATGGTCAATTAACTCTTGCCTGAACAAAAGTAAAAAACAAAGCTGAGTTACAGATTTTCATATAGTAATTTTTCCTCTTCCCTTCTGAAGAATTAGATCTTTCTGCATTTCAGAACTGAGAAGTAAATTTTTAACATTAAAAAACAGAGGCTTCATTTACAGCAAAATAACGAGTAAGAAAATAGGACTGCAGTCTTAGTTTATATGCTCCTATAACTATGCTTAGTATGTCACTTGTTTTTGTAAGTACTTCTGGATATAAGGGAAGAAAATGAAATACCACCAGATATGTAGCCAAAGCACGCCAAGTAATTCATTATCAATGTACCTGCTGTCTCCTTTTTATTTCTGCTTTGACATGCATATGGCCATTTTTGCTACGGGCTCATGTTTTAATTCTAAGATTAACATTTTTACCCAAACTCTGATCAAAGCACGAAACAGACTGAATAGAATGGGCACAGATCAGGCTTCTAGACCACTAAACAATCCTACACATCCTACAGCTGTGGACATTAGCCCTGTGGAGTAGTGTCTGAAAACTGCTAATGTCATAAATTACAAAATAAAACATTTTTTCTTGAGGTCTTCATGAGCTCTGGGAGACTACTCAGACAGACTTACCTTGCCTTTTTTTCTAGCTCCTCTTCCAAAGCTTTCAGTCTTTTTTCTCTTTCTCTGAGCTCTCGGGCATAGCTGAAATCATCATCAATCTCCTCTTGCTTTATAGCAAGGCGACGCTGCATAAATATTTAAAGCCACTCAATACTAGCTGTGATGCACACATCTGCAAAAAGTTCTTATCTGCATTTCAGGAATATATCATCATAGAATCATAGAATGGCCTGGGTTGAAAAAGACCTCAAAGATCATCTACCTTCAACCCCCCTGCTATGTGCAGGGTCGCCAACCACTTGACCAGGCTGCTCAAAGCCACATCCAGCCTGGCCTCGAATGCCTCCAGGGATGGGCATCCACAACCTCTATATATTAATTCATTCAATTCATTCATATTAATTCACAACCTCTATATATTAACTCATTCAAATTCAGTACAATAAATCAAAATAATCTTTCAATTATTTGTATAAGAAATACTTATTAATAAATACTTAGCCTTTAGAAAGAAACACAGAAATACCTCTTGGTCTTTTGCAAATTGCTCTTTCAACTTCTGAAATTGTTCACGTTTCTTTGCATCTAAAGCCATTCGTTCTGATATCTGCCGATCTGTGTTACAATAAGGATACTGTTATTCTACATTCACAAACCAACAGAACACACAAACACACCAAACTCCATCACAACTCACCATTAATGGCTTTTAGTACTTTGCTAGCAGTCTCTCGAGCATGAACAATTAATTCTTGCTTGGCTATTTCCATGCGCAAATCCTGAAAATATCAACCAACCACAAAAAGCAGGTGGAAGTACTCCTGTTATTTTAGACTTGAAAATACAGCTACACGTGGTTATTAATCCATGTAACCATACTATAACCATAAAATGGTTATTAACTCATGATTAGAGTAAGCAAAGAAGAATAAACCAATTAATTACATTATAAGTCTATAATAAATTAAAATTATTATTCAAAACTTGTTTGTACTCTGAACCTTACGTCAAAACACATCAGTCCAGTATACATACTACATTAATGCAATGTGTAGTATTCTAACTGAATAATAATTCTAACAATTAGCCATGCAAGTTACGAAAAAGAGCATTATCACAGAATGGCCGGGACCTCAAGGATCATGAATCTCCAACCCCCCTGCCACATGAAGGGCCACCAACCTCCCCATTTAACACTAGACCAGGCTGTCCAGTGCCCCATCCAGTCTGGCCTTGAACACCTCCAGGGACGGGGCATCCACAACCTCTCTAGGCAGCCTGTTCCAGCACCTCACCACTCTCTCTGTAAAGAATTTTCCCCTGACATCCAACCTAAATCTTCCCTCCCTCAGCTTAAAACCATTTCCCATTGTTCTGCTGTTATCTACCCTTTCAGAGAGTTGATTCTCCTCCTGTTTGTAGGCTCCCTTTATGTACTGAAAGGCTGCAATGAGGTCACCCTGCAGCCTTCTTTTCTCCAGACTGAACAAGCCCAGCTCCCTCAGCCTGTCTTTGTAGGGGAGGTGCTCCAGTCCCCTGATCATTTTTGTGGCCCACATCTGGACCCTCTCCAACAGCTCTCTGTCTTTCTTCTATTGGGGGCTCGAGACCTGGTCACAGTACTGCAGATGGGGCTTCACAAGAGCAGAGTAGAGGGGGATGATCACCTCCCTGTCCCTGCTGGCTACTTTTCTTCTGATTACTAATTGATTTCTTCCATTAGCTAAATAAGAATCTAAAATCTTTTCAATGCTTTTCAGTAGCAAGGCAAATTTTTTGTGGAAACGAACTAAGATGGAAGTCCAAATCTTTAAAATGTGAAAATGCTGACAAATAACAACACACTGCCTAATGTTTTAAAAGCTGTATTCAAAGTCTGTTAGCTGCACTAACAGATCAAGCAGCAATTGGCCAATAAGAAAATTCTGACCATCAATGCAAATTCTGTTGAAGTTATATATCTATGAAGTTATATATATATAAAAATAATGAGTAACTAAAAAAAATAAATCAGTTAAACCATAAGTTCTTTACTCTTTCATTCATTTACCTTTTCCTCTTTGCTTATAGAACTGTACCGAGCAATTCTTTCCATCCGCCCTACGTACACTGCACAATCTCTCTCTATTTCTTTCAGCTCCTCGAGTGAAAAAATAACAGAAATCCGGGGTACAGGTATATCTGACCAACATATGTAATGCTGAAAAACAGAGAAATTTACTTCTAAATACATTCTAAAAATTGTAAAATGTACGATGATGAATTCACGTGCCAGCGCTACTGGCACACCCAAGTCATGGTTTGTAAATGATTATCAGAGCAGATTTAGGAGACCTAGCAGAGGGTCATCTTGTTTAAGATATCAGTGTTATAACTTTTATCTGACATGGAGCTGCCCAGGATACTTTTTACACAAGAATGCCCACAGAATTCAGACACTTCTGCAGTTGTTTCCCTGTTAGGCATGCACAAAACAGTGTGAAGACACAAAGTAATTTAACCAGTTCTTCTTGCCAAGGACAACACTTGCTCAGCAAAATAAGAAATAAAGGAACTATTCAAGCTCTTCTTGGAAAGGCAGTGGTAGAGCTGACATAGAAGAGCTATGTAGAACCAAGACCTAGTAACTAAGGAATCTGGAGTGAAAAATGGAAGGCACTGGCTTGAAAGACTAAAACATTTCTGCTTTCAGCAGAAGGAAAATAAGAAATCTAGCACATGCACCGTATATAATAAATCTGATGCTGGTAAAAACGTGTATTTCCACCGTTGAGATATTAGCAAGTAGAGTGGATAATCAGTTCTTGAATATTTGACATTCATGCATTAGCCCCAGTTGTAAACGAAGAAGTTCACTTGCTAAAAATATAGCAAGCCAACTCTGAAGAGACATAGTTTTCTCAATAAAATAGGGAAGAAGCAAACCAATACATACCCTGGGACAACACAACTTCAGCAGGTTTATGGTTTTCCCACATATATACACATCATTAGCAATATGTTTAAGAAATACAGGGACACAATCTTCTACTTCTTTTGAAATCAAGACGTAACCATGAGTCCAGTAATGTTTATCTGCGTACCAGAAAAAAAGAAGAAATTATGTATTTTTAAGTATTTAATTAACAGCAAAAATTGTGTAAAATAGAAACGCTCAGTTTGCATACTGTACCTCTGAAACAAAGATAATCCTCATTCACCTGGATCATAAACTCTCCGTAAACATCCCTGAATACACCACTGTATACCCAATCATAGATAAATCTAAAAGAAATGTAATTAAACAATATTGAAAATGAATCCTCTTGCTTTCTCACCTTTATCATAAGCAACCAACCACTATATTGTTCAAAACATCAAAGCATGCAAGCTACAGAAAGAATAAAAACATGCAATTATGTGCTGTCATGTGATATTTAAGGTATACATAAGACTTTATCTCTACATTTTTCTCAAAATAAACCAACTCTATATAGCATATTTCACTGATTATTACGATCAAAGATTGCCCCAGTTAAAACAATCTTTTTATTTCTGCATATAAATTCACTAAGGAAATATTAAAAACCTCTAGAAACATTCCAGTCACATCAAAAGAGCAGGGAAAGAGAAGCAGGAGTCAGATGTAACTGTCAGGAAGAAATGGACAGACTATAGAACAAAGACACAATATCAACCCTTTGTATCTATTTTAATACATTTTTTAATATACATGTAATAACGAGAAAACATATTTCAGAATTTCATTTCAATTTCATGCTTTTACATATTTCCTCTGTGCAATATGAAGCCTTTAAAGAAATACGAAATACAATTATCTGAACCTACAGATAAAAAGGTTTAGAGCACCCTGAAGATAGCCTTCTTTTTTCTTAATAGTTCCAATACCAACACCTTTTCTAGAAGTTTGGTCAGTGCAACAAACAGGAAACTTTTAGTGCAATTTTGAGGTTGTAAATAAAAGGTAAGAACTTCTAATGTATTAGAACTGGTGTTCCTATTATTTATTAGAGCAATAACTTTTATCAGTGAATTTCTTTCAGGTTAACAATACTTTCTTCACATGATGGATGCCTCCTTCCATGGCAGACCTGATGACTGATGTTTTGATAAGGATGTGCAACAAATTATTGTTATTATTATAACTGCTTACTGAAAAGCCCACAAACACAGTGGAAATAAGTATTAACTTTCCCAATCTGTAGAATTCTAGCAGAAAGGCATGATAGCCAGTTTCAGGATTTTACATAAAACCCACATATTGTTACTGATCTGGAAAAGAGGGAAAGAAGCATTCAGCAAAATTAATGGATTTTAACATGTATTTTGCAGAAACAGCTGTACCTTGCACCTTTTCTGAAAATGTTAAAAGTCATTGTTATGTTAGCAGTTAGTAGAGTTGTTAGCAATTAGCATTTACTCACTAGATTGCTAATTCAAAATTGCTCTTAAACACAACTGTGCAGAGAACAGTTACAGACGCACCTTGTGTACGGCTCACAACTCGTCTTTAACAAAGACAGAAGGACTGGATAGTGCTCATTGCTACAGTTGTTGAGGGCCTCTTTGTACAGATATGAAAGCAATTTCACACCCTAAAAATGAAAATGATAAATATTATAATATTAGATGACAAATTCCACTACAAGATTAATAATAAAAATTGATGAATACATGTATTTAGATCTGTTTCACTACACATGGAAGGCAGGATCCATCTTACTTTAGACATCTGCAGTTAAGATCACTTTCTCTGAGTTAGCTTGTGAATGTCCCCTCCTCCCTGGAGGCATTCAAGGCCAGGCTGGATGGGGCTTTGAGCAACCTGGTCTAGAGTGAGGTGTCCCTACCTACAGCAGGGGGCTATAGGGAAACCAGATGACCTTAAAGGGCCCTGCCAACCCACACCATTCTATGATTCTAAATTTCTAGTGATCTCATTCTCACTTTATAAATACTGGAGAGTTGGATTAATTTCATTTGCTACAAACATCTCCTTTACAATGAAATAAACTGCACTTTAGGGGTCTAAGGTCCTATCTTTGGTAGAGACTAAATACATTACATAAAACCCCATTTTTGAAAAATATTATAATTGTAACTGAAATGAAATATGAAAACAGAGAATCTGTTATTACTGTAGGAAATGAAGCCCCAGCTCCGCCGCTGATTCCCAGTGCTGTTGTTCCTATGCCACAAAGTTCAGCCAGATATCTAAAAAACAGTATTAAAGTATACGTAAGAATTTCAGACAGAAATCTCTGAGATCACAGTGATCTGAACTTTGCTATAGATTAAATTCACACAACAACCCTATGGTATTATCTGAACGATAACAAGGATAACAAAGTAATGGAATGTAGAGACCTTACATGTTTTCCCTAGGGAGTATAAAGAAATATTTGCGTGAAAATGCTGGAAAAATACTGAAAGATTATATAAGCATGGCTGCCTAACGTTCTCCTGTAGTGTAAAGAAAAAAACAGACTGCAGTTTTTGTTCTATGGAAAGCTTAAATATTTAATGTTAATCTTTTACCTCAACTGACGACCCAGTTTCCTGAAGAGAAAGCTGATTGTCAGAAGACTCAAAGTAGGAGGAGTAGACAAAACACAGGCTCGGTAATATTGAAGATACTTTCTCAGACCACTTGTGAAAGCCTATTGTCAACAGAAAATATTTACAAAGCCTTACTGGTAAAAGTGTTAATAGTTACTTATATCTCACATCGGTTGCACCAGCATGAAAACAAACCTTTAATAAAATAATTTGCTTCTAAAAGCAAAAGGAGCTTGTGTAGGAAAGCATACTCTTTCAATGTGCCATGAACAAAGACTGTACCCAGGCACACCCTGAGCCTTTTGGTTCATCATCCTTGAATTGCCCTTTTGGAAAGCTTCTGATTCTGTAGCAGCTCCATTATGAATCCAGGGAAATCTGTTCCTTACTTCCATACCTAAACTAAACAGAGGAAAAAACTCCTATATAATGCCTAACTTTCTCTAGGTTGAATAAGAATTGAATAAGAATTTTTTATTCAATTTCTATTAACATAACTATAAATGAAATACTCAGGAGGCGTATATTTTCATAGCTAATCCTAAAAGAATTATATGCATTAGAAATTCAGCTGGTACCATGCAGGTACACAGAGTTTAGAAAAATATAAAGAGGGTTGACAAGTAAAATGTGCACTTAATTCTGAACTAAGAAAAAGTTATTAAAGCTATTATATAGCATGTTTCTCTATGTCAGTATCAGTGTAACATATACAATGTCACATATATATATACTGTATTAAGAAAGCTACTGCATTTTAAAGTTATACATCTTAACATATAAACGTTTCTAAATTCTGTCCCTTTGAATCTCAACAAAACCACATAACAAATCACAGTTCAGGAAATGAAGTTTCCATTTGTTGCTTTTGGGCAGGCAAACTCTAAGCACACAGCTCCAATTTAAGCAGGGCTCCAATGGTGGCACTGTTCCTTGCTGACCTGGGATACATAAACTCACATATCTGTATTGAAAATACTTTGCAGTTCTGCAGAAAGCAGAACTTCCAGCCCTGTTTGAAATCAAAGTTGCATTCTCTACCTAAAATAACTGTCCCATTAAATGTAAGTGATTTAACACAGTGGTGCTACCTGGAACACAAGCCCTTTGCTGTACGAAGAATCTAAGACCGGCTGAAGAGAGAAGCGACTCAGCCGTGTGTAGTAGGTTCCGTACTCTGCAACTTCGGAGAGCAGGTTGTGCATTGTCTCAGGTGAAGTTCCAGACACATATACCCCCTCCTTTATTATAAATGTTTGAGCAGCCTAAAGTGAAATGGAAGAGGAAAAACAAGGCTTCAAATGTTACCCAGCTGCATTCTGATTTAAAACAGCACGCATTCAGAGACAAATTTTCAGCATAGATACTCTGGAAACTCATACTATGCATGTAGGAAAATATAATAAGAATATTAAATTGTAGCAAAATTTCAAGAGTGTGTTTTCAAATATATCAAAAAAGATTAATCACCAAAATTTTCCATGAAGACCCAGTCTACAACATTATTTAGACTTCTATTTTCCATAATTCATGAGCTTATTTTCGCAAATTGTTTTGACAAATACTTGTTCCCTGCCTCTTGCAGTAAGTCTTTATTGCAATAGACAGATATCACATTACTGCAATTAGGTCACACTCATCCTCTTAACACAACTGCAAGATCTTAAAATAAATAATGCATTGAAAAGGAGGTATCTAAAAAAAAAAAAAAGCAACTGTGAATTGCAGTTAAATATCTTTCATACCTGATTGAGTGAAAATGTGGTGGATACCACACCAATGAGGACATTCAAGACATCCTTCACCAGTTCAGGTTCCTTCATCAGCACAAGCTGTGGAAGCTGAAGTACAGTACTACTGAAGAGCTGCATTTCCCCTTCTCGGAGTTGGTAGAATTTGTCAAAAGCTTCTCTGCCAGCCTCAGTAAGGTACGGCTCTTCCTTTTTACCAGGTGGGCTGCCAGAGCAAAGAAAATATTGAATGGGGATTGTATGAGAAATATATCTAAGGCAAAAAAAAAAAAAAGGGGGGGGAGGGGGGTATTTCAGAATGTTATACAGCTGCTAATGTGTACTAACCACAGAATGCTAAGTTTTCAAGGGACAGTACATAACAGACAACAAAATCATAGCCCTAACTCAGGACAACAAATAAACTGACAGGTAATTTGAACATCACCTCAGAAACACAGGCTTGGTAAGAGAAATTCTACTTTCTTTTGTGGCTTTCATTGCTGCAGTTTCCATTTTAGGAAAATGAGGGCAATACATACTTGATTTCCAGGGTAATGTAATACTGATATTCAAACATGTTCAAGAGCAATATGCTCAAAGCATAAGGACTTGCATTAACACTTTCTACTGCTTCCTAGCAGGAATTACTATCCCTTCCTAAACAAATCTCCCATCCAACTCTTCCAAACTGCTCTGGGTTCTAGTAGCATTTCTAACAGGAAAGCTTCAGGTATACAGCCTGCATTTGACTTTTAAGATCCTTAAAATCTAAATGATAACAAGAAAAACTGTTTTTCTTACTATGAGCAAAGCCAGAGAGTCCTACATTGCGTTTGGGAAATAAGGGAACAGAAATGAACTTAAGCTTGGGCTTGAAAATTTCAATATTATACGGCATTGCAGCAGATGCATCACTAGACCATCACTTACAACTACAGAAAACATACACAAGTTTTGTTGAGAAAGGGGTGCGGTGCTGTTCAGCAGGAATGGAAGAAAGAAACTTGCCATTTTTTTCCTTCCAGCTCGGGGAACCAAGGAAGCTTTTAACAGGGCTGCCTAGAGCATTCTTTCAGAAGAAACTCTTTCAACAGCTGGAAGAACTACAAGTCAAATACCATCAACTATCAGTTAGTGATTTCTGTTTAAGTTACAGACCAAGGAAAAGGAACACAATACTGGGACGTAAGGGTTTAATTCTCCTAGCACTTTCTCTTCTGAATCTGAAAATATGAAATCACTTCAGGTTGAAATAAACTGCATTGTGATACGGAGATATTAGTTACAAAATGTTGCATTTCACATGGGCAGAAAGTGTTGCCGTAGCTCCTTCAGTTTTTATTACTAAGGTGATTTTCTCTCTTCCAATGAAACAGATGCAATCTAAAGACTAGTTTGCTGAAATGGCATCATCTGTTTTGCTCTCTATTATTAATGCACATATTGAATTCTGTGTATTAAAGCTGCGGTATTCCTACTGCATGTTTAACTCCTATACTGAGGTCATTCAGAACTGAGACGAATTGCACCTTCATACATTTGTATGTGATGCACAGGAAGTTTGCCAATAACATCAGACACATACTAGCCAATTCTTTCCCAGCATCTTCGTTTACTCGGCCCATACGTAAGCACTGCATCCCACAGATCTATGTCTGGAGTCATGCTTGGCTCTGACTGAGAATCAGGAGTCAGATTGGATGCCGACTGGAATCCTTCATCTTCTGACTGGTCTATGCTTTGAGGAACCTGTCGGAGAGAGTTCAAGCTTTACATATGAAAACATTACTGGAGAAACATGCTGGTAAAGATTTTGCTATCGTTTGTGATTAAGTGATTCAATATGACTCAGCCAGTGCTCACTCCTTTCATCTGTAAGTTTTTTCCTTAAACACTCTTTCATTTGTTCCATTTCCACAGGCACCGATGCCTAAATACAAATCAACAATCAATCACCACTGAAATAATAACACCACGTTCGTTAATGCTAAAATTGAAACTTAGTCCTTTGTAAGCACGTAGTTCTATAGAGAACAAAATGGCACTGCTCAGAATGACTTTTAAGCAGATTACTAATTCTAATTCTTAAAATTTGTATAAATTTTGTTAACATAGATTGTTCTCTGATGCTTATTCACATGCAGAAAACCTGAAAGTGTCCAAGCACTGCATGTGCCACACTCTGATCTCAGCAGTTGTACATGAACAACAGTACCCAGTTTTAGGAAGACAATTACACAGTGATCTCCACAAAGAAAATACAGCACATTCTTCAAGAAATCTCAAATACTACAGTCTGATGGCAAGTAGAACACTCAACAAAAAGTCCACCTCCTCACAGTTAAGACTTACATCTGTATGTGTACAGGGCTTTTCTTTTTTAATATCTGAAAATTCTAGTTTCAGTTAGGACTTTGAGTTAAGGATTTGCAAGAGGTATTCGTATGTTAAGTAGAGAGAACAAAGGAGGATTAAAAAAAGAAATAGTATAAAAACTTACCAACTGTAACAAATGGAAAGACAGGAAAAAAACCACAAGTGCATTTATCTAGTACCTCTACAAGAATATAATGTAGCAAAAATGAATAGATTGGACAGTACAAGATACAGTAGAAACTACACGCTGCAAAGGAAAAAGGACGGCTGGTTACAGGAGGTTTGATGAAATATAATGACTGAAAAAATGGCTCAAGACACAAAAGTCACAAGGAAAATACACACTGGGTCACGTAATCTGAAGAGCAAAGCACATATATTCAGGCAGGAGAGCTTACGCAGTCAGGAACAGTAACAAAGAAGTTCAATACACAGAGCAGGCAAAAAATGTAAGCAAAAGATTACTGGGGTGGAAAAGGCACAGATAAAGCTGATGGCTTAATTTCACAGAGCCTATAGCCAGCCACATGACTTCTTTATACAGTTCTAAGACAAGACCAACATCTTCATTATCATACATCTCTGCAGCCCGAAAGGAACAAAGGATCCCTGCTCTAGCTTAAATTCTAATGCTGTTTCTATTACACATGAAATTACTACCTACGGTCAAAAAAACAAGTTCAAAACGCCATACTGAAAGCATGCATAGACTCTGAGTCCAAAACAAATGATACCATACTTTAATTGCAAGTCCAGACAAATCTGCATTGTCAGGCACTGGTGGCAAATCCAACTTGATGTCCATGTCATAAGTACGGCTGTGGACAAGAGCACCAAAGAGCGAGACGCGTGTTTCTCTCTCAAACTTGTCCCCAACAGGATAGTTCTGTGAGAACAGCCCTATGGCAGGGAGTCCTGTCCCAGGGGCAGCCTCCATGATCTGAAGCGTCTTCTGAATTGTGTCATTGAACTGACATTCTTCAGTTGTTATTAGAGACTGCATATCGGCTTCAAACACACTTACATCGTAATAATCATAACCCTGATACTTGACGTTTCTCCCGACATATTTGTTGTTCAGAAAATAGTCCTTTTTTTGTGGTACAAGCTGTGGAGGACCTGTTCCAGCAAGTTGTACGAAGAGATCCAGAACAGCATTAACCTCAGTAAATGGTAAGCTCTCGGCTGCTTCCAGCTCCTCCACAAGACTCTCCAGCCTATCTGCCTGAGCTCCTAGGCCACCGACTCTCAGGTTGAAAGACAACATCAAAATCTTGTTTTTAACTGGAAGCCTGGAAATGTTTGATTGCAGCTTACGTGCTTCATCTTGAAAAAGGTTTATGAACAGGGTGTTATACGCAACCCTCTTCAGGTTCTGCTTAGCCTTCCTCTTGCTGATTTTCTGCCTGCCCAGGTGCACCTTCCATGGCAAACCCGTCAGGTGTGCCTCACACAGGTCACTGAACAGCTGTGTAATGCTCTCCATTTTTTGTCAAACCGTGAGGCTGTAGCAATCAGCTTGACAGTGAGTCTCTGGTTTCATGTGAAGATCTGGAAAATATCAGAAAAAAGAGGAGATGCTCATGACATAAACATGAGAAGCAGGTGAGCATGTTTTAACTGAAACCAAGGAAGCTCATAGTCACAGAATAATTAAGGTTGAAAAAGATCTCTAAGATCATCCAGTCCAATCATTCATCTTCCACCAATGTTGCCCGCTAACCCATGTCCCTATCTATAACATCTACGTGATTCTTAAACACCTCCAGGGACAGTGACTCCATCACCTCTGAGCAACAAGTTCCAGCGAGTGCCTGACCACTCTTTCAGAGAAGAAATTTTTCCTAATATCCAACCTGGACCTCCTCTGTCACAACGTGAGGCCATTCCCTCTCATCCTATTGCTGTCACGTGGGAAAAGAGGCCAACTTCCACCTTGCCAAAACCTCTTTTCAAGTAGTTGTAGAAGGCAATGAGGTCTCCCCTAAGCCTCCTCTTCTTCAGATTAAACAATCCCAGTTTCCTCAGCTGCTCCCCCTCCATAAGACCCCTCACCAGCTTTGCTGCCCTTTTCTGGGCACGTTCCAGGGCCTCAATGAGGGACCCAAAACTGAACTCGAGGTGCAGCCTCACCAGTGCTGCACGCAGAGGGATGATCACTTCCCCGTTGCTGCTGGCTGCACTATTTCTGATACAAGCCAGGACGCCATTGGCCCTCCTGGCCACCTGGGCACACTGCTGGCTCATGTTCAGCCGAGCATCGCCCAACACCCCCTGGTCCCATTCCCCAGAACAGCTTTCCAGCCACTCTGCCCCAAGACTGGCACTGCCTGGGGCTGTTGCAGCAGTGCAGGACCCAGCACTCGATCTTCAATAAGATCTCACCCCGCTGGCCTTAGCCATCGAACCAGCTTGTCCAGACCCCAAATGAGAACGAAAAAACCCGAGCCAATACATATTCAGGACACAAGCTATAAAAACACAGCCATGACTTCGACCGCACGCTCACTTTATAGCAGAGAAGCCCGCCTGACGCAGTGCCTTAGGAACATCCCCAGGCGTGCCCTCCAGCCCCCAGCCGCCGCCCCCAGCAGCCCGCCGCATCCACACCGCAGCACCGCACCGCACCGCACAGCTCCCCTGCACGAGCGCACAGCCGCTGCGGCAGCGCGGCGCGCAGCCCGCCACCCCCCAGCCGCACGCACCCCCACCATCCCGCGCGCCCGTCGCTGAGCCCCGCCGCCCCCGGCAGCTCCCGCCCGGCCCCGCCGCAGCTCCGCTACCTGCGTGGGGGCCCCGGCAGCCGCCGCCCGCAGCTCGGGCCGGCCCTCCGCTCTCCTCCCTCCGTGCGGCGCGGCAACCGGCGCCGCTACGTCACGGGAACGCGACGGCCGAGGGAGGCGGGAGGGGTGCGGCGCTACCGCGGCCACGAGGTGCCGCACCGCCCCCTCCGCCAGCGCCGCCCCCTGAGCGCCCGCGGGTGCTGCCCGCCGGTAGCGGTCCGCCCGCCAGTAAGGGGCTCAGGAAAAACGAGCCGTCCCCAGCCACCGAATGCAGTTCTGCAAACAGAGTTCTGACAGCACTTGCAAAGTTCTTTTATTGAAAATACAGTTTTGCCTTCTTAGTCTTGTTTTAATAAGTGTAATCTACATCTCATGGCTTACTGAGGCAGCAAAAGAGAACAGGTGGGATCCTCCCTGGGAGAGAACACCTTGGACACAGAGCTGTCCGAAACAGTCCTAAAAATAGGACGACAGAGACTGATTCAGTTAATCAGAGTGTGTGCAGTTGATCCGAGTACCAACGGCAGTAGGAAAGCAGCCTAATGGATACGTGTAATTGTAAACGTTTGAAAGCAGAAGGTTACATTATTGAAGTCACAGTGACAGACACACACATCTGGAAATGAATACCAGAGAGTGCTGAAAACCAAGGCACAGTATGGCTGCTGCCTCAGGAAGTCCATTTTGTTTTAGGAGTTCACAAGCTGCCAGCCCGAGGCCACCACCAAAACGTAATAACAGTGCTTTTTGTTTTTTGTATAGAAAACTTGCATTTGAAAGGAGGGCAGAATGAAGCCCCATAGCCCCAGAACATTCACAGCACATATATATGTCATAAATGTTATTTTAGTCCTTTCACTGCTTTAGTCAATAACACATTGAGTAAACTCCTACATAAACACATATACTCAATAACCTATGCAATGTATTCTATTTTTTTCTCCTCGTGCCCTATGTAGCTCAGGAGATCAGGTTTCATCTCAACCCCAGGGCTAGGAGACGGGAAATGCACACACTGCCGCTGTGGGGCTGCTATCCTTTAACGCTCTCTCATCAGTCAGTCACAGGAATTAAAGAAAAGACCACATTTGGAAAATCCTTTAAGTGCTAGGAACATATCATTCATCTGAAGGAGCTGTTGTTGAGTTCAAACTCCCAGTGAGATGGTGGTAGTAGCAGCAGTGCAAGCACTTAGGTGTACACCGAGTTGTTCTGAAACGCTTGGCTATTACAATTGCTCATTTCACATTCCTATCTTCTCTATCTTCTGGAGTTTGCAAACATTCACACAATCAAGCTAGTGCCTGTGCAAGCCTGACTTTGCAGTCACATATAACACAGATCCCAGAGTGCAGTAACTCAGCAGAGGACTGGGTTTCACATGTCAGTCTTGCATCGTGTCAACACAGAATGTACAAGCATAATACTTCAGCAAAAACATGGATTGTAAGTATTTAGAAAAAAAAGAGGAAACTGTATATGGCTCTTATTCTGCTTAGACATTGACCATCTTTTTTTCCCCAGTGACTTGAAAGGCAAAACGAAGTGTCACGTTTTCTTCTGCTGCTTAAAATGGTTTTAAAGTGCTTTAAATTCCATCGTTCACTGAAAAGAATGCCAGTAAGATGAAGTTATTAATCAAGCCCATTCCCAAGTCCATAAGAACAGTTTTACTGAGCTAGGCCACTGCTCCTGATCCTTTCTTCTGAAAGCATTTTCTTTCAAAGAGAGATGCCCACCTTTACAACTGTTTATGAATATTCTGCTTAAAAACAAAAGGTTATTCAGCAGAAAACTGTAAGTCAGTACTCTTAAAAGCTCACATACCTTCCTAAACTGTTTTCCTTTACCTGGTCTTCAACTACGTGTGAATGTATTTTAATCAGAACTAATCACTACTGAGTTAAGGAAAATTATTTTTCATTATTTTAAAATACCACTTCATTCTACGCTATCTTCAGAAAACACATTAGCATCAGAGCCCGTGCACATCTTATTAGCCATTATTTAAACTTTGGTATTATGGTAGCTTTATTTCAGGATAAATAATACACATTTTTAGAGCAAGGATACTCAGAGTTCCAAAGTGTACAGTTACACTGTGCTATGAAATGCAGTGCTTTCTGGCTCTAAGGGCAGAATCAAGGGCGTGCAAGTTTCATACTGCTCACATTACAGTGTGCTCCCACTGACTTAGAATTCAGTTGTATTTTATCATCTTTCTGAAAACATATATACTAATAAGAACTAGAAGACTACTTACCTGAGCATTGAAGCATTTTCCAGTCCTGCTGAAGCTGGTTTCTTAATTTTTTTATTTGATTTACTTTTTCTTGGGTAGGAGGCACATGAACTCCAAAATGAGGCACAGAAGCACCTGCAAGTGCTTTGGCTACACTCTGCATTAGATTTATGTCTGTGTCCTAAATAAGAAAAAAAGACCAAAAAAAACCAAAACAGAACAGTGGGCTGCTACCAATTGTATTAGATGGAAAAAGGTCATAAAATATCTTTAGTCAGAACACAACTCTAAGCTGCACATTCCACGTGGAAAGCAAAGCCAGTCCCCAAACTGAGGCAAACTGTTGGATCATTATCAGCTGCACATAAACACAACCATTAGCTCAGGCATTGCATTCATGCCTTAGATTCTCAACCGTGCAGGCTGCATACATCTCAGTATGTGTCTGTCTGGTTTTGTTCTCAGGCCAGACAGAAACATGGGCTATTTAATTCACATGTTCCAGATAATGTAATAAACACAATAAACATCAGAATACAGCAGCTCAGAGCAGTTCACACCCAAAATGCTGTTGCTTGATTTGGGTTCTGTCCAAGGTCACCTGAAGTACCATGACGTAGCACCACTTCTTACCTCAGTCACTGCAAGAATTCGAGATTCTGCTAGTCCTTGCAGCAAACCAAAAAGAAGAGAAATCCCACTTATTCCAATGCTCCTGTTTGG
Organism: Perdix hodgsoniae; assembly: GCA_035772895.1. Classification (NCBI taxonomy): domain Eukaryota; kingdom Metazoa; phylum Chordata; class Aves; order Galliformes; family Phasianidae; genus Perdix; species Perdix hodgsoniae. The sequence continues at coordinate 13,964,834 of JAPSGF010000006.1, read as the reverse complement.
TCCAATAGCTATTACTATCAAGTTGGGTTGGTAACTATATGCTACAGGAAGAATGAATCCAAGCGCAGCAGAAAAGAAGTCATTCCTGTCAGCATCCTTTAACAGCAATGAAAAGCAATTTAGAAGAAACATAAAGCTGAAAATGCTCAGAGGTAGGATTGGAAAATTAAAAAAAAAAAAAAAGGCAAAAACACCCCAAACCCAACATAACATGAGATTCAAAAAGCTTTCTTTTGACCTTAGAAACAGAATACTGATCTATTTTCACAGCAATCCTTATATTAAACATGCAGCTTTGATCAACACTGGTTATTCATATTTTTCTTAGCATCTCTCCATTGCAACTCTGCCTTCTCTAACATAAAACATCCACTGCACACTTACTCAAACCATGCACTCTAATTTACATTAAAGGTCTGTGAAGGAGCAGCACTATTGAAAGGGCAAAGAATGATTTTTTTTTTTTAATTCCAATTAAATTAAATTAAAGTGAGAATTTAAGTGAGAAGTGTAATTCTCAATGACATTTTATGAATTTATAAACCTATTCAATTCCTTGTTTAAAAAAAAAAAAACTTTTTATCTTAGGTTGTTTTCACAGAGTGCACCTTACCTCTTTCCAGTTTAGCACAATATAGTGTTCAGAGCTGCTCCTTCCAGTCTGTTCTTTCTTGCAAACATGTATGATGAGTATTTTTCTGTAACTGAAACCCACATCCGAGTATTTTACCAACAACTCCCAATGAGATAAAAAGTTCTATGATTTCAATATAGTGTATACTTTCTTCTCTATCTTGTCTAACCATTTTAAAATTCCCTTTTAAATAATTGTCTTATTAATTCGTATATTCAACATTGTATTTTCAATCTTACATTTTCAGTAATAATCCAAATTTAAATTGATATAGAAGGGTTATACTTCAAACCAACCACTAAACTAACAAGGCAGAATTTAGAAATAAAAGCTTGTTTTTAGAAATTAGAAATTTTAGACATTTTGTCTTGCTCTGTATTTTGTTTCAGGTTAAACTCAGTGAAAAATCAATTCACAACTGATTTCTCAGTGCAGATTTCATCATACATATGGTCACTTAGGAACATTTACCATCCCTGGAGGATTTGATTTCCTAAATTAAAAAGAAGCCTCACCTGTCTTCCATGCTCGGTATGATATCCATATCTCCAACAAAGATGCAAAGCACTCTGTAGAACACAAAGGAAAATCATGTATACATTCATTTGTATCTGCAAGTAATTCTTTTGACTTAGCGCAACTTGTTTAAAGAGTTTGCATGCAGATTAAATAAATAAAGAATATACACCTCACTGAACTTGGACTGTTAGAAGTAGAAAGAAATTTACGGTACCTCAAGGGAACTCTCTTCTCCCACTACTCCTGGGGAAACTAAGCTAAGAAAATGCTCTTAGGTCAAAGGCAGCCAAAATCTGGCACAGAAAATCTAAGTCTGTACAGTATTGATCCCTACAGGTGTTCTGCGTTTGGTAAGGCAAAAGGATTTTGTCATGTGCTATACTGTCCTTACTGCAAATCAAAAAAGTTATGCACATTTGTTTTAAAATGAACCCTTTCAACAAAGCAACCTGACATATTTTATCCACTTTCATCTTTTTAAATTTTGAGTACCAAATGCAAAAGATAAAAATTCACCTTTGAAACCCAAAATGAAGAGAATGTCTCAGTGCAATAGCAACAGAAGCAGAAGCTGCAGGTGATTCTGCAATTCCATTGCATACCTACAAAAGATATTTTTTTTATTCAGAAGTAATTAGTGCTGCACAAGATCGTGTCATTTCTTATTTGTACCAGTTGCTTCTTTTTTTTTTTAAACTTATGTATCATTCAAACTAAGCTACAGCTGCAGGGAAGAGATCCTAAGATTAAGATGTTATTAATTCATTTACAACACAAAGATCATATTTGATTATTACACCAAAAGCTGTTGTATTATTTCAAATGCATGGTCTTGCATTGAAAGTCAACTGTAAAAGTAGATTATGTAGGTGAAGGTCATCTTTAGTGGTTCTCTCAGCAGTCTGCAGACTAGATGCACTCAGCGTGCCAGAATGCAAAACACACTGGAAAGACAGACACTATGAAAAGAAAGCTGTCCCAGAATTCTGACTTTTCCTTTAACACAGGTGAGCCATTACTTTCTGGAAAAACACAGTGACAGTATTAATCAGTCAACATTTAAGTGCTGGTTTGTGTTGTGCAGTGCTTTGAACTCCACATGAAACATAAGGGAACGTAAGCAAGAACACAACGTGTGCTCTTCCTTCTCAGTTCTCCTCTAACTCTGAGCACAAAATCTCAGCATTGCCTCAGTATAATCTCAAACAGTCATTACTCGCAGATGCTATTTCCTTTTGCCAGGAGTTCATCTAATCTATTTATAGGCTCTCTTAGAGGTACGTGCAGTCTGTAACAGTAGAAGTTTGTTCCCAAAATCTACAGTCATGACTTCCAACAGCAGGAAGATGACTTACAAGAAAGAGGTCATTCTCACAGTGATTAGTCCTCATTGGCTTTGTACTTTCGAGAGAGCTTTTTATTCAAAAGAGACTGATTTAACAAATGAGAATGTTTGTATAATATAAATTTGGCATTTTATTTTTAACTTGCTTGTTGTTTTTCCTCTTTGTTTTTCATAATGTCAATACATAAATACAATCTTGCAACCTCTAAGTCAGTCTCATCTCCTGACTGTGAAAGGATCAGAATGCCAAACTGGAATGGTCTTTTAGAATCATAGGGCACAGTGGTGTTTTGAACTGCTCTATGAAAGCAATCAGGGTGAAGGGCCAGGAAATCAAATGAATGCATAAATTATTGTACATATAATGATAGAGAGTACAGCTTAGCATACTCTTCAATCTTATAGGGTACTGCAGAAGCTAACTCTCTCCTGCAATCTGCAGGCAAAACCCCATGCAGAATTTAAATCTTTCTCAGATTCCTTGCAGCTCACTGGTGCTTGATACAGTCTTATGTCCACAGCAATTGGAAGAATGAATATCTGGTTCATCCTTATGTTTGAGAGCGATGCCTTATGAGCTGTGACTGCAGAAAAGCAGAATAATGTCTTGCCCAATAATAATTAGAAAGGTGTCTTGAGGTTAAGTACTCCTAAAATGCTTTCTCATTTCACATCCTCTCTTGTTAGCTACGCACAGACTAGTTGAGATCAGCAGGGTTATGAACTACACAGTAACTAATATCCCGATGATAGTGTAGTAGAAGCAGAAATCAGGAAGGCAACCCCCTGCCCCCTCAATTAAACCACATTCTCTTTACCTCTTTCTTAAGTATTTTATCTAGGATGGTCAATGTACTGCCAAGAGAGAGCGAAGTTTTGTTTGCTTTCACAAGGTCCGTATGAAAATCACTGTAAAAATGAATCACACGAAGCAAAACTAGGTTAGATATGATAGCACGTTTGGAGAGGATCCTGATAACGGTATTTTGCAGTCAGTACTGACAGCAATGTTTTTTATAAATACTACATATTCATTCTCAAAGACATAGCTCTAGCAGGAAGATGACAACGCTCCTGCCTAAAAGTCATGAGCTCTCTAAACCTGTTTCTATTTGCACTAGAAAGAAAACAAAAAAATGCCTGATGATATTCAGGAAATAAAGTGCTGTCAAAATGAGACTTTCTAATATAGAAAGTTGAGTTTCTGAAATTGTAATACCAGTCAGGTATTTCTTATCCAGCTAAAAGCTAACACAGATCTTAGAGGCATTTTCCTAACACCTTCCTTCCAAATTAACACATTTTCACTGTCTTATCTCTCTTGAAATATTCTGATTAGTTATGTAAAGGAGTCCAGAGGGCCACTAAGATGATCAGAGGGCTGGAGCACCTCTCCTATGAAGAAAGCTTGAGGGAGCTGGGCTTGTTTAGCTTGGAGAAGAGAAGGCTCCAGGAAGACCTCATTGTGGCCTTCCAGTACTTAAAGGGAGCGTATAAACAGGAGGGGAATGGCTGTTTACAAGGATGGATAGTGATAGGACAAGGGAAAAATGGTTTTAAACTTTAGATTTAGGGAGGTTTAGGTTAGACATTAGGAGGAAGTTTTTCACACAGAGGGTAGCGACATGCTGGAACAGGTTGCCCAAGGAGGTTGTGGATGCCCCATCTCTGGAGGCATTCAAGGCCAGGCTGGATGTGGCTCTGGGCAGCCTGGTCTGGTGGTTGGTGACCCTGCACATAGCAGGGGGTTGAAACTAGGTGATCTTTAAGGTCCTTTTCAACCCATATGATTCTATGACTCTAAGGATACAAATGATAACTAACACCAACGTCTTAGTTTTCAGAAGTAGTAATTCTGCCTATGATTGAGTAGACTGATGCCACAGAGACAATGGCAGAGAAAAAATAAGATTATAGTTTGTTCTTAGACCTCTCATCCTTATAATTAAGTTGAAAATTAATTAAATACAACCAACCTGACAAGAGCTTCTAGTTCATTTTTGTCCATTTCCTTCACAACATGAAGGTGTACTGGGAAGGTGTTTGGGTCTGCTGAAGCTTTCAACTCAGCTGTTATTGCTGTTTTGATGGGAGGAACTGGAAATATAATATTTTTCATGTGCAACTCCAAAAATCTTTCTATTCTGTCAGTTTCATTGCTGTCAGTTATCTTAGCTTCATCATCTGTACAGGAATTTTTATCAGTAGTCTTTAGTAAGTCTGATTTGGTGCTCAAGTTGTGCAAAAATGATGTGTCTAGAAAAAAAGATTCACGTGTATTAATTTTTGAGCAGTATGTTAATATTTAGTCACATTTATTTGCAAAACAAAGTACACCTGTATTCATAGTGTTTGCATTTGTTTCCATGCACTGTCTGCAATATTTTGACACAGACATTTTTCAGTCATACTACAACTGTTTTAATCTTCCACCATTTTTTTTCCCCACACAGCAAACAAAGATACCGAAGCACTACTTTTTAGTGTGATGTTTGTCAGCTAGAAGTCAGCAGTATTTTGTTTTTCAGACCAGCTGAAGACTTGGCCCTGAAGGAAGCCTCACAGCGCTCCAGCAATCATTTGGTGAATAACTGGTAGTTAAGCTATTTCAAACCAGAGGAAATAGTCTTAACTTTGAATTTCTGTATGAATCCTTTTACCAATCCCATTTAATTACCTTCATATGTCAACCATTTCCAGTAGGGCTTATGTGCTGCTCTCACATTTTGAATAGATTCAATAGCACTGTAAAAGAAACAGGATTAACAGTATCAGTACTGATGAAAGAACAGGGAATAATTTACCGCAATGGTGAAAATAACACCAGCAATAAAATAAAACCACAGAAGAAGTGTCTCAAAGCAAAAAAATAGACTACAAAGTATCACATTAAAATATTGGCAAAGTGTTCAAAGCTTGCATATCTTTATATCTTTGATAAATACATAGGTTGTTCTAGAATTATTCCTATGCTTACCTTAGGCAAGGTGCCATTTCTCCAGTTACCTGAGGCAGAGGATCTCTTAGCAAAGTTCTTACAGTCATGCAGACTGATTCAGACAAGGACCTCAAATGGTACCCACCCTAGAAAAAGTATTTCATTACACATAAGGGATCGATACAGTTGAAATCTGAAAGTCATCATGGGAAATAAATTAAACTGAATATATCTGAATTTACAGAAAGGAAAGATTGTATACAAACACAATTAAGTCAGCGTTTCAGATAAAAAATTACTAAGTTAGAGGCTACCTTCTGAAGTTCAATGGCAAGTGACAACTCGATTCACTTTGTCATGGTTCAGTTCATTTGGAAATCAGTTGTGACTTTACCCTGTAACTCTGGAAACACGTTCTTTTCCGACTCCCTTCCCATGGCATACCACCTTCAACAATTCTCGTGGAAGATTCCTTAGAAGGTAATTATTACCACTGTCTTCTAAAATATCTGCATAAGGGAAATCTCCCACAGCCTGACACTTAAAATATCATTGTCCTGATAATTTGGCAAGAGTTGGAAGAGAAATGAAAATAGATTTAAGACGACTGAATTAAAGATGTCAGACTTGTTCCTGCATTCCTGCAGCAGTCATATTATCTGCATTGTGAGGAGATGATTATTTGCACTTCAGGCAGTATCTACAATAACCTGCTGAAGAAAAGGTAATGGAAAACAGCTCAAGCAAAACACAGGTCAAGTGAATCAATTTCTAAGCAATTCCCTTGTTTGGGATCATGCTGGGAAGATTCACAAACTTATCTAGCAGTAAAATGACCGTTTCTCCACCATGCAGAAGAGGAGTTGACATACTGACTTCAAAAGGAGGAAAAAATTGTTTTTAAAAAGACCTCTTAAAAATCTTGTTAGATGTTTTCATTAAAAACAAACAAACTCCCCAAATGGGAATGCAGCACAGGCTCTATAACCAACTTATAAAGAACTGAACACAGCTGTAGAGGCTGTTTTAGGAAAAATAAGTACATGTTCCTCTGTTCCAACGTTTTAAATCAAAATAATAATAATAATCAAGACACCCACTTCTTTTCATGTCTAAGAGCACAGTCAAATTTTAACTTTTTTTATATTATTGATTCTAAGAGGAGATATAAAAAGAAATTATTTTGTTAAGCTCCAGAAGTATTTACCTCCAGGATGACACACAGCTTCCCGTAAGCTAACTGCATCAGGAAATGGGTAAGGTGGGCAAAGACTTCAGGAGTGGCATTCATCTGACCCTAAATTAAAGAAAAGTTCTGTTAAGAGATGAAACCCTGAATCAAAAACACTGGTGAGAAAAATAAATAAATAGGTAGATCTGAAATAAATGAGATCGGACTTAGCCTCAGCATAAAAGAATGCTTGCCTCTAGCTGTATGTAACAAAATGCTGAACCAACTGCATTAAAGGAAGGTGCAAAAAGACAATGCAGGAGTTGTGCCTACAGGACAATCCATCTTTATATGTCGTGTGCTATTTATTGAGCTGGATCAGCTTAAAGACTCAAACATATATTTTTAGTTTGGTCAAAGTGAATTTCATATAGCAATTAATGGACATTTAAGATGTAAGAATATTTTACAAACACATTTATGACTAATAACACAAACCACAAAATGTTACTTACCTCAGGGTCTCCAATTCCTGAATCATATCCAGAGGAGACAAGAACCAGTTCAGGATCAAACTGTTATGAAACAGAAAGAAATGTAGCACATTCTTTTGCATTGCATTTCAAGTGTTCTATACTCAGCTATTATTTCAGCCAAAACATAAACACAAATAAAGACTCTCCTTGAATAAAAATAAATAAACAAGATTGCATTTATATTATTATTTTGAAAGTTGCAGGGTTTTGTACTGATTATTTGAAAGCTAACACTGCATAAATAGTACTCTGTCAATCAGCACATGGTTCATATCAGCAGAAATTGTGTTAAATGTGCCACTTTTAAGTAGCAAGCTTCTACAAATCATTTAATGATATTTAAGAAATAGTCCTTGATTTTGCTATTCACAGAACAGTGAAGTGAAAAAAGTACCTCAAAAGCCATTGGAAGTAACACATGAAAAAATGCAGCAAGATAATCTGAATTTCCCATCCCAACCTGCAAAATGGGAGAAATACAGGTCAGATCGTCCTGTTGAAGTAATAGCTTTTCCTAAGGTTTCTCCAGACATAAGGAAAGATAATACCAAAAGTTAAAGACAAGACAGCCTCGTAAGATCAGCTCAAACTCCTCTGTATAAAAACTATATACAAATATCCACCGTTTTGTTCTTCGGTTCTCTGCTGAACAAGGATGGACATAACCATCTCCTGAAGCACTCCCAGCAGTGGCTAGGCAAGATACTTAAGAAAAAACAATATGCACGTGTTGTCTTCTCTCTTGAAACAAACAAACATGACATTCTGAGCCTTATTTCTTAGAAGATATTTCACTGACAGGAATAAGATACACTAAACTATAATATCTGCCAAGCAGGCGAAGCAGAACATATTCAGAAAGCATTATCTAATGCACAAGAAACAAAGCTATTGCATTTGCTTTGTTGTGCTGTAAATGACATTTACCTTATTCCAAGGTAAATTTATATTAAAACCTTTTCCTTTTCCCAAACCCACAGCATCATAGTCAGATTCTTTGAGCGATGGCCAAAATTCCTGATGTTCGTAGCGATGCCAGGAAAAATACAAAACACTGAAAGATACAAGAAAAATCCAGCTTGACAAAAAGGCACCAAAACTGACCTTGTAAACTATAATATATAGCGAAAGCATGAAAATATAAATTACCCTTTCCTTTTAGTTCTCTAAGCAGCTTTTGACTGTAAAAGTTGGTACAGAAGGTCCTGTGTCAAAATTAACCTAGGATAGCTTTTAGAAATGTCATGCATGTATTCGCTTCAGATAAAAGGCAGGACATTCTCAGTAGAACAGACTCTTCTCAGCCTGGAGGAGGCTCGGGGGAGACCTTATAGCACTCTATAACTTCCTGAAGGGAGGTTGTGGTGAGCTAGGGGTCGGCCTTTTCTCTCGTGTAGACAGTGATAGAACTAGAGGCAATGGTTTCAAACTGCGCCAGGGGAGATTCAAGCTGGACATTAGGAAATATTACTTCTCGGAAAGGGTGGTCAGGCACTGGAATGCACTGCCCAAGGAAGTGGTGGAGTCACCGAACATGGATGTGTTCAAGAGACATTTGGATGTTGTGTTGAGGGATAGGATTTAGCTGGGGAGTATTGGTGATGGTTGGACTGGATGATCTTTTAGGTCTTTTCCAACCTTGATGATTCTGTGATTCTGTTTCTAGAACCAAATGCCACGGCTTTTCAGAAAACAGCATAAAGCTCATGTGTTTTATCTAACTAGCACCTGAACTGAGAGATTCCTGAATAGAAAGAACAGAGATATTACCTAAATCCTGGTATAGAGAGATCTTACTACTGATAATCTTCTTAAAAGTCACATTGCTCATTTTGTGTTTGTTATTCTTTATTGTAAAATAAATTTATGTGTTTCTTCTTAGATTTTTCCCCCTTTACTTGGTAATGGGTAAAAAATAACAAGTCACAAAAATAGCAAGAATATTTTGTATTTTGTGAGATTCTAGTTTTAGGAGTATATATAAAAAAAAAAATCTTATTCCCTACAGAAGCATGCAGTATTTATCCAGCTAACAAAAACATCCTTCAAACCTTGGATCTTCTTCAAATATATACTGAGTTCCTTGCCCATGGTGCACATCCCAGTCAACAATTAGGATTCTGCATAAAGAAGCAAAATAAAACATTCAGTGAAAGAACCAGGGCACATAGGTCCAAAGGAAGTGCAGATGACTAAAGATTTTCTGACCCAAAAATGTACATGACACCCACAAGGCTCTGGACATTACTCTAAAATGGTACCACATCAAATGATAACGCAGCATCACACTTGGGTATGAAAAGCTTCTCTACAGTAAACTACGCTCTTACCTCTGTAGACCATATTTCAGTTTTGCGTATTCTGCTGCAATAGCAACGTTGTTGAACAAACAGAACCCATTAGCTGCATTTCTCTGACTGTGGTGACCTGGAGGTCTAAAACAAAGTTTTATGTCATTATCCACAAAAAAGGGAATTTTGGTCAGAAGTGAAGACTTTCCGATATTTTCTTACCTTACTAATGCCATTCCATTGCACACTTTTCCTGACATCACAGAGTCCACTAGCTGCAAAGCTGCTCCTACAGCTAGCCTGGCACAGTGGTAAGTGTTCTGAAAAAGACAATTTCATTGTTGTTATCAATCATTTATCAGCTATTCATCAGTTTTAGAGAAAGCATGTATAATGTGCTTTGTGTCCCAACATGAAACCGACATGTCTATCCTAATGAAGTGATATGCAGTTAGTTAAAAGCATTAATTCTACAACAGAAGAGCCACTGCGCTCTCTATTAGGTTTTTCTGTAATCATCACATCCTTTGTAAGGATGTTCTCTCTGAGGGAGATAAGAAATTAGAGATACGTATTGAACTGACTGGTTCTACTGGCATCTCTGAAAATAAGGAGCAAAACCTTACAGTAAAAAAAGCAAAATTAAAATGTGAGTGGTATGCTATCCTGGCATGATATAATTACAGAATAGATAAAAGAACACTTATCAATTTAAATTACAGCATAGCACTAAATTGGAAACAGATCAACAGAAGGCCGTAAACACATGCAAGTATATTTAGATAGCAAAACAAATTATTATCAGCATTCCCCTACTTAGAAAACCATCACACAGATGCAATAATACAAATACCTGCCAATCCCACTACAGGAAGCAGTTTAACTTACACACCGGATGAAAGAAAAAAGAATCGTAATTTCCAGAGATTCTTTTCAGTTCCTCTTCATTCATTGTCTGTGTGCTTTTTGCAGCCTCCAAGTGTTCTGAACTGCAGAGGAGAGAGAGAGATTAACACAACACTTAACTAAGCAAACAGACTTATAGTTTTTAAATACAATTTAAATGTAATGAAAGCTAACAAGACATACATTAAAAGAGGTCATATGTGAGACTTCACAAATCCAGCACGTACCCCGGGATGCTGGCTGCAGGATACAGCGAAGCAATGGAGTGTTATGAAATTAAGGATTCTTGGATAACCTAAGAATATGATGACATGCTTCTCCCCTTTTCCAGTGGTCTTGCTATCACCAAAAGGCTGTTTTTTCATTGTGCTACAATCTATTGTGCAACGCATGCTACAGACAGGTACGATCCCAATTAGAACTAAATTAGGATCTGACAGCTGTCAGTATATGAATTACAACTGAGAATGTGTCCAGTCCTCCCTTGTATGGAAAACAGGTATTTGATTGAATTCCTTATCATGTATGTACTAACTCTCTCTTCTCATTGGTTTGAGAGCACAAGTACTTAGAAACGCTGTTCCACCAATTCTCTGTCATTACTATGTTGCCTTTGGGTGCTGAGATGGAAATTAAGGTTGATGGCATCTACCCTCCCATCTGCATCCTAACACAGGATACAATGACAACGTATTTGTTCCTCTTGCTGGACACCCAAAACAACCACAGTTTCACAACAAAGCGAGACAGACTAGCATTACCTAATATAAACAGTTCTAAGCAGTGGATTCAAAATGAAGATGCTATCAAGAACAAAACTGTACAAAACTCAATGCCTGTGTAATTACTAGTTTCACTTCCTCAGCAGCCTCTTACCTAATAGTGAATTCAAACAACATTTTTGTAGGAGTTTCGCACTTGTTTCAATATGAAAGTCTTTAGAAAAAAAAAAAAAGACACCTATTATCTCTACCCTTCATTTGCAAATGAAGACAAGACCTTCGTGAATTTGTTTGTCCCAAGCCATCCAGAAGAGACAACTGGGAATTTTTATCAAGTCTCTTCAGTACCTCTTCAGCAACATCCTTACTGCAAATATAAATTATATTGGTACGCAGAGCTGACTGCATTCCAATAAGAACATTTTGAAGAAAAATGCTGTTCTGGAATCTGAAAATTTAAGCACGATTCAGGATCAAGCCATTGTCCTCATACAAGCATCAGGTCACCTGTATGCAAACTTGTGTTTTCTGGGGTTCTGCTGCTGGGTTCAGAACTTGTTTAGAGACAGTACAGCTGATGGTCTTAAGGGAGCAAGTTAGATGGAACTTTAGTGGAAGTTCCTCCAAACAACTCTGCTAAGCAGCCTTAGCAAAGCCTTCCCAACCTTCACTTCGGAGCCGTTTTAAAGCTAAAGCTCTCACCCTGGATACATTTTAGTTACGTTGTAACATGCCATCTCCGCATCCAGCCATGAACTCCACTGATGTGGGCCTCCATACTGACCTGTGGAATGATATTCTAACTTAACCTCACATCTGCCATGTCACTGCATACTTGTCAAGCAATCTAAATTCTCGGCTGAATTTGGTTAACAGCACCAGATCTGTGCTGCCCACTTCCCTTGGGGACTATGGGATTGTGCCTTGCCTATGCAGACCCTGCCTCTGTCTGCTTCGCCTTCATGCTTTGCTCCCAGCTCCGCTTGTCCTTCAGAGAAAGACTTCACTGCTTCCTAACAAGGGAAAATGAGCACACAACCAACATGTACATTGGTTACAGAGCTAGCGCACCAAGGTGACAAGTGCCAGAGCAGATTTTAGTGCCATGAGTTCAGAAGGGGCAAGACGCTCATCCTCTGAATTCCCCCACAGACTTAGTTACAAGGGTTTTCTGTTGGTCCACTCTGTCTTAAAGATGTTTGGGAAAAAGAGGCAGTTATTAGTCTTCCTACATTTTTAAATTAGAATCTTACTTTTAATATTGTATTCAAATCAGCAATCATTTCTCAAGAATCCAAAGAGCGGAAATGGTGATATAGTGGAACAGCAAATTCATTCATACTTCAGCATCTATAGTATAGTCAACATTATTTGTACAAGTTTCAGCCCGAAACATTTTTCACTGAAATAAGTGGAAGTTACTGAGCTTAGGACCAGGTATTTTTAAGTGGTGTAAAACCTGCTCTGGAGGTATGACATCTGTTATTTCATTGGATGAAACTGAACGGCAATGAAAATAAATTTCAGACCTGTGAACTAAGAGGATTTCCTCCTCGCTTCCTTCTCTCGCAGGCACAGGGATGCATCTTTCCACAAGATGGTAATACTGAAGCTGCTCATAGGAGGCTGACAGTCTTTCTGGCACTTCAATATCACAAATAGGACTGAAAATAAGTGACATTCATATTACTATAATACATATCAGCACAGCTTTCAAGTAATAATAATGCCTACTATGTACTCTAAGTAAAGATTCAATATCCTCAGAGGGACATGTGAGAGTAAAATAACTATAATAAAATTCTTTGAATACTTTTCAGTTTAGAATTGAGCCAAATGATTACAAAGTCTGTAAGCAAAAATAAATTTATGTCTCTTGCACAGAAATAAACAAAACAGCATTAATTTTTGTTTTCGTTTTTTTTTTTTTCCTCAACACTTAAAACAGCAATGATTACCATGGACACGGAGACACAGATTAAAAGTGAAGATCATACAGGGAAGATCAGCAGAGAAGAGGATTTGACAGGACTTCATTTCAAGCACAACAAAGGTACTGGTCTGATTTACACAAATGTAAGCCAGCTGTATGTACCAATTTCTAATTGAACTTAATTGAAAGGTTTCAGCTGAGAAAGTAAATCTATATATTTTTCCAAGGTCAATGATACTTCAGCTTTATAAGCAATTTAGTTAGCTTAAACTGCAGTGTTTAGAGAACGAATCCCCTCACTAAGGCCTGCTGGACCATGGGCTTCAGCTTCTCAGATCCAGCTTCACATTAGCAGTAGAATATCCAGATACAAATTAGCAATAAAAGTTTTTCGAGAAGGCAGACTTTCTGTTCAGCAGGAAAGTTACCGGGTTACCTGTCACTACGCACTCCACGCCACATTTACCAAAAATACATTTACTTGGAACCTTCTTGCTAAGAATCAATTCACAAAAAGGACAGGACGTTACTGACTTACTCGTTCCAAAGCAGCTTATGCCTGGTCATCGCCTCATCGTAAATCAGGGCTGTTCCTGAAGCCATCGCTACAGACAGAACAAAAGAGAAGCCCCTAGGCGTGCATCTCGGGTCCGAAACAGACGTAGGATAAACTGCACGTACGCAGGGCGTCGGCCTGCGCGAGGATCTCGCCCTTCAGACTTCGAAACGCGAGGTGGAACCAAAGAAGCCTCGGGAGGCCGTAGGGCAACAACGGCGGGCAGCGCCCGGGAAGCCGGATAACCGCGCGGCCTGGCTTCCCGCTCGCCTGGGCGCCCCAGGCCTCAGCAGAGGGACGCGCGGTGCATTAGAGCGGGCACGGCAGCTCCCCCAGCCCGCGGATAGGGGCCTGAGGCCAGCCGGGGTGGGGCCTGGGCCAGCAGGCGCGTGGGGGCACTCACCCAGCCTGAGGCACGTTCGTGGGGGAGCTCGCGCTCAGCGGCCCCGCACGGCACCCGCACGCCGCGGTGCCCGCGCAAGGCCACCCGAGCAGCGCCTCAGCCTCACCGCCGGCCCAGGGCGGGATGGCGGGAGAGGGCGGGGATGCCGCACGTCCGACGGAACGCCCACAGCCCCGCCCTCAGGCGGCCGCTGCAGCTGCGCGGGAGTTTTGCTTGCTAGCCGCTGGTACCTAAGGGATGCGACCGTCCCAGCCGAAATTCCCGAGTTGAATCTTCTCTGGCGCTCACCACAGAATGACAGAATGGTTTATGAGGGGAGGAACATTAACGATCGTCCAGCTCCAACCTCCCAGCCGCGGGCAGGGCTGCCAGCCACTAGACCAGGCACCACTGCACGCCTCATTGGTACCTAGCAGAGGGTCTTAAATTGCACTTACATGCAAATAAAGAAAAAATTGCTCCATCCAACTCCGCTTGACTTTGTCAGAGCTCCGCAAAGTGGGGCTGGCAGCTGGAGCTGCGTTATCATGCCCGGGGAGTTCAAATACGGCTGTTGTTGTAAATATACAGCAGATCCAAGAGCAAGTAAGCAAAGGGCTGTATGGTAACCCCTCATGTAAAGATAAATAAATGGAAATCAACACAAGCTAAGATGATCTCCTTTACCTCACAGACTATGGAGCAACCAGTTCCCAGCAGCTCACATCAGTAGCCATGTCCTTTCATACCAAGACCAGGTTGCTGATGTTGCCCCAGCACTTAAATGGGTCACTCCTTGCAGGGCCGCCCTTGGCTGACGTGAGCCCTGCCAGATACCTTTGGGAGCAGTTGGCATCTATAGGCAGTGATGGAGTGCTTTAAATATTTACCATTTTTCCAGCAGAAACCATTGCAGATTCAGTGGGATCAAATGAGCTGAGCTTTTGAGTCACCTACATTTTTCAGAATAGTGTCTTCATTATACAGTATGAACTGAATATAGGTTGTTCCAACTTTTTTTTTTTTTTTTCGTAATTTCCAGAAGTTTTCTAGTTCATGATAGTAAATCATGTAATCACAGATTCACAGAACAGCCAGAGCTGGAATCCCAAGACCCACAAGGATCATCAAGCTCAGTTCCTACCTCCACACAGAACCACCTTAAATTCAAACCATGTGTCCAAACTCTCCTTGTGCTCTGGCAGCTCGGGGCTGTGCCCACTGCCCTGGGCAGCTGGTTCCACGCCCACCCCCCTCTGGTGCACTGACATTTTGTATGCCTGAATATTAAATAGGACCTTTCAACAAGGGAGTCCTGATTTAAAAAGGTTCCAAAACTGCAGTTACCCCATGCTCAGAGGCATTACCACTGAGACATCATCCTGATCAATGTAAAATGACAACAAATGACCAGATCTTCTCGTGGTTGGGTTGTGTTGCGTTTGCTGTTATTTATTCCAATTTATTCCATTTTGATTCGGACAAAAGTGACCAGCAGAGGGCCACCTTCTTTTAAAATACTCTGATTGAAAAGTATGAGATGTATTAATGAAGCATTAACCAAGAGAAAGTTTGGTAAGTCAAGAAAATGGCAAGGTAAACCCTGTAGAATACACTAAAGATACTGAGCTGGATTAAAACTGTTTCATTTCAGTTTTTAAACATATTACAAAAGATTTTTGCAATAACTCAAACCTTTATACATAGATGACCAAATTCAAATTTCATGAGTAGCTAAAATACTACAGAAAGTAGGCCTGATAGCACCGGATTTAATTCAACTTATAATACAGTTTAAAAGGAAACAAAGATTTTACATGCCACTTATAGTACATTCTTATTTACAATGTAGATTTGGCATAAAAAGTGTAATAAGCTTTTTACAATAAGATAAATATTTACAAGCATTTATGGTACCTCCACTTCTGAGTGGCCAAAGTCAGCTGGGAGTCCCTTCTCTGCCAGTGGTAAATCTGATTTACTAAAATGATACCCTCTTCAATCTTCCCTACAAGGAGATACACCATAGGACGATGGGTTTGAGTCATCCTCTGCGTACAATTTTCATTGATAAGCAGCCATTGCTGTATCATGTGCTGAGTTTCATAAGGCAAGAGTGAGCCCCGGGTAATGAATTCCACATGGCACTCAATGTTGTACTCTCGGTCACCAATTACTGCTCTTTTTTTGGACAGCTTTACTTTGACTGCTAAGGAAAAAAGGAAACAGGTAAGTCACTCAATTTGTTCAAATACAGAAATAAATACCCGTTAAAGCAGGAAAATTCCTTAGAAATACTCTCATAATTCCTGGTGATGGAGTGTGGTGATGTCTTCTCCCACAGCAGCATAGATTTTCAAACATTTTTTTTTAATGTTTGTAACTGATCATTTTTTCACTGAATTAGGCAATTAGGAATTTCACAAAGATGTGTAATGTATTTTTGCCGTCACTGTATATGTGATGGTGACTGGATAATTAGATTCTGTAAGCTGTTGGCGTTATTCTAATTTCACAAGGCTGACCTCCCTGCCCAAACTATTCTACTGAAACTCATTTTACGTCTCTTAGCAGTAATGCTTGGTGATACCACCTTTTTAGATACTCCCTTTTCATCGTAGACATCTGTCTATCTAACACGAGCAACTCCACCAGCACTTCTTAGCATGAAAATTCTCTGCACTACCTGATCTAAAGCCAGCTGTATTCACTAGTAGTCTCTGTTGACTTCAAAGGGCTTTGCAGGCCATATCTATGGCAAACTCAGAAGTATTGTCTGTCAGTTCAGTAAAATAACATGAGATCAGAATTTTTTTTAATGATTTTCTGAGTCTTTTCTATGTATTGTGAACAATTAATGCACAAGTAATGAGGACATGCCATTCACTGGTGAAACAACCAAAGCTTTATTGGGTTTAATTACCAATAAAAGACAAACTGGTTTATTTGCCTGATTTTGCCAGAAATATTTTCCATATAGCATATAGTATTGCAATGAAGCCATCCCAACAAGAATGGAAAAGCTATTTGTTTGTAAAATAAATGATGAAGAAGTCTTTTGTGCAAAATAAATCCTTACATTTTGCTCAGAAAGAACATATTCTGAAAAATAACCTAAAGTTGACTCAGTATCCAAGCTCTCAGGATGAAGATTTTGAAAACCCAGCAGAAGCTGTCAGCTATTTTAATCCCAATTTAAAAGCATTTCAGAAGGAGAACTGATAGTTTAATAGCAGCCACATTAACAAGAACTTACCAAAATTACTGTCACAGAAAACTTCGAGAACTCTTTTGTGTGTAAAGAGTTCCTCCACTGCTGGGCAGGTCTGGCATGCAGGCTTTGGTAGGACTAGTAAGAAATGGCAAAGTCTCATCATTATCTTTTAGAACATTTTGTATTAGTTTTTTGCTGTCAAAGTCGAGAGTTTGCTGTTTAACCATGAGTAACTATAAAAAATACAAAATTGTTCAGTGATAATGTAAGCATCTGCATGCGTCTCCGAAAACATGGCTAAGGAGGAAAAGGAGTTTCAGTTTCCATGCACATTCACTCCTTGTTTAGACTGACAAACTCAATCATCAACATCAAATACAGTATTTATAAAGTGTTTTATTTTAAGTACAGCTGTGGGGTGGGGAAGGGGTGAAGTGAGAATTCTGTCAGTGACACTAGGTTCAGCTGGGCTAGTACTGAGGACATAGGAACTGGAGTGTGCCAGCAGCAACTTACTTCTACTGCTATTTACGTAAGTAAATAAACCTAAGCACATTTGAAGATTTGACCATTAATGTCATGCTAACTCCCTTAGGAAAATCAGATAATAAGTCCTTCCAACTATTCCAAGTTGATCTGAAGACCAATTCAATTAATGGTGAGTTTATCAGATCCCTGATAAAGTTGATAAGCCTGTTGAGAGACCTCAAAATAAATAAAATACAGTGCCTGTAGCTGTGCAGGGAGATAATCATTTCCTCTGCTATGTGTAGACCAACTACTCTTCATTGAATTGAAGCAATGCTGACTCACATCATCTGAGGAGTGCCACAATTTTCACTGCAGGCATTAATACTTCCACCCCTTTGCACAAACAAGTATGTATAGAAGTAACTCCAATTACAAAGTCACAGACTGAGAATTGTGCCCTTTCTACCTTGTTTACCTGCAGCATATAGTACAGCCACCCTGCCATCTTTCACCTACCTTTGTGCAAGTATTTATATTCCTTTGTAAGCGATGCCAGACACATGTCCTCATCTGCAGGGAACCGATCGCAGTCCAGGCTTTCTGGCCAGGTGTGCCCATGGCAGGCAAGTGCAGGAGCACAGCTGTCCCGAACACCAACACACATACTCCTACAGGGATGGATGAACCTGCACCAGAGGGAGCACCAGGCTGAAGCTGTTCAACTCACTCAGTGATAACAAAGTAGCTCAGCAGTGATTTCTGCACAAAGTACATACTGATATTTGACAACCTTCAGCAAGAATTCAGTTCTAGAAATGGTTCATTCTTCTATTACAGAATTAAATTATGTTTTTATTAATGCTATTATGTTTTTATTTTTGCTTTTCTTACTATCTGAGAAAATCCTTGTCAAAATCCTGAGTGTCTTTGCAGTGGGTATTTGGTTTCACTGTCACCTATATTCAACTTTAAATTAACAAGAACAAAATTTCAACTGAAACAAGCTAAAATATGATATTCTTTGGCTACAGCACTCATTTCCACAAAGCAAACTAAAGTTGAAGTTGAACTTAAGAGCTTTTCAGTGCTTTTCTTCCCAGTGAGTATGAAAAACTTAAGAGAATTATTTCAGATGAAGTGGAGATCACCTTTCCATTACAACTAACATATGTTTGATTTGATCCCTGTTCTGGCCAAAAGGCTGGGTGCTGTGATACTTACGTGTCCAGGCAGATGGGCGCAAACAGAGAGCACAGGAACATCCTCACATGAGGGTGGCAGTCTGTGTGCACCAGGTGCTGCCAGGTGGTGGATTTTAGGACGACCTCTGCCATGCTTGTGTGTCCCATCAGGTTGGGAAGCCTCATTTCAGAGTATCCAGTCTCATGGCACATGTCCATCTCCTTGGGTATCACTACACATTTGGTGGATAATCCAATGTCAAAGCCTGTGCCCACTCTTAGGAAACCACTCAGAGTGAAAAGAAGTATTTTTGCAGTCAACATCTTCCTGTGAGTCCCAGCTTGCCAAACAGGGAGCTGTCAAACCTCCCAAGTACAGGGGCATGCTGAAAACCCTGTGGCTTATATACCCCAGGAGCCTAACGAACCCTTGGTTTTCATCTACTTATCAAATCACTTGAGACAACACCAGATCTTATAGCCTATCCAAGTGATTGTTGTGATAACCAGGGAGGCGGGGACAAGATATAGAAGTATATTCCCTAAAGACACAGACTAGCCTTAGGCTTTCACGTGCCTGACAGCATCAGCTGCAGTAGGGTGCTATGTGGTATATTAAATTTTGACACCTAGAAGTCTTGCTATGTGCTTTCTAAATCAAATTAAGAGATCCCCCAGAAAAGTGGTTGGGCAGACAAGCTGTCTCCTAGGGCTGCTGTGTCTCCTTTGTTTTCAGACACTGCTGACCAGCCAGAAAAAACAGCCCAGATTGACTTATCAAGTGAAAATGTTTTGCTTGTGGTAATTGTTCGCGTCTCTTCCATGTTTTACAATGTAGAAGAGGCACTTTATTTATTTTCACAAGCACCAAAAACCTTACTCTATTAACCAAATATTTTGGCTGGAAATTGGGACTCCTGTGCTGTGACATGCTAAAGCTCTTCCATTACTTTTATTTAACTTCCATTAATTTTACTGACTATAGAATGACTACAGAACTTGTATCTTTTACTTATTCACTTTAGTGGTGGATTTAACCTTTCCTGGCAGAAAAATATTGTAGGACTGTTGTGGCTATCAGTATTTATTCAGAGAGAAAAGTTACACATATGGAGTTCATTATTTCCAATGAACTTAGTAACACTTAGAAGTCTACAAAAAACTTATCATTTCCCATCTTTATTAATAAATTATGACTGTAGAAAACTCTGTGTAAGCAAATAATACCAAGGATTTCCTTCTTTTGTCTGTAGCACAAGACAAAATAAAATGAATATTAAATTTCTAAAGAGTTAACAGAATTATTGACAGTATTTTGTAACGCTCCTTAATATAGGGCTGACAAATAGCTCTTACCTATAGATGAGAAGCTGGGGAATCAGATAAGGTGATAGGATCTGAGTAATGTGTTTCTTACCTATTGTGAACTGAAAAGTCAGGCTACTAGACAGTTAAAAGACTTGAAGCTTTAAACAAAACTTCTAATGGAAATTTTTAATATTTTTTCATTTAGATACAGGTGTCTGTGTTTTGTTTTGTTTGTTTGTTTTTAAATTTCCATTTCTTATTTACAGAAATGTTTAGATATTAAAAGGTAGGTGGATCTATTGTAAAATATCTGGCTTTATTAGACAAAAGCACGTTTGCAAATATCAGCTAGTATTACTGCTGCTTGACTGAAATACATTGTTCAGAAACAGCATCTTTTTGTGCTTAGCTGTAGCACATTTAGACTATGTTCTACATATTATTTACGTGTTTATACCTACACTTTAGAGTATTAATCTTAGCATCTTTGAAATCAATGACAGACTCCCACTGGTTCTTCCTTAGTTGTTTTCTTAGCTAAGCTACAGGAGAAATTACAGTATCTGTTTAAATATATTGGGTAAAAAAAGACAGCATGATGTCTCTGATGTGTCAGTTTGACATCCAGCAGGGAACCAAAGTCTATATAGGAAGTCCTCACTCAGCCAGCAGATTTCTGCGTCCTTTAATGCTGCTGTTATTTTACCATGGATTCTCCTTTATTGCAGATGCTCAGCTGTTCATTGACGCTATGTGGAAAAAAATCCATCAGCTAAAAGTATGCACACCTTGTTGCTGAGAAAGCAGTAAACTGTGATTTCTTCTTGCCTCATAAGATGAACATTCAAATTACATAACAGCTGAAAGTGGAGGAATATTTCTAATTGTAGTGATATATATGTAGAGGTTCCTCCAATAAAGGCTACATAACATAAAATAAAATAAAATAAAATAAAATAAAATAAAATAAAATAAAATATTAGTTTTGCAGACTATCAAGAATGAATCTGCATGCATTCTGACTGGGAAGCACAAAACATAGGACCTGAGGTTTAGACATAGGACCATCTCAAGTCTGGCTACCAGCTAATTCTCTCTGAAATGCTTGAAGAAAGCTGTGGGGTCGGTCCATTAGCCACAGGCTGTATTTATTGTTCCTGGATATGAGAAGTGGTCACCTGCTGATGGACTCTGATAACAGGAATAGTTGCTGGAGACCCTTCCTACCTCTGTTTTGCCTTCTTTGACTGTTACCAGGGAGACAGACAGAGATTAACCCGGAGCCACCACTCAGACCCTAATATGAAATGGGACTGAATTTTTCTTCAAAGATACTGGGAGTTTGAGAGCAAGCACACAGACCTGGGGATTTGGGGACTTCATCTAAACATTAGTTCAATATTCAGCTGGAATTTATTTGAAGTGTAACTGCAGATACACAAGGCTCTCAGACACAGACAAAAGCTTACAGCTATGCACCCAGAGTCCCAAAGGACTTCAGAGAGGCAGCTGGCGCAGCAGGGGCAGCTTTGCTGGAGCAATGTGCTCACCCTGTGGGGCAGCATTCATTTCATGTATGGTATCTATAAACCAGCAGAGGAAGAACCATGGCTAGTTTTGGAAAATGCCTCTTTAATTTACCCATCGCAATGGCCATAGTGTTGCTTTAATTTTTAAATAATAGAAGTACTGTATGCCCTTATAAAGCTGTAATGTGGGTAGTTGAAGGCTCAGCCTTGGCACATTGAACTGTCCTTTTTACTGGAAATTGATTAACCCAGAGGAAAGTTAGTTTTAATAGTGAAAAAGAAAGCTGATGCGTAGAGTGACCCAGATTTGATTTCTGACCTCAGGCTTCCTTTTTAACCTGTAACCCCACTGCATTTCATCCCCACACACATATAGACCAGGGACAGCATTTCTGGGTAACAGTACAGGGGATGCAGGAAGATGGATGCATTTGAATAGGAAGTGTTGAGATACTGCAAGAGTCAGGAAAAAGGATGTAGATACAGGATTTACAGATTCCAGAATCACCTGAAGGCACAGATGTGCTGAATACTATACAAAACCTGAGTAAATAGCATTTCTGAAGTACACCAGATAAGCAGAGGCGGAAATAGGGCACAGGGAGATCAGCTGGCAGGCAGGCTGTCTGAATTTAGGCTTTTAAACCACCAATCATGTATTAGATGAGCACCTTCCGCACAAAGCCAGTACTGATAGCCACTTGTCTCTTCTTCTGAGCTAGAAAATCAAGCTTCTCAAGGCTGGGGTTTCTCTTTGTTACTGGTTTGCTGGTTTGGTTGGCACTGCCTGTTTCTCTTCTTAGTTTTTACTTTCAATGTAGTTTTGCTTTGATTTCTTGTTATGGAAGAAATCCAATAGAGTTCCACATATTTCGGGCATAATCCCTGCCATGCAGAAAAGCTCCTGTTGAGTCTGGACTTTGTATTTTCAGTCTTTTGGACATTTATTCTCTGTTTTCCTGTCACAAAACTGTATATCAGAGCCGCATTCTGTCTGAGGTATTGTCTGTAACAGGCACATACAGAAAAAAAAGCCAGTTCAAAAGGAGAGTGCACTGCATCGTTTCCAAACTCCATGGGCAAGACAGTAAAAGCAGGCTCAAGAATGTTTCCTCGGACCACAGGGGATCAGCTGTCCTGCCTAGGCGTAAACAGCAAGTATGTACCAACTATTTGTAGTCCATTGAGAAAGTAAACAGGGTCGTCTTGTCTATCCCCAACACTTTCTTTGTGGCCTGTAGCCAACTACTGATTATCACGATAAGGCAGAAACACATTAAGTCTTGAAAATTATGTCTGGCTTCTGGCTGTTAGAAGAGATAGCTCTATCAGTTAAGCACGTAAAAGGCTGGGAGAGTGCTCAGCTGACTCCAGAAGGCCTGGAGCCGATCCCTTTTAACTCACTTGACAGCTTTTTGCATCTAACTTCTCCCTCTTCCAGCTACCTGGAGGAAGGGCTACCAGAATTTGACATTATACCATTAAATGGCTGTCCAAACCCACTTCTCTTTGATGCCGCTGGAATCAGTGGGCCTGAAGCATCTGTGTAGAATTCAAATTTCAGCATATGTGCTTTGCTGAAGAAGAAAAGTCATGTAATGTCTATAAGGTTTCACAAATAAATAAATGTGCATAAAATATATGAATTGAAACATCATGGGCAAATCTTCTTTAAGCAAAATTCCCTTTGGCATTAATAAGATCTTTTTCTTTAAAAAATGATGGCAAAATATCATCTCCTTCCTTGGACTGAAAAATGTATTTGAATGCACTTAATCAAATCAAGTGTACCCACCACAAGTGGTTTGGGTGAATTGAGATGAACACACAGCCTTGTCAAGAAATAATCAAATGGATTTCAAATGATGGATTCTATCTGTTGGATTCTTGGCAGCTTTTTGTTGTTGTGTTAATTTAAATTAGCCTCCAAGACATGACTCGTGTTTTTAAGGGTGCAGATTTACGTCTTAAATTTTTGAAAAGAAAAAGTATTTTCTGGATATATCTTCACCTTCATTGCCAAGTTTCCATGTCAGACTACTTTTTGGAAAGACAGTTTTTTTTTCTAAAAGCATTTTCAAACTATTTTATTAAAATGCACACATGTATACTAAACTTCGGTTGGCTTAATTAAGATAAATGTTTGCATCCTAAACTCAAGTGTGTGCATAGCACCACTTTTCAAGAACTGTTTTGGGACTCAGGGAAAATAATATGTATTTGTAATTGTGGCAATTACAAACTACTATGACTGCTCCACAAACGAGTGTGCCCACGCACAGTCATTTAGTATGTAAATTTTACCTGACTGCTTTGCAAATACTTGATTGGAATAGTTAATTCTGTTTTGCTACTTCAGCTCTGTAACAGCAATGGTAAGGGATACATGCTGAAGGACTGAGTGTTCCATGCTTATTTTCAGTCTCTTCATCTTAGATACTCTCTTGCAGACACCTTCTGGAACCCTTTTAATGCCCTTTCTTACTCTGACAGAAGAGACATTTGCTATTACAATTGTCGCTAACATACTTTTCTCCCTTATTTCTTGTGTAACTCTCAAGGAGCTCACAACATTGCTCAAGTTGGTGGAGGAAGATCTGGTCAGATTGTCTAGGTAAACTCAACACGCACAAAACCATGGGCCCTGATGGGACGTGCTCACAGATGCCGAGGAAGCTAGCTGAAGTAATTGCCAAGCTGCTCTCAATCATCTTTCAAAAGTATGGGAGAGGTGCCTGAGGACTGGAGAAAAGACAGTGTTAGTCCAGTCTTCAATAAAGGTCAAGGCAGTGATTGTACTCCTCTACTCTGCACTGGTGGGGCCACATCTGAAGTACTGTGTCCAGTTCTGGGCCTTTCCATTAGAGAAAGACAGGACTTCCAGAGTAGGAGTCCCATGGAGGGCCCCAAAGATGATAAAAGACCTGGAGCATCTCCTGTATGAGGAAAGGTTGGTCAGACTGAAGAAGACTGAGGGGATACCATATCAATTTTTATAAATATGTAAAGCATAGGTGTCAAGTGAACAGAGCCAGACTCTTTTGGATGGTGCCCAGTAACAGGGGCAATAGACATAAACTGGGACATAGGAAGCATCATACGAGCACAAGGAAAAGCTTTACTATGAGGGTGACAGTACTGGAACAAACTTTCCAGGAGGGTTGTGGCATCTTCTTCTCTGACAAAATTCAATACTCACCTGGGCAACCTACTGTAGAGAATCTGCTTTAGTGGGGGGGAAGTTGAACTAGACGATCACCAGAGGTCCTTTGAATCTCTGTGATTCTGTGATTCTTTTTCAGTTAACTGCAGCACAGTTGCATTTTGATTAAA
The DNA here is from genome assembly GCA_035772895.1 of Perdix hodgsoniae. Lineage (NCBI taxonomy): Eukaryota > Metazoa > Chordata > Aves > Galliformes > Phasianidae > Perdix > Perdix hodgsoniae. Next base: position 13,939,865 of record JAPSGF010000006.1, on the reverse strand, counting down.
ACGTGTAGCCAAACCACACCTCTGCATGCCAAGTGAAGAGCAGCAGGTTGGTAACATCCATAGCTCAAGTCAGACATAGCAGCCCTTCACACAAAACTCCACCGCTCTGTGAACTGATTCCAGATGTTGCATCCAACCCTCTGAAGAGTACTTTGCTGGCTTCCTTCTTAATTTCTGTAGTTTAGAGGAGGCTGCCTGCATACTGAAGTGAGTCAGAGGCGTTTACTGGTTTGAGATCCAGCTCCACAGCACCCTCAGCTGATCTCTGACCTTGCACTAAGACATTTTAGCTGAGTTGGGAAATTCTCTCTCTTTTTTTTTTTTTTGGTTTTATTTGCCAGTGAAGAGAAGCAACTCTGAATGCTAAGTTCTGAGGAGAACCAGCTGGCAGGTAAGGGAGAGAGAACACCACCACAGCTACTGGGTAGGTCTCCATGGGCAGCTATGGAAACACAGCCTGAGACACCAAATGTGATAATAGCTTGACAGACACTACTTTTTAAGTCAAACCCTTGTAATTATCCCTATGTTGTTATGGAAGGATGGGATGGTTTCCCCTTATATAGACAATAAGTCTTCTTGTTCATCTGGTAAGACATCTGTTGGGACAGTCATATAAAAGTAAGTAGACCTTGCATCTTGTACAGTTACTAGATCTTTATGTTTACATCCTAACAACATTACATAGGGCCTTCTGATAATACTGTAATTAAATAGCAACAGACACCCCCTCCTCAAAATCTCCCAAACCCCAGCAATTGCTCCTTCAGAAAGGTGTTTGTATTGTCGTAGCAATTCTCTCAGTGGTTTTGAGAGTCAACTCAGCTGCTTCATCCCTGCTGATCCTCTTTGTGGGACAGCCCTATCTGCATTCCTGAGAGATTTCAAGTTCTCTGAAGGGAAGAGAATTAAAAATAAATAAATAAATAAATAAATAAAATCTTCAAATAGAAAATGTAAGCAGATGCACTATGCTTAGAAAAAGAGAAAAGAAAATAATATTGTCTCCTTGGGCTTTTTGTCCCCTAGAAATTTCAGAGGGCAGCAGGGGCAGGTTCTTTTCTTTATACCATGGCTTGTGTCACACACTCAGCCTCTGCTGAGATCAAAGACATGTGGTTTCTATTACTGTATCTCAAAGAGAAGTTCACTGATAAAGAAGTCTCCACCCTAATGATTAAACCCTATTTGGATTTGAATACCTGAGTGCAGGCCTTCAGCCGGCAGGCCAGGATTAGGAGGTCCTTGACTCCAGTGCCCATTTGCTAATCAGGCTGCAGATCACCTTTGTCTGTCTGTGCAATGTTATGTCATTTGGTTTTCACAGCCATTCACTCATCCCAGGGCCTTCCTTTTCTTCTAGGGCTGCTGGGAAATGAAACCAAGGTTAATCCATCCTAAATATCTACACATGAACTGAGCAAATAAATAAGGAAATTCTATAGAGCAACCATTTATTAACTGCTCAAAATTAATCAGTGCCTGAAAAGATCTTGAAATCTGAAATTTACTTAGGATTAGTTCATGGAGCTGAGTAACAGATAACTGAACCAGAGAAATAATTAAACTGAAGGCTAATGAGGAGAGGCCGATTTATGTATTTATTTATTTATTCATGTATTTCTTGTTTTAGCTGCCATTTTCTTTCAGTAAATAATGCTAAGGGCTTCATGCTGGTTGCAGCAACCAAGGATTGACAACTGTATCCACAGGAGGCTCTTTTCATTAGGGAGACCATGGAGGAGTAAATAGTTTAGAGGGAAAGGTATTTTGAAATTAGAGTGAAGATCACCCAGAGACAGAGATTTGTGATAGAGGCTCTATTTTCAGACCTTAAAGGGAGAACATTTGCCTGACAGCTCCTTTAGTTTTTCTCCCCAGTTATGTATGTTTGTCTGGTAGAAGATACCACTGCTCCTCATAAACTTTCTGTTGTTAAATCTGTATCTCTCCTATATTACTACCATTAAATATACCAAGGCAGGAGATTTTGATTGATGAGAGAGAAAAATGAATTTAGAAAGCTAGTCTAGAGAGTGCAGCCTGAAAACCTGAGCATTCAGTTATGTGAGTAAATGTTCTACTTTTTTTAGATATAATTCTGTCAGATATTGCCATCCTTCCTTACACTGAGTAGTATTTTTCTTCCTGATATTCCATGAAGATGGAATAGAAGTATTCAGTTTACAGAAATGCAGAATGGCTGAGGTTTGCAGGGCTTTCTGGGTCCAGCTGGCCCAACCCCTGCTCCAGCAGGGACACCCAGGGCAGGGTGCCCAGGCCCATGTGGATGCAGCTTCTGGAGATCATCTTGGAGGACACTCCACAGCCTTTGGGCAGCCTGTGCTCCATCACCTGCACAGCATAGAAGTGCTGCCTGATGTTCAGATAGCAACTCCTATGCTCTAGTTTGTGCCCACTGCCTCTTGTCCTGGCTCTGGGCACCACTGAGAAAAGTAGTTCTGTTCTTTCTCTTGGATAAGTTGATGCTGTACCCAGGGAAAATAATGACATATCCGTAATCAATAATTAAATCTTTAAAGACAAGAATCTGCCCACATTGCTTATCCTGAGTCCTACAACACATCCTGTTGATTTCAGTGCAGTTCTAATGGTATATCTCAGTGTTAGCAGGACTGTCAAAGGTGGCCAATATAAACAGGCCACCCATTCAACTCTTTGGTGAATTATCTTTCAGGATGATATGTAAAAATGTTTTGTTTGGGAATGTGCTATTAAAAAATGGACTTGGGATGGAAGGGCCTTTGCCCTGATGTGTGGCAGACTGAGGAAAAAAACCTTATCCAAAATCCTAGCTCCTGCAAGGGCTGCTGCAGGTGTATGTTCATGGCTTTGAGTGGCACCTCTTGCCTGGGTGAGCCCACAACTCCCATGCTTTCTGCGGCCCTTGCTCAGCAGCCCCTTTCACAGTCAGGGGATTTCTCAACTGGTATTGAGAAAATGAGAGAAAGTTACCGATTTGCCTTCTGCCCTACCTCAGCTTTCCATTTTCCTCCTTTCCAAGAATAAACATCCAAAAGGAACAGCAAATTTGGTTCAGACTTTTTAAAACCAGTCCTACTGATGTGCCCCCTTTTTTTTTAAGGCCTAACATTTCCGGACAAGATAAAAGATTTAATCTCTAAACCTACTAATTGATCACAAAGCATGTCTAGGCCAGCAGAGTGTGTCCCATGACCATAACAAAGCAGCCTTTTATCAACACTCCGGCACCACCAGGCACCCTCTAGTATGACTTGGACAAGCTCTGGGGCACTGCAGTGTTGCCCGCTGCTCAGGTCAGCTCAGCTCCTTGGCATTTTCTCACTGGTGGCTTTACTTATCCCACTGCTACAACTGGAGATTACAGTGCAAAGTGAATTTTCCATTTACATGAATAATTTATGTCTCAAAGTACTCAACGAATGCTGCCAAACACTAGCTATGCAGAGCAATTCAAAAGCTGGAAGACATGTGGCAAGTTCATAATCTTAATCATATCAAATCCTGGTGATCATAACCACTAATCCAGTCATAATGCACAAAAGGCCATGAAATCAAGGCAATTGAAAAACCAAGGAAAAGTAGTTAATATTCTGGTTTAGAGCCTTGAAATGGCAATACCGAATAGCTATAGCAGTTATAATTATAGTGAGCCTTGTAGAGAGAATCCCACTGCTTTTACTCCAAAATGAGACTCCAAATATGCAGTCGTTTTCATAGTTTTACATACACGTTGTTTCACACCTGTCCCTATAATTCAGCATCCTGAATTTAAAGCATTAACTGAGTGTTTTGATTTAGAAGCCATAAAGGGAGTCACATTTAAAGCCTGCAACATGACATGGGATAGAAGTTTGTTTTCCTGTCCTCTTATTCTGCTGGCATGCAAAATGATCTCAAAATGCACTATATTCCATTTCCTGTGGTTTAACCTGGTAAGTCAGATTGTTTAGGTAGGATTTTATTCAGTAATGCCTTTCAGAAAATCATCCTGTACAGTCTTCTCTTTGTTAAAATGGAATCTGTGCTCTCTTATGTTGTTTTCTTTCCTAACTCATCGCTACCTTTTGTACAAAAGCATCATGGAAGCAATACTCTATTAGAGCAATTTTACTGTCAGGACACTGGCTTGGTCCAGTTCCTATTAATAGCAAACAAGAGGCTTACAGTGACTTCCCATTGATTTCCCACATGGCAAGGAAAATACCTATTATTTTCTTTTATGTTTTATTATCTGCAATATTTATTATTTGGCAATAAAACAATAATATTTATTTTAATAGTTATTGTTATTTTATGCTACAGTTTATGCTGCAGTACTGCATTCAGGTTGACTCTAATGTAATGTAAACCCCCATGTCTAGGTCAGAGCATGCCAGGAGCTACCCCAAGTCAGAGGCACTTCTGCGGGGATGGGCCAGGCCAGAGGTACATCTGTGGGAACAGGCCAGGCTGGGGCTGGTCCACAGGGTCCCTGTTATGAGCAGTTGCCCCAGGCTACAGCGACCAAACCTCTGGCAGCAAGGATGCTCTCAGGCCCTTACAACAGCCTCACCATTACATGTTCTGAGCAATTCATGAATTGCTTCACACAGACTATGCTCTTATTACTTTACAGCAAAGAGAACGACAATACAAATAGATGAAAGTCCTAAGCATCCATCAGTTTGGGGTGAACACAATTTTCCAGGTACTATCAGCTCTGCCTTTCTGTCTGGGCTGTTACTTTAACTGTACCTGGAGCAGCTCTTTGTGTCTACATCTGGCTGGCAGGAAGCTGCCCAACTGTGCTGTTAAAGCTTTCAGCCTCCAAAGCCAGCAGCCTGCACTGCACTGCTGGCCAGGAGTGCTGCCTGGGTACCAGCCTCTCAGCTGTGCCTGTGGAGTTGTGGAAAGGCTGGTCTGGGCCCAGACTGTGCTGGTCATTCAACAGCATCAAATGCTGATATGCAGCACTCAGAGATTTCCCAGCAATAGTGGTTTTGTTAGCACATGGAGTATGGAGCGTCTGTAGCTGCATCAGAGCTGAGTGCTGAAACGGGACATGAGAAACAGCTGAGATCCATAGGGGTCATTTTGGGTGCCACAATTGTTTTCCATGTCCTGCACTCTGTCTCATCTTCCAGCATACCCATTGCCTGCTGTGAGAGCTGGGGCAGGAGCAACCATCTTTGTCAGTACATCCTAATATATTCCTAGAGAAAACTTAGCTGTTGCCCACATTGAAAGTTGTACCAAAGAAGGAAAAATGACAAAAAGCCTGTATGATAAAGCACATTGACAAGGACATCAAGATCACCTAGGTCAAGTCTATTAATGGTAGTAACAATATGGAATGATTGAGACTTTCAGGATCATGATGAAACCCCAAGATGATTGCTAAAATTTGCGTCTGGAATTCCAGAACTAAAAACTCCAGCTAACATACTCACTGGAGATGCATTACAGTTACTGTAAGCATTTAAATGTAATCAAATATTTGCCTGATTTTATCATCTTGTTCTACCAGTTTATCGCTCCAGATACATTCCTGTGTGCTGCTTTCCAGCGAGGTCCCTGCAGTGCTGTCTCTCATCAATATGCAAACCTATCCTTAAAGAAGTGCCCTGCTTCAGGACTAGCAGACATTTTGTGTACTTCCTCCTTATGGAAGTTTTACACTCTGATACTTGCTGCATTAAATGCATTAAATCCTCAGGGTTCCTTAAGTGTTCATTTTCTCACTGGAAATACTGAGTTACTGCAGCCAAAGCACAGGATTCCTTCTGAGCAGCAATTTTGATTCCTTAGAACTGAACTTTAGCCTTTGATGTACCCAAGACCTTGAGAGGAATTGTTTTACTGAAAACCTTAGTTCTTGTTTCTCTGATTAGATTGTTCACCTTATTTGCTCTCCTTACAGCAGTACACTACTGTGTATATTAAATAAATAAATTTCAAACTCTGACTCAAGCCCCCAAATGCCAGGAGTTTCTAGCAACAGAGAAGCGGTCGAACTGATGCCAAGCCGTGCTGCTGGGAGGCAAGAGCTCTGTTATGCATAAATGGGGCTTTTAAAATGCCAAAATAACACTGCCTTGACCTAGGCCCCTAGTAGACAAAGTGCTTGTGGATTCCTCCCTGTTGCATACTGATGAAAAAGAGAGTATGAACTAGAAAACTATGGACATACAGCAAAGTAAAGCATAAGGGAGTTCAGCTTGCAGAATAGCAGGAAATAAAAAGGAGTCTTTAAATTACTTTCTTTGTCCCCATTTACCTCCATGCAGAGGGCTGCTGTTCCTGGTAGCTATAAAGCATGCATCATTCCTGTGCCTGAGAGCTGCATGCGGCAGTTCTGAGATCATTGTGTTACTATCCCAGTTAACTGCAAATAAGCAGTTAAGAGCTGTGCATGAGAGATGCTGCTCATTAACTCGTAGTCTGTGAAGCTTCAAAGGATGTCTGTATGATAGAAGTCCTCCTTTCTTGACCTTTCCCCAGATCTACCTCCTGAATTTGTAAAAATGCTGAGGATCAGACTTTAGGTGCTGGGTAGTTCATGAAACTGCTTCTGGTGTAGCTTGGCTTACACAACCAGTTGCCCTACAGCACACTCAGGAAATGGAAAATCAGTTAGAAGTCAGCTCTGATAAACCCCTGATCTCTCCCTGGTACCTGCATGGAGCAGGTAAAGCCCTGTGGGAGGATTTTATACCAAGACTCAGTGAACAACATGGTCTTCCAGCATCTAACATGGCTTATTCTGTGTGATCTTAGCTAAACAGAAGAGAATCACAGGGTCTGGAAGGGACCTCTGGAGATCATCTAGTCCAGCCCTCCCACTACAGCAGCTTCTCTACAGTAGGTTGCACAGGAAAGTATCCAGATGGTTTTTGAATATCTCTAGAGAAGCAGATTCCACAGCCTCCCTGGGTGGCTTGTTCCCATGCTCTGTAAATCTCAACGTAAAGATGTTCTTTCTTGTGTTCATATGGAAGTTATGTTCCAGTTCATGCCCACTGCCTCTTGTTCTGTTCCTGGGAACCACTGAAAAGAGCATGTCTGCCCTCAACACCCACCCTTTTTTATAAGCATTAATAAGATCTGTTCTCAGTGTTCTCCAGGCTGAACAGTCCCAGGTGTTTCAGCTTTTCCTTAAGGGAGATACACCTCTAATTATCTTTGGCGCCCTCCACTGAACTCTCTAGAAGCTCCTGTCTTTCTTTAATGGAGGGGTCCAGAGGTGGACACAGTACTTCAGGTGTGGCCTCACCAGGGCAGAGCAGAGTGGGAGGATTACCTCCCCTGAGGCCACCTGCTGGCCACACTCTTTTTAATGTGCTTCAGGATACCAAGGACCTTCTTGGGCACAAAGGCAACTGCTGGCTCATGGTCAACCTGCTGGCCACCTGGACACTCAGGTCCTTCTTCACAGAGCTCCTTTAAGGCATGCCAGCACCTAACCTGTACAGATGCACACAGTTATTCCTCCCATGCGTAGGACTCTACACCTGCCCCTAGTGAACCTCATAAGGTTCCTCTCAGCCCAACTTTCAAGACTGTCTAGGTCTTACTGAATGGCAGCACAGCCTTTTGTAGCATCTGTGACTCCTCTCAGCTTTGGATCATCGGAAGGATCTGCTATTTGTATTTGAACAGCATATCAGAAAGTAGGAAGGTAAAAGAACCCACTTGGCTCAAATGCTTGGTAGTTCCAAATTAGGAGTAAAGTGGATCTTATGAACACATTTTACAGGACACATAACACTCATCTCAGTGCTACTTGTAACTAAAGAAAAAATGACCAAGAAATGAAATGGTGAGCCACATCCACCCCCAGCACCACCTGATCAAAATTCAACGTGATCAATGTCTTCAATGCCAGGGCATATAATGGCGTGATCTTCACAGAAAGCAGCCAGGAGGCACTTAGGTTTTCAATGCAAAGGTCCCGTATCCATGTTGAAGTTGTATATGCTTGATGACCATCAGTCTGACTTTTAAAATCAAGCTGAGGAACAAACATGCAAATCCTTCAGAACAAAGTAGGATGTCTGCTAAAAACAGATGCTCTAGGAAATAATTAGGTGGCAGCAGTACAATCAAGTCAGCTCTGTGGCTGACTCACAGCCTGGAAAATGGGAGAAAGGTTAGGTTTTGTGGGCTGACTGACTTCCAAACTAAACTACATCAGCAGCTCACATTACATGAAATGTACCTACAGATTAGGTTTCATATAGTTCCCTTGTACTGAAAATACTATTTTCAGTACTGATAATACATTTGGGAATACATATGGGGAAAAATGACACCATTACTGCGTTAAAAAAAACCCACAAAAATCCAACCTTTATTTTTCACAATATGTTTCAAGTACATGCAGAACATATTTACATTTGTCCTTAAGGCAAACAGAAATTGGGTTCTTATTCCTGAGTTGCTAAGCACCAGTAGAAACAGCAAATAAAAGCCTGGGAAATGTCGCTCCCTTTGAAACAGCAGCTGCCTCTTATGCAAAATATTTCTGCTTTCACCTCACATTTCTTTTAATGAGCTATTTATACTAAAAATTCCTGTTGCTTTTTTGAGCAGTTTCTTCAGATTCCAATCTCTTCTCAGAAACATCATGCCAAGATGCAACAACTTTTCATGTTTGTTATTTACCTTACACAGTGTTTACTGACAGACAATGCAGCAGTTCTTCTGTCTCTTCTGGCACACACATAGAGGTCTGCTCTTCAGTTACCGTAACAGTTCTGTAATCCCCAAACACAGAAAAACCGAACACCATCACCTTATGTCTCCAGAAGTCTGTGGCTTCTATAGCACTAAAAGAGGCACCTTGACCACGCAACATTTGCAATGAGCTAGGCTATCAAAACCACTATCTCCAATAGGCACTTTTCTCCCATGACCTTTAGGAGGACGACAGGGCATGACCCCAAAAACACACAGTAAATGTTGGCCCCATGGCAAGGGGGTTGAAACTAGATGATCTTTGAGGTCCTTTTCAACACAGGCCATTCTATGATTCAGTCTGTGATTCTATGATTATGAACTAAGCACCAAGGAAAACACATTGAGTGAACCCAGACATAAAGAGGATCTCATACAGCATCTCACATCCCACTGTAGCTCTTCAGAAATCTGACTCCTTCTGGTAAGGCACCTCCCAGTGGAAGGTTGGAAGGTTACCCCCAAAGTAAGATGACTCCAGAAGGCTCGAAAAAAGAATGGTTGTGATTTTGTACCTGGTGACACCTCTGTACAAGGGCCTGCTGCAAGCAGCATGGATAGCTGCAGTGTTGTGTATTTATCCTCACTTAATTTTCTGCAATGTCACCTGCATGCAGCTGTGTATCTAAGATCAGCGCTGCTGCTTATCTAATCAGTATGTCCTCTGAGAATATGTATATTTTCAATGATTACTTCAGAAATAAAATGCTAGAAAGCTTATACAATTTCAGACAGTCTTAAAAAGTTTCTCCCTGTAAATCCCAACTCTGTTTTACAAAGAGACTCCACTGTATTGAGATAAAAATGTCGTGACTCTAGAAAGTGATTGTTCACCTAGTGGTTGTTAAGCTACTACACTTGGGAAGTTTTGTCCTACTACACTGGTTACTTTAAAAATCTCTAGGACGCTGACACTTGCCTGCTTCTTCCCTCCTGCATACGTTTTTCAGACCTGGATGGAGCTCAGGCTCTTCTGCCCTCACAAAGGAGAAAAGAAATGCATCCATTCAGGCTGTATCTCTGCTCCTCACTAGCTGAGGTCACAGAAGCTCATGAGCTTCCCCAGACATCTCATCAAGGTGAAATATTCCAGAGGAAGTCCTCTTAATACTTCTTAAATTCAAGATGGTTCAACAGCCCCGGAGAGCAGAGAGCAGACACTGTACATCACTGATGTACTCTGTGTCCCAGCTTGTTTGCAGTAGTAGCTTGTACTCATTTGATTTCTGATTTGAAGAATTAGTTCCACCTGCTCTTTCAAGGGTTGTCAGAGACTGAATCCTTTTGTGCAGAGGGGAGAAGCTATGAGCAGAAATATGCTTCTGGAGAATTCGGAGGTGCTGCTTCTAGAGTCACCACATTTCCACATGCACAGTAAAAGACACTGCTCCTTCTTACAGTGCAGATGAAATAGATTACATCCACTTTATTTATAAAAATTTTGTACACCTGAAATATTACAAACATTTACAGCTTTCCTGCTTTCTTCTGACTTCTGAAAAGACCAAGCGATACAATTACACTGCTGTCTCCTTTGATTCTGATGTTTGTAGTGGCTTGAAGTTCAGTATCTCTTTATATGTAACACCTGGAAAAAACAACAACAACACAAAACAACAAAATAAAGAGCGCTGCTGGTCTGGCCAGAAGAGGAGCTGCAGACATAAGCCAGGCGCAATCCCCAGCATGGTTAGGTTCTGATCAAGGTGAGGAAGACAGAGACCTCTTCAGGCAGAAAAGAGAGAAAGAGTACAAAAAGTAAAGGAATCAGAGATCGCTTTACCACTGTTTTGCCACTTCAGATTTGAAGAAGTAGCCCAATACAAAAATGTTGTAGGTGTTTTCAAAGGGGTGTAAGCATTGACATTATAATATAGTGGAAAATATGCCCAGAAAGTGCTCCTAAGTACAGCAGAATTACAAATCAAGACTTTACTTCATTTACGAGTCAGAATACAAGACTCTGACGTAAGACAAAAAACAGATTCAGATTTTAATTTCTTCTGAGAGAGACAGGCTTTCTCAGAAAGAGAAAACATATCTAACTGAAAATTAAGGCCAGCAATAGCTTTAAGGCCTATAAAGCCAACAGCTAAGGAATCTGTTGCCCTGTCCTATCCACTGTAACAAACATGTTTCTTTCTTATATTGCAGGAGATAAAAAAGATGTATGAAGAAGATGGGAGCCACTGTTAGGAGGAAGAGAAGAAAACCTTTGAAGATATTTTCAGGAGGATTTGATAAAGGGAACACTGACCAACAGTGTTTCTCTATTTTACTGCTGTCCACTTATTCTTTTCCATTAAAAGCAGTGACAGCCATCAGCAAAGGAGAATATTTTCATTTGGCGATGGCCTTTCTAACTACCTATTATGAAAACATCACAAAACTAAACTCACGCTTCCACTCATCCAGGGTTAGATCCATGTTATCAAATGTCTCATAATATTTCTCAGCCTCAATTTCTTCCTCAGGATCGTGAATTGGTTCAAAGTAAGGATGCATCAAAGCCTCAGCTGCCGTGACTCGCTCCTCCGCATCCAGCACCAGCATGTTCTCCAAAAGATTTACAGCTATGGAACAGAAAATAAACATTGTATTGAAATCAAGCCACCAATTCCAACTTATTCAAAGTAATGTTGCACTGAAGATGCTTTGAAGATAGTACAGATTTACAAAGCAGAATCATTGGTTGTTCATTATACAGCCAGTGGGGCCCTACTGCACAACAAAACAGAGTGCTGTGAACAAGCTGGGATGTGTACCAAGCAATGCAGATATGCTCCTTAAATTCCACATGCAATAAAGCCACATCACCTCAGCTATGACTTCTGAGCTTCTGACTCCAGGTCCACTGCATTTAGGAACTTCCCAGTGTCTGCCCTCATTGCCAGCACTGTGTTGTGGTTCCAAGGCACATCATGACTTGGCAGGGGCAGAATGAGCAGATGGGTGTAGAGCTACTGAAAATTGTTTGTTACGTGACTAATTCCATGCCCTCAGCATTGGCAGCACATTTTCAAGTTCACCAAGATATCCATGCTCTCAATGTCAGCACTAGCTTTATCTGCAACATGTTCTGACCTCACCAAAACAATCCACGAAATCCATGAACATCTTCAACGTTCCACACCAGTGGATTTTGATCAGGTCCTCTGTGAGACTATCAAAATACACCAGTATAAACAGACATGATTCTACTATGTTCTTAAAAGTATCTCGTAAGAAAATTTCTGAGTTGGAACACCAGAAAGGATGAAGGGCCAGCAGCATGGGAAAAGATGCTGCAATGCCTGCTTGGCACATTATGGATTCATAACATTATAGAATCATTTAGATTGGAAAAGAACATTGAAATCTTTAAGTCCAACCATGCACCTAACACTACAAGTCTCTCTAACCTTCTCTCTCAGACCAAGAGCAGTTGTTCTTCACATAAGGAACAGGCAGATGGCCAAAGAAGTGATAGGAAGAAATTTAAGTAGAGATCTGTAGACTTTTCTGCAGCTGGGACAGCTAGTGAGTTAGCCATTGGGCCGCAGATAATAATCCTACTGTATCTTAACATACCATTTTAACTGCTTAAATACAGAAGACTCAATTATCCCAATTTATATTCTAAGAAAGCCTGGCTTTATGAGTCAGGTCACTGGGGAATGGATGAAGCTGGGCAGAGCCATCTCAGAGCTCTTATTGCCTCAGGTCACGTCACAGTTATGCACACTTGGTATGTTCTTCTAGCTGTTTATACCCATCAAATACAAGCCAGATCTTTGCAGGAATGCACAGATGTTTCTCAGGATGCATTCATTCCATGTCTAAAATGTCAGCTTTCTATTTGCTTGCATTTCTGCTGTACATCAAAAGGACCTTTCAGAATTATATTTAAAATACAGTGCACAGAAAACTATTAAATATATTTAAATCCCCAGGGCTCTTGAGAAAGTTGCTTCAGTAAAACCATTAAGCATGGTCTGGATCAGAGCCTAAAGCATAAAATACTTCTTTTTGACTCTTTTGAATCATCTGATTCCTGGCAGGGTCTAAACTTGGCACAGGTCAGCCACTAGAATCAAAGATCTGAGTTACGGAACGCAAGAGGCAGAGCAGCGTGAGAATCACCACATAACTTATCACATGACTGATACTGCTGCTGGCTCAGTGCTAACAAAACAACAACAGAAATGGTACACGTCCACACAAACAGCCTTACCCAAAGGACTCGCGTGCTTCAAGACGGATGCAAAATCCTTTTTCTGGACCTTTGGAAGGCTTTTGATATAGTTTTTTGCCTTAAAAGAAACATGAATATTAAATTAGAACTTTGCTTCCTTTGTAATGTGCTTACTAAGTAACTTACTGATGCTTTGAGAGTACCTTGTACAAATGGAATTTTTTTTTTGCTATAAGACCTGGTTACGTTCACCTTCTTGTTGAAAGGAACAGTTTCTTTTAAATTGAACCTTAAAATTCTGATTAAGAAATTAAATGTAAAACTTTGATACCTAATCAACATCTAATATGTATTCATAATTTTAAAGAATGTCATTCTGAAATTTACAGAAATCTCTAGAAGTGCATATTTTACAGTAATTCTTTAGTATTTAAATTGTACTAATTTTAGTACGTAACTGATGATTCATTTTAGGTTCTTTATCATAGGGACTTCCGGATTCTCAAAAAGATCACATGAAAATAGGAAGTCAGAGACACCTACAGAATGAATGGGTTGTCTGAAGAGCTTCATATTTTCAGTACGTTCCCAGCAAAGGAAGCAATGTATCAGCTCAGCTGTTTTAAAGTATTTAAATATATCCATTTTTTTCAGTGTCCTAATCATTTTGTTTCCCCTTAACGTCCAGTAATTATTCTGGCTGTGAAACCTCATAAGTAGGCAGAGATGTGCTATTGGGGGTCATTTCAGCAGCCAACACACATGATCTCAGGCAGTCTAAGAAGTGAGAACGGCCTAAGTAAAAGCAGGGCACACAAAACGGTCTGACAAAGCAGAATACTCACTTCCTGACTCTTCAGTTTTTGCACAAAATCTTGACTTGGTGTACCCGTTATTTTCATTATTTCTTTGAGTTGATCTAGATCTGAATGCCAGAAATAGGAACCAAGTCTTTCACCATAGGATAAAAATTATGTGTTTCTTTGCTATTGGAGAATAAAGCAAAACCAACAATGTGGTAACTGAACAGAAGATGTATGAAAGATGAGCTGTCAAACATACAGAACTGTAAAGAAAACAAGTGAAGAATTCTTGCTGTATTCTTTTATCACTGCACTCTACTGTCTGTTACAACTACTCGGGCCAACAAAGTATCACCTAAGGTTGAAGTATGGCTAAATCTTAACTACTTTCTTAAATTTTCAGCAATGAAATGATATGACCAAATATCTTCTGCACATCTAAAATATTTTACTCTGTATTATTTACATGATATTTTTTACAAAAGCCTCAAAAAGCGTGAAATGGACTGGCATGTGCTCGTAAGTTCATATATCACACCAGAATTTTCTGTGCTGGAGTTGTGGAACCTATTGCTACTATATATATATATATATATATATATAGTAGCAATATATATATATTTATATATACACACACACACAAATATTTATCTTTTGTATTGTCACTGAAACTTGTAGCTGATGATTTGAGGCATCATTCAATGGATATCCTACTCTCTATTGAAAAAGTTCGGTAATATGAGTTTTAATTTGCTGATGTACAAAAGTGATACAAATATCAAATAACTAATTAAATACAAAGATGATAGTCATATCATAGCTATATTTTTCAATTTACACTCATCAGATTTTCAGCACACTCACTGCATCACATAAGCACCTCTCATCATTTTCTGATGTTGGTTTCATTAATGCACTGAGAAAGGATACGGTCGTTTCCCCTGAACAGAGGCCTCCCCATTATCATTTCAGCCATTATACAGCCCACAGACCAGATGTCAACTGAAAAGATGATAAAGTAGCATTAAATTACTGAATATTTGTTCATCCAAATGTAGATAAAGTTTAATTTAAAATATATTTTAAAGAGGACTAAAATTTACCTTTGTAATCTGTTATAATATACATGGGTGCCTTGCAGACTATGATTATCAATATAGAAAAACTGCTAGCATTTCTGATTGACAAAAAGAAGATAATCTGGTATTGGGCAGAATCAGTTTCTCAGTAACAAACAGATGCATGTGAGAAGTAATTCTGCTATGCTTTCAAAAAACTCTATGGTTATTCTGGCATAACTTAAATTCTCTCATTCTGCCACTTACCCTGTCTGTTACAACAAGCACGTCCTTGCAGAAAGATTAGTCAGGAAGAACACAAATACGTAGAGCAGGTTTGTTCCAATTGTTTTGGAACAATTGAACAATTTGAATTTTAGAAAATACACACAAAAAACCCCACCCCATGAACTAAACAAAAACCACACCCCAAAAGATTACCTGAAACCTACAAGAAAGATTTTCATCAATATATTATCATTTCCACCTCCAATGTCTCACTCACTTCAGAAACACAGACTTGCCTGATTCGGTGAATGCTTCAGCTGTATTAAGACTTTTCCAAAGAGATGCTGACCTGTTTGTGTGTAATGCATCCAATTAAGGATGACCTCTGGGGCTCTGTACCACCTTGTAACCACGTAACCTGTCATCTCACTGTCCGTATGCCTGGCCATTCCAAAATCCAGGATCTGTAGTGGAAGCACAAAGTACACCCAGACAGTTATCTATTTCATACAGATTTAACAAACACAGGAAATAAAAGACTCAGAGCATCCTGCAGAGATTGAGTTATTTTTGCATCTTTTTCTCATTGAAGGGTCTTGCTCTCATTTTATGAATCAAGACAGAAGTAGCAAGGAGGTTTACAATTTTTTTCCATATTAGATAAACACCTTTATATCAGCACTTAAAGCTGTAAAGCCGGTAGAGAAAACAATAAATATTCAATTAATGGTTAAAGAGATACTAGTCCCATTCAATCCTGGGTGTGGAACAACTACCATATCTTTTTAGAGTTAGAAGAAAAGCACCCAGCTTACATGGTGTCCACTGTTCTGACATCCAAGGTGGCACAATTATTCAAGAGTGTGTTCCAAGAATATTCTGAAGTAAGAAGATATCATCATCTTTTTTTTTTTTTTCTTTTTTTTTTTTTTAATATGAATAACTCATAGAAGGGAAAACTTCCTCTACGTTATGTGAAAGTCTGGAACAAGCAGAGGGAGTTACTATTATTTAGTCCCACTGATTTCCACCCTACTGCTTCAACCACAAAACAAGCCTTGGTAAGAAATGCAAGGCTAGTACAATTTTTTTAAAGGATTATGTACAATTCAGCTAATTTCTAAGAATCTCCTCTAAGAAGAGGAGGGTCATGGGTGACCCTATCATTCTCTTCAACTGCCTGAAGGGAGGTTGTGGTGAGATGGGGGTTGGCCTCTTCTCCCACATAACTAGTGATAGGATGAGAGGGAATGGTCTCAAGCTGCACCACGGGAGACTGAGGTTGGATGTTAGGAAATACTTGTCTCTGAGAGAGTGGTCAGTGCTGGAATGGGTGTCCCTGGAGGTGTTCAAGAAACATCTGATGTACTGAGGAACAGGATCTTTTCCAACCTTGGTGATTCTATGATTCTAAGACACTCTTGCTACTGCAACGCGTACAGCAACAAGACTGAAAATAAATGTTACAGCCTTTTTTGTTGATCTCTATGAAATTCGCTCACATGAGGGCCCACCTGCATGGACAGTCAAAAGATGGTGCCAACAGATGTGGCCAACAGTCAGTTCACAGTTTATCAAGAAATCCACGCTATGAACAAGAAGCAGGGGGCCTTGGCAGAGAAGCCTGCTCAGATCATCCTTTGCAGACACTTGAATAGGTAGCTTCATGTGAAGGGCCACCACTCTCCATGTGAATCTGGCTTCATAGATATACTGACACAGCAGAAGTTTTTACTAGGAGCACCCATGCATTACTATAGCAAGATTGATATATTTGTAATGCTTTCACTGTAGTTAAACATCTTAAAATATTTCACTTTAAGCAGGACAATTTCATTATTCCCTGGTGCTAATAGAAAGGGAAACTGTAATTTCATTCATAGACAAAGAATATAAAATGCCAGGGCTTCTCTTTATGTCCACACTAGAAGCATTATTTCCATAACTTCCCCATAACTGTTGATTACCTACAAATTTGGAATGGACTAAGAAGCAATGAGAGAGTTTTATTCTTACCAATAAAACGCAATGCTTAAGCCCAAAGTTACCCCTCAAAACCGGTCTCAAAATATTTGCAATTGCAATACATTTTTATATACAGCTTTCAAATTTAGTGTATACAGGGAACACACACTATGTCTTCCTTTAATGCTGGGAGGGAGAGGAGGGTGAGGGAAATCAGTGCATTATGCAGCAGGTCAAAAGCCACTGTTGGTACTGTCTGGCACAGATTTGTAGGCCTCTTTCTTTCAAAAGGCAGTGACATCAGGTCTTGGAGAAGGGATGGAATTTGGACTTGTAGTTTTCTAAAGGCAGAAAATGAAAGCAAGAATTTTTATGTGTTATTCATTAACTTTATGGTTTCTTGTCATTGAAACGTTCATTAGGCTCATGATCGAATGGAGCTTAGCATTAATTAACACAGTACCAATGCAACAACAATTTTCATATAAAAATATTATTCTCATACTGTGCCTGATCTTCTAGTTTTATACTAGAACTTCAAAAGATATTTTCAAAGTGAGTTGAAAACCAATTTTATAATGCAGGAATTATGAAAGAGAGCAAATGCCCCATGGCTCAAGAATAAGCTCCCTTTCTATTTAGCAAACTTAGTTTTCTTCCTTGCTTCAGTAACTGTAACAAAAATAATTTGTATCTTCAAGACAACAGGAAGGGCAGTGACTCCCCCTGTGGCACCCTCCACTGTCACTTCTCTGATTCCTATGCAGCAGTTGAAAGAATCAGACAAGGCAGCCGGAAAGCACGCTCTGAGAAATAGGGCTGATTACTTATTAACAATTATTAATTCAAGGAAGCCACACAGCTGCTAGAGCTGAGGCAAGGGAAGCTGCTGAGACACACAAGGGGGAAAAAACGTGGGATGAGCCCTGTCAGAACTGCCTTGTGCCACAGTACGATGGCGTTAGACGTGTGCTCACAGGGCAAGGCACATCCACTGCGTTACACCCGGAATGCACAGGCAGTGAAAGGCAGTTCGGTTGGTTCAGTGTTCGTGAGATCACAGCTAAATCCCTGCTCTCATAGTTTAATGTACATTTCTCAACATCTGATAGTTTGCTTTCTGTCCATATGCTGGAGTAGCCTTTGGACGACCAGTATCTACTGGTTTCAAATTAGCACACTTCTGTATGCGATATCAGAACTTAGCATAAAACTAGGGATAACATAATTTTGCCCTGAGAATCAAGAAAGAAAACTTAAACTTAGTACTACATTTTCTCCTACTCATTTAACAAAATGGTGTTCTGGTATCAAATTATTTACTTCAGCTTATGTAAAAGCTTAAAAATGTCCATGGCAACAGAAAAATAAGTTGCGTTAGGTAAGGAAATAGAGCAATTTATTGTGAATAAAGTGAAAAGTATGTCTGTGAATATATATAGTGAAAGAATATCTTGGATCTGGACTGAGTCTCAAAATCTCATTATACAGGTAGGGGGGGTGGAGGGAGAACATGTCCAACTGGTTTACCTAGATTCTTTTTTTCCCCCACTATCATACTGGGACTCACTCACAGTTTGGCCTCACACAAGCCAGAAAGAAACAATGGCTTTCTTTCTTAAACAGGGAAATCCTGAAAAGACATGGCCTTGAACATCCAGGTCTCCTGTACTCAGTCTCCAAAGAGCAAGAAATTGCATTGCAACAGCTACATGCTGTATATAATGCAGAATATAATCCATATGTTACATGCTAAAAAACTATTTTTGCAGTCCTGCATCAACTTTTATTGCGTTTAATTATGGGACTGCTTTACAACCTTTGATCTTCTGTATCTCCCAGTTGTAGACTTAGACTTACTGTATTTATTCAAAGCTGGAATTCTCACGTGACTGAACTGCTTCCATAAAGGCTTATATCTTTTCAGGGAGACGGCCTTGGCCATAAGATCCAAGAGTCCTTACATATCAGGGTACAAATGTCCCATTCAAATGTACTGTTGTTTTGTCAAGATGTACATACCAGCCATGGCAGCACAGGATAGAAAACGTAGCTTGAGTTTGTAATTAACTGAAAGTCCTGGCTTGCCTCTCAGACTTCTACAGCTAAGAGAAGACAGGTAACGAAGAAGAGGTAAAGAGAAGAAGGTAACGAAAACAAGTCTAGAAAATTAATAGTGATGTATTAAAATACAATACAATAGAATACAATAGGCTGACCTGAGGACTGGAAGCAGTGTGAGGCCCCTATCTCTCAAGAGAACAAACTGTATTCCTAAAATGAACAGTGCTGTGCACTACATAGTTCAACTTGATACTGAACAATTTGCTTTTTTTAAAGCAGCTCATTCTGCACAGCTCAGCCAGATGCATTTTACTATTTTGGGGCACACTGTGTATCCAATACAGATAAGAAACTGAGTAAAAAAATCTGAACAGTTCAGATTCACTATTTCAGTCCAGTGTCCATTTTCAGTCCAACACCAACTTAGGAGGCCTGAGATGACAAATGTGCAGCAGCAGAATTACTATTCAGACAGACTCTACTGAGAACAAATCCAAGGAAGATTCAGCAGGAATGGCAACACCCACTCTTCAGGACAGGTACTTGCCACTGTTGGTGCTACAGCCCCGTCTCCAGGTGTGCATTCCAGCTAAGCACCATTTCCATAGGGGGTAGGTGTGAGTGTGCACCATCCTCACACCCACCTTTGGACAGAAGCCCAGGTAGGTAGGACAAAGGGAGGCATAGTCTGTGCCAGCACTTTCTCCACTCCAGATAAGCAACAACCAGGAAATACAGGAAATGCCATAAAGTGCACCTGTCTTACAGTGTACCAGTGAAAGCTAACAGATGAACACTACAATGCTAAATTAGTAACCATTTCTCTTCAATGATTATTTTCTTAGTAATTCATTTAAAATCAAGAACTGATGTATTCTTTCTATGAAGTACATGTAGTCTACATGCAATTTGCAATTGATGTTATTTTAATGGTGCAGAAGGAATCACTTTCAAAGAAATATGATGTTTGTGGTGAGCAGTATTTGATTCCTTGTGTGCTTCTCTGAAGCGACGAGCTGCAAGGTATCATGAGAACAGTTCTCCATTACAGCTCTTGCGCAACTGTAACCATGATATGATTATTTCCTGAGGAGCCTGACTACTATAGTTACGCACACACGCTTTCAAAGGCCCAAGGCTATTTCACGGACTGCCACATAAACACCAACCCACAAGAAGGTAATTTCAGCTCTCACACTGCTCCTCACCCAGCTGGAAGGAACAAAGCTATGAATAAACCCTGTTGGCATTGACCTCCTCACCAGTAATCTTCTGTACACCCTGGAGCCAACCCTCAGCTCTCCTATGTTAACAGTGCACCAGTTTCCCAGAGTGTCCGACGTATTCAGCTCTGACATCCTTGGCAACATTTCTTTTTTATGGTACAGGCACTTCTTGTGCTTGGTTCCATAATGATTTCAGACATTTATCATCACCTCTGCCATTCACATGAAACGTACACTGACTTCAGTTAAGGACATGCAAATAGGAAACTAATAGATTCTCAGTATTCAGGGCTCTATTTCTTAAACAAATACACAAATACTGTTGTGGTGTTAAAGTCACACAAATGGGAAAATACTTAAAAGGATCAGTCTCCAGTCATTTTTTTCAAGTTCATTACCACTCTCCATCGATCCTCTTATTTCTCCAAGACTCATCTAAGCTCCTGGGCTGAAACCCCTATCTACCACTGATACCAGTTAGCACACTTACAGCTGCTGCCCCTGGTGTTTTCTGTGGCACATCTCTGATACAGATGAAAACTTTTGTCAGTGAACATATCGTACCTTCAATTCACAGTCTTCATTTACTGCCAGGTTTCCAGGCTTTAGATCCTGTAATCAGATATGAAATGGATGTTACTTAGTTATTTTACAGCAAACAGAATAAAACACACTTTGCAACTATTTATTTAGATGGTTTTCCTGCAACTACTTAACACAGTAACAAGTAAAACAATGTCATAAATATAAACCAGAAAATTAGATATAACAAATTACAGAAGTAAAGACACAAACTTGAATTCATATGGCATTTTTCCTTGTGTTCTCCCCCCCCAGATGACCTTTAAGGGTCCCTTCAAATAAAAAAAAAATCTATGATTTTATATAACATTTAAATATTTTAAGAGTTTACTCTAATTTTTGTCTTCAAAAAGTCAGAAAAAAATCTTAGCCATCTCAATTTAGGCGTTGTTCTTTTCAATTTCATGTAGCACTTTGAGAAATCCAAACCTAAGCTGTGCTCAGTGCAACTTTGGTGGCCAGTTTACACTTGGTGTAGCTACACTGTTTCTATCAAAGACATCATCAAACTCAAACATTATAAATGTAAACTCAGGAACATTTATGTCCATGCTTACACACAATCACAGTCCCATTGTAAGAATTTAAACATATTTTATGTAGTCCCTACTTACCCTGTGAATTATACCAGATGAATGAATATACTGAAAAAAAAAAAAAAAAGCATGTTTTAGTTAAGGAGCTCATGACCCCAAGGAGCTGTCTGGGGAGCAGGCTTTTTCATGGTGCTAAAGTCATCTGAATTTTGGAAATGTTCATTTATGACACAGAAGATCTTTTTAGTGTTCAGGTAATTCAATAGCATTTTAACCTATTCCTCCCCCAAAACCATGCGCCAGTAAATAAGTTCGAGTACTGTACCGGATCGTACAGTTTTTCTGGATACACGTCCACTGAAATAAATCCCGCTCTTTTATACATCAGCAATGCTCTCTTGCAGCAGACATCTCAGCTGTGTCATCACAGTTTAGATCTGCATGCCTCAGCAGTACTGAGTTTTTAGAAATCCTTTAAGAACAGGATGAAGCCTTGCTGTATGCTTCACCACTGCCTGCATGCAAATCTAGTTTATCAGATTTGTCAGCACATTTTCATCAAGCGTTTAAGGGCTCTCAAAATTCAAACCAAGAAATGGATGCTGAAGACCAGTTCTTCAAGGAAGCTGGGAAACAAGACATCCGACCAAATACCAGTACCTACACCTGTGTCTGTCACCCAGTGCTCCCCTGAGGTACCCAATTCCTCTCACCAGGTGAATACCACCCTCAAAGAGATGTCTTGTCATAGGCCATGACAGGAGTCTCTGGTAATTGGTTCAGACACAGGGATCTCTTTTGCAAGTACTGAAATGCAGAAAGCGAGTTGCATGCTTGCCCGCTGTCCCGAAGTGAGGACGTACTGCCCTAGAGTGCCCTGGAACGTGCTTGTGCTGTTCAGGTGCAGGGAACGGGTCTGAAAACACTGCAGACCATGAAGACTGAGGCACCTGTATTACTCAGGCTAAGCAACAAGAGAACAATAAGGGCTTTTTAACAAGTCCTCAGAAATGATGGATGAAGTGGGAATCCTAAATGTCTTTACCTCAACCCACAAGTTTTATCTTTTTCCAGTTCCCTCCTTGATCCAGCTGGGGGAAGAATAAGCGAACAGTGATGTGGTGGGGGACTGCAGAGTTAAACCACAGCAGTCCTTGTGGTGACCCAGAGGGGTCCCAAAGGGTTGAATTAATGACAGAGCCAAACAGAATGTGTCGACATAAAATTCTTACAAGCGTTATACTAGATTAATAATTGCTAGTCGCAGCGTTGATTTATTTGCTCATGATGTTGTTTTATTTGCTCTCAAGGATGGTTTTCTTAACTCTTTTCTTCTTGTTTATCAACTCTGGTGGCAGGCCTGTATTTATGATTTTGCCATTTTGTATATAGCAACAGTCTGCAAATGAATCCTCCTTGGCCACCAAATGAGGGGAACAGGGAAAAGAAAGCAAATACTTCACCTCCCTGGGCATCCCTCTCTCTGTGTTACAGGGAAATACAGGGAAGTAAGCTGACTAAACAAAGTATCTACAGATGGTAAGCGTTTATATGTTTGTTGCTCTATTTTTCTACAGCTGTTTTTTTATCGCACAACAGCTGAAGCTGACTGGGACTCCGCAGATCAAGTCCCACCACCCCACTTGCCGCAGGGTCAGCCACAGCAGGTTGCCCAGGATGGGATCAGTCAGATTCTGATCAGCTCCAAGCATGGAGCCCTTCCAGGCAACCCATTCCAGTGTGGTGGCCAGACACCAAACTTTTTTCTTCTTGCATTGAGACAGAATTTTCCATTTCACCTTGTGCCTGCTGCCTCTCACCCTGTCAATACGCACCACTGGGAAGAATCTAGCTCCGACTTCTTTACATCCTCCCATCAGATACACATAGACACTGGTCAGAGCCATGCCATGCCATGTCTCCTCCAGGTAGCATGAGCCTATCTTGCACAGCCTCTACTTACACGCTCTCCACTCCAGACCCCTCAGTGCCTTGGTGTCCTCACACTGTCAGTGCCCTCCTTGTGCTGGGATGCTGGGAGAGGGAGAAAAATCACTTCCCTTCACACATAGATTACAACTTCAGCCATACAGTCAAGATTGTGACAGGGCTCTGCTGCCACAGGGGCACACTGCAGACTGCCATGCCTGAGTCTCCTTCTGGAAAGCTTTCTGTCCCTCTGTGGCCCAAAGCCCTAGCACTACGTATCTCCAGCAGACGGCACATCACTTCCTTCTCCCTATTAGCCAAGTTTTAAAATCGCCCATAGAACTGCCGAAGCACTCCACAGGATTTCCTGGGGGCAGCCACAAGGGGTTGAGGGAACTGTTACCCAGAGTGCAGGCTGTAAAACCACTACAGCACATAAAGAGCTATGAAACGCTACTTCTGTCACGGATGTGCATGAAGTGCATTGGGATGGAAGGAACCAGATGCAAAAAGAAGAGATCGGTCAGAGGTACAGAATCTGGAGAAAATATAAATACATCTATATTTTTAACAATATGCCTGTAAGTAGTTAGGCTTCCAACAAATGGAGAAAAGGCTGGAGTCTTCAGCCAACAGCCATCTTTACGAAGGATACCACCGTGTCTACTTACATTCCAAATCACTTTGGTGTCTTTGTACTGAGGCCTCTTGATTTTCCAAAGCAGAGGCTAATAATATTCTATAGGCTATTTTTGCTGGTATGACTGTACACAGTAAGGAAATAACTAGCAGATTCAGGAATTTCTGCACCTAAGAATGTAGCATGTAGAAACAGGAATTAAAGGGACTGCACCCTTTTGAGTTTTATTTTAAGTAAACCCACCCATTTTGATGAAGAATGTGGTTTTATTGGTGTTCTCACGCCACTGAAGATTAAGACAGTTAATAGCACAAAAATCATGTCAGCACTTTGGGGAGAACTCATCTATTTTCTCAACACTTCTCTTTATGTAAGACTGCTGAGATTACATGAAATAGCACTTATTTCTGGTGCTTGTGTAAATGCTAGCCCTTCCGTAAACAGAAAAACCTGTGCTGAGCTGCAGTGCTTCTTCAACAATAGTGGTATTCTGTGACTGCTTTCTATTATCTACTGGCAGGTACAGCACTGGAACTAAGCTACTCTTAGTTCAGAAAGTTTTCCACTTCAGTTCAACAGCCTTCTGAAATGGGTTCCTATTCCTGCCAATTTTCTTCATTAAGTTATCCATCTGTTGTCAGATTATTCACTCTTAACGTGATAAATACACCGAGACCACAGCAGACGTATACTTCACAGTGTTATTACCACTTTACTGGAACAAAATTTAATTCAAGATTCCAGTTTAATGTGTGCAAAGTGCCTCTGAACACAGGAGCTCTGTGCGTAATCCTAAAGATGACTTCTGATAGCATTCATAAATCCTTGAATGAAAGCTTCAGATTGTGCTAGGAAGAGATCCAACAGTTGTCTGAATTCTAAGGATTACTGTCTGCATATGTAATATCTACAAAAATAAAAATATACTACAAAATAAAAATCTACTGGAAAGGGAATTAGAAAAGTCTAGGGGAAAAGCATTCTAGGCAGCAAGAAAAATGAAAATGAGGAGTGACTCAACAGCTAAAGAAAAACTGAAGATGAAATGGGTGAGGGAAGAGAAAACAGTGAAACAGAAAGAATACCAAAACACGAACAAAAGACAGTAAAGAGGGATGACCAAAGGAGAGAACTGGAGAAAATAAAAATTATCATTAATATGGCAAAAGATGCTTGAAAAGGTACTTGTGCAGCCCAAAAACAAAGTTTCAGTATTGCATAATCAAGAAATACAATTACCAACCCTATCCTCAGACCTCTAAGAAAACAAACCCAATTCACATTCCTGCAGACAAGGAACCCAAGACTGAAGGAGCCGGAAACTCCAGTCCCATTCCACCTGTGTAAGGACATTTATTTTCAGCTTGCCTTCCATATTCTTTGACATTAAATAGCTTTTCTGCCAAAAACAAAAAAATGACAAAAGCCCTTCTAAGTTGCAAGCTTAACCGAGTATTTTAAATGAAAGACAAAAGCATACAGCTGTATCGCCAAAATAAAATCACAGAATCATAGAATGGCCTGGGTTGAAAAAGACCTCAAAGATCACCTAGTTTCAACTATTTGCAGGGTCACCAGCCACCAGACCAGGCTGCCCAGAGCCACATCCAGCCTGGCCTTGAATGCCTCCAGGGATGGGGCATCCACAGCCTCCTTGGGCAACCTGTTCCAGTGCGTCACCACCCTCTGAGTGAAAAATTTCCTCCTAATATTTAACCTAAATCTCAAGCACAAAACATATTTACTAAGTTTCATGATGAGAGTAGAACAATAGTTGCCCTCCTGTATCAATTAAATATAGAGCTACAAAGGAATCACGCTGATGTACACTCTTGTACAGGATCACCAAGTTGTCCTGCAATAGTAATTATTTTAATATGATTTGGCAATATAAATACACATCTGAACAAATCAGAATCTTGACAGATGTGACAAACCTTCCTGTATTAAAACCAGTGTTGGATTTCCACTGCATATGCATATCCCTATCAGATACAACTCCCAGCACACTGCATTTAACCTTTGTGCACAGAGAAAAGTCTGCCCATATGTTGCAGGATTATAAAACAAAAGCTGTACAGTGCTGGCAGCAGCCAAAGGAACCACACCAATCCTGGACAGTGCAGTTCTATGGCCTTCATACTACAGAGTGTGTCTCCTGAACAGCAAAGGGAATTTGATGGCCATCACTGCTGGAGTTTGGACACAGCCTGCAGAGCTAGGTGAAGGGATTTAGAACACTAATGTTACAACAGGAAGACATCACCTACATTCTGAATTCCTGTTTCTTGAATATACAAATAAGAGAAATGTGTTCCAAAGAATCAGTGACTAGTTACCTAGTCACATTCAACAGTGCTTTGCAGAACTGGGCTCTTAACACAGAAAGACTGAAGTGACATTTGTTATGGTCCCTGAACACTCACCAAAAACAGTGTGAGCACTGTGAGACTGTGAGGCTCAGATTTCCTCTCCAGTTCAGATTTTCATTCCCCCAAATACCACACCTACAGGTTACATCCACACGTATAGGCATGATATAATGATGTCAATTCTTTTCATTTCTTGGAAAAAAAACAACACAAAAAATAACAAAATCCACAAGGAAAACATTGTACAAAAAAACCCCAGCCCTGCCAGATAACACTGTCAAGAAATAACTACTGCACAGAATGTCAATACTTGTACCAAACAAGGCAAGGTAAGCTCTATCCTGCCATCAAATGATAAGTACAGCTCTGCATAATGGTTTACTAGGAAAACAAGATTGTGAAAAAGAAATAATAAAAAGTGGCAAACCTTTAAGCCTTTTAATATCTGATATACCAAGAACTGGATTCGGTCTTCAGTGAGTTTCTCATGCTTCATTATCTTACTTAAGTCTGTTCCCATAAATGGCATCACTAGGTAGCTAAAACGAAAGGAAAAAAAAAAGAAGGAAATAAAGTCAGAACAATTTTAAGTTTGTCAAATAAATTGAAACATAGTTGTATATTACAGTTCACTGACAATATTACAGATCATTCAGTTTACCAAATAATTCTACTATCTTCCCTTTAGGCCCTTCTGTGTTTTTATCTGTTGTCATGAAGAGGTATCACATAACCCTGACACTGATTATGGAAAGTTGGTAGTTACCAGAAGAGTACAGATGCTGAACTAGATAAAAGGTATCTACTCAACAGCCATGTGATATTTCAAAGATATCTACACAGGAAACTGGGACATTCACACACAGTGGCATTTATCTCACCATCATTATCATAGGGTATGTGAACTAGCAGCCATCAAATGGCCTAGAATCAAATAGACAAGGTCAGATGTAACAAATTAACTTTTATCTAGGATCGCAACCTCCTTCATCTTTTCTAACTCATACTGGCTTCCAGTTTCAACATTCACAGACCAATTTTTTATCCTCTGGACAGAAAAAAGGAGTAATTCAATTCTGTAATCATATAAGGACATAGCAACTACTGAGAAGAGAGTGAAATTTCTTCTCTCTCTCCAAGTCTCACTCTAGATGCTTCTCCACAACAGATCCAGTAACCTAGAAAACTGAGTTTGACTTCTGCTTTGTTGGTGCTCTTGAATGTTAAAAGCATATTAAGTTCCCCCCTTATTCAGACTTACTAGATGCATTTTCCCAGAGGTCATGAATATTTGAAATGAACCAGAAAATGACATTAGTTTTACAGACACCACCACCCCCTCCCAAAAAAACCCCAAAACAAAACAGAAAGAAATATCTATGTGTCTTTTACTAATGGCAGTGACCTTCAAGATTCATTAAGATTTCACTAGCCTGCCATCATCTGTATAGAACCCAGGGCTCTGGATGGGTAATGATTTATGTAAATAGACAACATGAAAAACAATACGTAACCATCAAGCACTCTAAGACCACTTGTACATATGCAATATGCTCAGTTTACAGTTTGATGACATCAAATCTAACAATCAAACAAAATGGGGAAACAAAATTTAAGAAAGAGAAAATCCATTTCTGAGTTTGAAAATCCAAACTTCAGTAAGAGTTTATGAGTAACATACTGGAATGACTGGATCAAACATTATAGGCTCACCTGAACATTTTGTCTTCTATTTAAAACTTGCCAAACTTGTTTTTATTTAAGAAATGTATTTACAGTGAGGATAGACATTTGATTGCCAATTCACTCCAATGGAAACACGATACCTAACACCTTAAATAAGTTCCTTGCGAGTCCGAGTTAAAACCCTAACATTTTTAGTGGGCAGCAACCAGTTCTAGATACCTGTTTTATGATACAGGAACAGACAATTCAAAAAATGTAGTCAAAGAAGATGAAAAATAGCTGTACACAGTAGGATTTCAATTGGTAAAGACTGATTTTGTACAATATTTCCATCAGTTGAACTTCCAACTCTGACAGAAAACAAGTGCAAGCAGGGAAATGACATTGTCTGTTTCTTCACACAGGAAATGGGATCTTGTTTTCAGTCTTCATTAACTGACACATGGAGTAGAGCAGCAGGAAAGCAGAGCAGCAGATAGAGCAGGAATATATTTTGCTTTAAACAAGGACAGAAGTTACTTGAGAAACCCAAAGTCTTGGATGACACCAGCCTTAGTCATTGGCTGGTGGTGAAACCACATGCCTCTCTTCAGCTGTTTCTGGCCACAAATCAACTTGAATTTAATCTTTACACAATCAGCAAGAGATAGCATCTCACAACTAGTCAGCCAAGGGAAGACTCTCTCACATATCTAATCCAACCTTTTGGACAACATCCTTTTTGGCTCTATGGTGTCTTATGATCAATATCAGCACACAGTCCGTGCTTTTTGTACTTTGTTTCCCACATTTTCTTGTCAGATAGCTTTTTTTGTCAACATACAAATACACAGGGCTGCTTTTAAAATATAGATACATTAGAGGAAATCCAATGCAGTTCTACAAATATAACATATTATCTACATTAAGCCCAAGAGCGTTTCTGACCTCTGTTTCTGTAGTGATTCTAATTCACAAGAATTGCAGACGGATCCACAAGTAAAAAAGACTTAATATCTGCAGCACTAAATATCTGGTGTCTGAGATGCTGCCAAAAGAGAGACATCAGAGAGATGCGGATGTCTGGTGCCAGAAAATAATTTATATTACATACTGCTTGGATCATGTTGGCCTGTGAGGTTAGTAGTAGTCAAAGAAATCCATAGAACACCTTGATCTGGACATAAGGGATTGAAGAATAAGCACTGGGAAACCATACAGGGAATGCAAAGAGCAGAGCTCAGATATTCACAACAAAATTAAACTGTAACAACAGTTTTGAATTAATCCTAGAATTAGAATGGACCACACTGGAGATGTGTCATGCAGGAGGCATTACATTCAGACTACTTGCTTGGGTTAAGAATGGTTCCATTATCTGATCAGTCTAAGCTTTAGTTTAAGAAACAGAACATTAAAGGTGGGTTAGGGAGCCCATCAGAATGTATTTACTGAGGGCTGTAAGAAGCACACACCTTATAAAACAGGTTACTAGCTCTAACAATAATCTGAAAACCTACCAATTTCAAAGTTGCATGTAAAAGCTGTTCTAAGATGGAATTCAGAAAAAGTCAAGAAGCAACAGGTTTGGAATTCTCCATTATTAAGAAACACAAACAAATCTTTCTCCATACAAGAAACAGTCCCCTGCTCCAAAACAGAAACAACTCAAAACTCACAAGCCATTAAATTTCTCCAGTGTGACATCTGGTGTGAACACATCCAGTATTCCAATCACCTGAAAATAAGGAGAAGGGAGAGAAAGAAACCATGGGTTAATACTACCTTAACACAAAAATTCCTGAATAGTGTAATTAGTGGAGAAATGTAATAAAAAACATTTCCATAACAAGACATTAACTACAGGCATAAAGATGGCTGAAGTAGTGCCTAACAACATTAGGATTTGTTATGTGTTAAATTTTTAAACTTTGAGGGCTACTTGTGATTAAAAAGACGTATGTATTAAATAAAAAGTTCAGAGGCTTACAGCTTTATACAACAAGACAGAATGCCTTTTAACCTGAATGACTACAGTTTTTTAAATAAACCAGATAAATCAGTTTATAATCTGAACCAGTCATAAGTGGTCCTCACCTAGCCGGACCTGTACTGACAATACTGAAGAACACTTCAAACACCTGCTGATTTCCCTTTGGAGGCAATTTAGGTAGAAAGATTGCAATCCCTAACTGGGAGAGCAACCAAGAGACTAGAACTAAATTATTCCCATAGAGAGTACATTATCAAGCAAAGTACATTACCTAGCAAAGTACATCTCCCCACCACGGCTTTTCCTAAGAAATTTAGGTTAAGCAGAAAATCTTCACTCAGAGGGTGGTCATGCCGTGGTACAGCTGCCCACAGAAGCCATGGGTGCCCCATCCCTGGAGGCGCTCAAGGCCGGGCTGGATGGGGCGAAGGCAGCCTGAGCTGGTGGGTGGCAGCCTGCCCATGGCAGAGGTTTGGAACTGGTGATCTTTGAGGTCTCTTCCAATCTAAGCCATTCTATGATTTTAGGGTGTATTCTTCAGTGCAACTGCATCAACTGAATATAGACTTCATACAGTCATCTCCAGTGCTTCTCTCAAGCTCATTAATGACTAGTAAATTAAATATACAGAGCTAGATGCTTCAAAAAGATGTAGCTGGCATTGTCTAAAGCCAAATGTCAGCTCAGACACTGCTTAATCCTGTAAATTCCTACACATTACAGGCATTTAGAGTTGTTTCTTTTCAGCTTCCTAGAAAACCTGTGGTTCAAACCTCAAACTGGAACCCTGCAGTCAGGCACTGCTAATTCACAACAATTTCTGTTTGCTCAGAGGAAGCTCCTGAGCAGGGCCCAGAAGCCAGGCTCTGCCAGCAGCCAGCTGGTGCTCTGGGCACTGAGCTACTCGTGCTGTTTCCCAGGTCCAGGCTGACACACTGACACTAGAACATGGTATTTTGGGTTTGCAGGAACGCACACTATCTCAAACAGCAGCTTTTCAGGCTGGTTCTTTACTGACGCACACGCCTCTCTCAGCAACCTTCTGCAACACAGCTTTTAGACAGGCACGTCACAGGCTTTGGGTTATTGTGGTACTGAGTTGAAGGCCACACTGAAAAAAGGTATTTGAAACAAATTTGTGAGGAGTGGAATGGCATTAGATCAGTAAGACAGACTATCGTGCCACCCCCCCAACGGATGCCAGGTCTGTATGGCTCTGATGTCATCAGTGCAGACTGGCTTCTGTGCTGAGATCTGAAATGCTCTTTTAGAAGCCAAACACTTTGACAGAAAGCACTTCTCCTATCGTCAGCAGGCCTGTGGAGCACCAACCAGTGGGGCAGAGGAAGAAAGCAACGGAAATGGAGAATGAAAGAGAACATTATTCCTAAGAGACTTGTAATCTTTATAGCCTTATTCAGACCAGTCTCTATGGCTGTGTGCTTTAGGGATTACACATCAGTTTAAAAGTGAAAAACTAGAAATTTCATGAAAGAAAACAGGACTAACAGCATATTATGTTGTCAATGTTACCATCAAAGTACTGAAATGACTGCCCAATTCACCTGGATAACAATCAGGATGGATTTGGGACATTATTAACATATTAGCGTAGCAAATTATGTGGAAGCAAAGACAAATGCAGAGAGATCAGAAATGCGGGGAAAAAAAAGAAAGTAAGGAAGGACAACTTCCTTTATTGAAAGCTTCAGATAAAACCAACCAGCACTGATGAAATCCTTCGTGCACCTATTTTTATCCTTTCCACATTCAAGGGACGTACCACACTTGGACTGGGTGTTATCACAACACTACAAAGCTTAGATGAAGACAGAAAGCTCACAACCCCTCATCTCTGTAGCCAAATGTATCTTAGAAAAAATAGCTAATAATATTTTTTGGGGGACTGTTATCTGAAACTCATTCAGAATAATGTAACTACCATAAAACAGTGACTACATCCCAAAGGATTTGGTTATTCTCTGAATTGACATCTTCAGCGTTTCTTCCCTCCTTCCACTTTTTCAGAAGTCCCGCTTGTTCTCTCCAAGGAGGTACTTCCATGCCTTCATTCACCTAAGCTATCTGCCTCACCACCACAAAACATACTGAAGATAAACTCTGTGATGCCAGAATGCAGCAGTGAACCATGGGGGACAACCCCACAGACAGAGCTGATGGAGCAGAAGATGAAGTGATAAGGATGCTGCACTGCTTCCATCTCTGCACAAAATGTTATCAGGCCCCCATGTCAACACAAGAAAACGTTTCAATAAATAAAATAGCAGAACAAAAATCACTCAATGAAACACACCAAAATCTTACTTCTTCTCCATTAAACAGTGTGCCATCGTTACTTTATGCTTCCTGAGATACAAACTACTGATTCTAAGGGAGGCTGCAAGCTTCTGGAGACGAGCTTACCATTGGCCTGCGTTGTTGCAAACCCTGTGATGTGAGGAATACCACAGAGACCAACACTGCTCCCGACGGAGGGAATTTTAAATACTAAAACAGAAAACTCTTCTAACCTGCCAAGGGTTTCACAATGCTCCTTTTCTTGTTCTCCAAAGCAAGCTTTCTGAAAAAACTGAAATCCACATTAGTGCCCAATATATAAGTCATACTAATAGT
The DNA here is from genome assembly GCA_035772895.1 of Perdix hodgsoniae. NCBI lineage: Eukaryota > Metazoa > Chordata > Aves > Galliformes > Phasianidae > Perdix > Perdix hodgsoniae. The sequence continues at coordinate 13,907,275 of JAPSGF010000006.1, read as the reverse complement.
TAATAGATTTAAAAATAAAAGCAAGGGGCCCAATTCCTTTTCCTCGGTGATCTTTATTGAACAGTTGTGCTTTGGGGTGATCTTCCTTCCCTGGAACAGAGTCATTTAGTATTTCCACCCAGACCACTGCTTTCTGCAGATACACTAAGAGCAAGGAGGCACAGAATGAAATAAGTCTTCCCAGGAAGATACATCTCCAGATATTTCTCCAGGAAAAGGAAAAGAACTGGACAGAATACAGGAAACTCCCTTTTCCGTGCTGTAGAAATTCCTAAGTCTGTCTAAAATGCCCTCTTCTCCCAATTAAATACGAATTTAATACATATTTATTTACGTATTAAATACGTAAATAAGTATTTGCAAAAACTTTGTGGTGCTTAAAGATACTGTCCCAGCACAGAATGAAGCCACCACGAAACATGCATCACAAGAATCATCTCTTTTTCATAGCGCGCTCTCTATGAAAGCTGAGGTACTGTGAAGCATTCTGCAGCCGTGTTCTTCCCCTCCGACAAGGAACAAACTCCCTGTACCCAGGGATGGCGATGAAAAGCATCTGTAGAAACTGGCAGGAGCCATGACCACATTTTTTCCCTACAAACTCTGCCAGGAAGCGACTTCAAGAATGAAGCACCCACTAAGGATGCATTTTGATTACTTCTGCCCATCTAACTGAAAAGCAGTTTGGGTTGCAGTATGTTCCTTGCTTGTTTCAAAGCATGTCTAGAGGACAGAGCTCGATGTGTGCCTCTCCCATCTTCCTGCAAAGCAATGCCAACTAACAGCAGAACTACACTTCTGCTGGTCCTACTCATTTCAGGTGGGCATGTTCATGCTCTGTACACTGCTGACTGTGTCCTTCTCCTAGGAAGCCGCTGGGGAAGCATAGCAGTGTCTCCAGCCTTACATTTCATCTCTGTCATTCCCCTACACAAGACATTTACACCGATCACTCTGATCAGTTTTAATTATTGACAGCAAATAACAGCCGTGTTTGTAAGGTGGTTACCACCCTCCTCTTCTCAGACTATCTCCTGTTCCAAACACAATTCTACCATGGGCACACAGCAGAGAGAAGCTCCTCATCCATATACTCCTGTGCACATTCATGTATTTTCAAGGACTGTTTCACTGGATTTCTGTAAATAAAAGTTTCTGATGCAAGCAGCTGCATACAAACAAAAGACTTGATCTGCTATAAACTAATAAGTAATGCAGGCTATGTCTCTCATTCAGTAAGTGCTTCTTTATCCCATAGAAGTTACACATGAACACACAGTGAAGCTGAGCAGCTCTGGCACTCAAGCTGCAAACACATACATTTTTTAAGAGAGCCCTGCTGAAGTGTACTGAACTATATATCATACTGCATTAGATTTTCTGCAGTGTTAGCTTCAACTTCATGTTGTTGTGCTCTTCCACATCACAGGGCACTGGTGTCCTTTTAACTATACTAAGACGCCTCAATCTTTTTATAATTGTAACCCCCAGCACAAGGCTCACACTGCAGTCACTTCCTTTCCACCCAGGGTTACCTCTGCTGCACCTCAAGGAGAGATGGAGATGGCAGCACACCCACAGATACCAGCCATGTCTCAGGAGCCACACTCCTCTAGGAACCTATACGCAACACCCAACAGGCTCAAATGCTTTAGACTTACATCCCGGAGTGAGCAATAATCCTAAAACAAAAAGGTTTGGTTTTCAGCGCTGTCCTCACTGTGTTTTACTCGACTAAGCACATCTGTCTGCTTTATTACTGTCTAAGATTGGATGTGAAGAAACAGGCGATGGCTGACGTTCAGCCTGGATAAAACACCTATCAGGTAGGTTTGTAAAAACAAGCCCCAGGTATGATGACTGGTATTGCCCTGTTGATTTACCAGCAGCTCCTGGAGTCACTTCTTTTAATACTCAGTGTTGTGTTAGCTGCCTTGCTGTTCATAGCTGTCAGCATGCAGAAAAAGTGCCATGAATGTTACTGCCCTGCAACATTTTGACAGCAGTAAATCATGCAGCCATGCCTCACTTGCAATCTATAAGCAGATTTGCCACTTTCGGACAGGACTGACAATTTGCACTTTATGGCACTTATCTCCCTAAAGGATGTGAATTTTCAGCTGATGTGGTCCTGCAGGGCTTCCTGCAGGAAATCTAATACAGTGAGCATTCACAGTGGCACCACTCATCTGTGCAAAGGCATGGCTCACCTGTAACTCCCTTCTTGGATTGACTTTGTATACTTCGTCTTCTAATGCTCACATCAAGGTGGATGAGCTGCAAAAGTGACAGTCTGAAGATCTCCTCAGGTAGGAGCATACTTTCCCAATATTTTCTCTAAAACAATTTTGCCCCTTGGCTGATGCCAAAATACCTCACTTTTTTTTTTTCTTCATAACTAAGAATTCAAGATAATTAAGCATTAGCTAACCTGAAATGGAAGGCCTGCATCATCATCTTCAGAAGCGCAGCTGTAGAGTGAGAGCTGATTTGGTGTCTGTTGGATACCTGAGCTCCTTCCAAAAGGGGGGAAAAACGCTAAATGGTTCTCCTAATGTAAAACATACATTGTTCTTGAGATGTTGGAATTCACCAGAGAGTAATGTTCTCACAGAGAGATGACTGAGAGAGTAATATAGAGTACCTTTAAACAAATACTGCAGCTGACTCTTAGTAGGTTTCCAGGCAGACATCTGTAGAATATTAACTGACTCAACTTAAATAGATGTTTAATGGGCATCTGTCAAAAACCTTATGCCAAAAGCACATTCAGAATTTAAATTGGTACAACTGGGTCAGAATTATCACGTGTGCTTATGCTTATATATAGATACAAATGTACGCTGGCACACAGGCAGTGTTTTCATTCTCTTTCTGGTTTTAAGTCAAAGCCATAATAGATCATTTTAAGGATCCTCACTTTAAATGAACTCAAAATGAAAAAAGACAGGGAACAAAAGTAGCACTACCCCCAAAAAATTCCTAAAGATAAGCAGCCTGGTCTTCTACATGATGCAGTAGGTGCCAAAGAAACAACCAAGATCTGTAGTGGGAGGAATACTTTGAGATGGCATGAATAAATGAAGAACAGCAAAAAAGATATTTTGCTTTTCATTCTGCTTAGCTGCTTGTATTCCTCATTTTCACACCATTCCCTCTTTTCTGCCAGAGTATCTGCTTATACAGCTACAAAGTGATCCAGCAGCTTATCTTGCTGGAAGCTAACTTTCCTTTTTGGCAATATCTAAGGCAGTATCTAATATCTGGGTTAAATTACTTCTTAGGCAATAGAAGTAACTTACGATGCTTGTGAAATATCCCAGATTCTCTCAGACTATAACACCCATCAGAGACAGGTCTCACTCCCTTGATAGATGGCTTCTACCCTATGGTCCTCAACACCACTTCCCTCATGGATTTCTTTTCTAAGGGATGAAGAGAAGTTCCATGCTACAAATTTGCATGGCTTACACAGAAATATTCCTTGTTACATTTCAGTAACACACTACTAGAAAGCCATTAGGGACCATAATGATTTGGCATATAAAATGCAGAGATAGTCCTCTCTGCAATGTATGGGAACTTTTGAGTCACAGCCTGAGCCACTGATTGATCACTTGAGGCAAAGACTGGGTCAGCCATGGGAGCACAGGTGAAGGCGATTCAGCTGTGTGACCAGAAGGGGTGGAACCTGGCTGCACCTCTCCTAGACCCCATTTAAGGTCTGACTGCCACAGGGGAAGGATCTCTTTCTGGAGATTGCTCCCTTTGGAGTTTTCTGCTGCAAGCCTAGGACATGAGTGAGCATTCCATTTATTTTTGATTATCTCTCTCCACTGCGATAATCTTTCTAATTATAAAACCTATAAAATACCATCCTAACCACACCACTCTGCTAACTGTGTCTTCGTTAATTGTACATTGCAACCACAACTGCCTATTCCTCAAAATATCTGAACAGATGAGCAAATTGACTGGGAGTTAGTTCTCCTACAAGGTGAAATACAACTTCAGTAAAATTCAGTGAGATGACTCCCATATTTATGTTCATCCTATAGGATAACAGGACATCCTCCAACACTTCCACACTAAGTAAATGAGTGTGTTCTTCAAAGGATCAATAACAGAGGTAATCCAGGGTATCGAGCAGAAGTTTTCTTCAGTATTCTTCACTCAAGCAGGGCACAATGAAGAACTGTAACATGGGTTTATGATGGCTCCTGTGCTCTTAATGGAGGGTCAGAGATGCCAGTTTTTACTGTGGTGTGTCAGACCATTTTCTTCTATTATTCTGAATACATCATAATGTTAAATAAACTATGATAATACATTGATACATACACATCATAACAATCCCTTGAAAGCTATGAATGACAGACGTGCTCTATTCAAAGGCAATCACAACAGACGAAAGGAACAGAGCATCACACTTTTCATGTAATCTGGCATCAGACACATCATGGTTACAGAGGTAATTTCAAAAGAAAAGTAGATTAGATGCAGAGGAATGAATTGGGTGTAATTTTAACTACCATATAAAATGATACATATTTTTATATTTATATAAATATAAAAATAAAAAAACCTTGAAACAGTCTTATAACCTGAAGTAGAAAAAAACAGCAAGGTGAAGATTAGTGCAATGACAGATTAGAACAATGTCACAAAAATACTTCTAACCCACAGCGGCAGTACTGCAGACTGGCAATTACACACCACCACACATACTTTGATTACCAGCAGCCAAGGAGGAGATAGGAGTGCCATCACTATTTTACTGTGGTCTCTGAAACAATTACTTCAATTTTATTCATTTTAATAGCAATTGGATTTATAGTACCGCCAGGATAGACGCTGCTGTTATGCAGAAGTACACTGCAATGGATTAGTTTAGAGAACTAATCACTTGGAGCAGGGAAAACACGCTGGGGACTGCTGATGTAGATGGGTAGAAGGACAAGAAGACTGAAATGCTACACATTTTTGTAAATCCATCCTTTGGCAGCAATATGCAAAGAAAGAGGCTCTTTGACAGAACTGCAGCAAATCAAAGACTGGGGGAGGCCTGAAAATCCTGATGAGGAGTGCCACTCTGGTCTAATTTGGGCTGGGAGGAATGTTTAAAGAGTATCCCAAGGTCAGCATGAGGGCTAGAAATCCTGAAAGGCTTTGCTGCCAGTCCTAATTCACAGTGGGTGAAATGAACGGTATGAGACTGGAATTGTGGATGGAAATCCTCATGAAGGGCTGCAATGCCCCTTCAGCATCATTCTGGATGGCCGAGGGGTCAGTGTCTGCCTCCCCAGTGTTCACACGTTTCTTGCATGATCTTTTATTTGGTCATTGATCTTTAATGAGTAAATACCATAATTTGTGGCAAAACATTTCCTTAGCACCTAGACCAGATTTATCCTTCTGTGACCCAAACTGCTTTCTAAGACTCTATGTTACAATATTATTTCCTTCCTCCGTGTGTATTGATTTGTAACTGTTACAAATGGCACTCTCACTCCCCAGTGAGCATTTCCATCTGTATTCTGTAGTTATCCAACAAGCCTGTGGTGAGGTTCCAAAGTGCTGTCCTGAAGGGCCTGCATGAGTGGAAAATGCAACCCAACGCATGATTCTGGGTAATGGAAGACAATCTGCAAACTCTGGACACAGTTAAGAACTTCTGACTACATGAGCAATCTGCCTCCAGATGTTCAGTGAAGAAAATGCGGAGAGTATGAAAGCCCATGTATGACATAGAAGATCCCTGCAAAAAATAACTCTTTGATATGTACAGTAGTGGTTAACAAGCTGTTGCTTCAAGTAAAATGAGGAAATATGCTAAAAGATTTAGACTAAAACGTTAAGAGGCACAAAAAGCCTTAAGCCTACAACAGGGCCTGCTTGTTCTGGACAGTCCAGATATCCCACTGATTATTCTTCAAAATGCACCTAGACAACACCAGTACCCAGACTGTTAATCCCATAATGTCAAGTGACAGTGACAGGTTACTGTTAGCACCACTTTCTCCCATCCTCCCTCTCCATCATGTAGCTTGCCATGAAGGCTATATGGAGAAATGCTCCAACCTCCCACATTAATCTCCCACATCATTATTTGAAAACAGACTCTGATGTATCATTTTAATAAGCCACCACCCCCAATCTTTTTTTTTTTTTTTTTTTTCATTTTAAAGCATTTAAAGCCACTACTGCGACCCCCCAAGCCCACCATGGGAGCCTCTCCTCACGCTTCAACTCCACGAAAGTTTTCACACAGATCTGTTCAGGATAAACAATTTAATCACACTTTCAACACTTCTTCCTACAGCTGTTCTTCTTTTGTACTGTGTGGGAATCTGTGCCGAGTGCTGCGTCCTATTCTTTTACTTCCCAGTAAAGCACTTTGCTTAGTTATTCCCAAACATTCCCTGTTTCTTATTAGCACAAAACCAACACTTTGAAATACTTCATGAAAGATAAATAGGTACGCATGCATAACAGGCCCACCTTCAGCAAGTTCTGTTTCACTTTTCAGATGCTGCTTTGTGGGATGCACAGCACAGACCCATCCTCCTGTACCTCACAGGGATATAATGACGAGGATGGAATTTCTGGGCACTCCATCTCTCTCACTGGCCTGAAGCACAAATTCCACCGCAGTTCTAAACCTTCCCACCTAACCTTTCCTACAGGACAGCGAGATGGTGCTTCTCACAGGAGACTCCCATTTGTGTGAGCTGACGTTTGCGGATCAGGGACAGGCAGACGAAGGACAGGCCGGCAGGTCTCGTCAAAGAGCCCTGAACACTACAGCTGCACATCAGCTCGCCCAACTCTGCCCAGTTTCTTTTCTTTTTCACATAAGCCCTGCGAGGACTGAACTCACGTTTTCGTGCTTCATGTGCTTCAGGAGGCGCAGCTCCCGGTAGGCTCTCTTGGCAAGGATCTGGGACTGAAAGGGGCGGTACAGCTTCTTAATGGCCACTTTGGTGCCGCTTCTTCCATCCACAGCGGAGCTTCAGGGGAGCAGAACAGCGCCTTGTGAGCGCGGGCGGAGCGGCACCGCCGCGCTCCGCCCGCCTCGCCCTGCCAGCGGCGTCCCCGGCAGGGAAAGAAGATCCCAAGCCAGGCGTCCCGCTCCAGGGTGGAGCCCGGGATGGGGACACGCGCGGCTCGGAGCGGCCGCCCAGGTGCGGGTGGGGCCGGTCCTCCTCAGCCCCCCCCGGACCCGGCAGCGCAGCCCGGCTCGGAACGGCCGCCGGAAAAAGTTGGACGGGAGGAAAGCGAAAGCGCCGCGCCCCGCCGACCCCGGGCTGTGCCCCGCCGAGCCGCCATCTCGGCCGCCCCCGGCCCCGGGGTGCGCCCCGCTCCCCGGGGCAGCCGCAGCCCGGCCCCTTCCCGCTCACCAGACGGTTCCGTAGGCGCCGGAGCCCACGAGCTGCAGGTCCCGGTAGCGGTCCCGCACTTCCCAGAGGGTTTTGGTGATCTCCTGCCGGTAGAAGCCGTTCTTGGGGGAGGACATAGCGAGCGGCCCCTGCCGCCACCTCCAACAAAGAGCCCGGGGGGAGCGCCGAGCGCCGAGCGCCGGGCCGGGCCGAGCGAGCCGAGGGGCCGGGCTTGGCCGCGCTCCCTCCGCGCCTCCCTCCCTCCCTCCCTCTCGCCCGCCCCTGCCCCGCTCCCCCGGCCGCGCCGCGCTCCGCTGGGGGCACCGCCCGGCCCCGCGCCCTGCCCGCTCCTGGCTGCGGAAGGAGACGCGCGGCGCCCCGGCGGGCTGTCCGCGTGGAACGGCGGTGACCCGGCAGGTGCCGGGCACGGGAGGAACGGTGCGTGGCTGTGCAGCCGCGGGGACTTCCCTCACGCCGCCCGTGCGTCAGCTCTTCCAGCGGCTCAGCGCCTCCGGCGCTTCTGCTTTCCGCCCCTCTCCCCGCAGCAGCGTGGCCGACGCCGTGCCGCTGCCCGCGTGGCGGACGAGAGCAGCTCCCTCACGGCGCTGACACGGCGGGGCTCGGCGAGCTGAGGTGCGGCCGTGGCCGCTCAGCCTCATCCAGCGCCGCGCAGAAAAAAAGGTGCGAGGCTTCTGCCGCACCGAGACACGCTCAAAATCCATCTGTTCCTTGTGACGCGCTTTCATGCTGCCTTGTGTTTGTGGATCTGGTGGGTGATGCGTGTTTTACTGTCCTGCAAAGCTCAAGATATCTCCCCAGTTCTATGAAATCAGCCTTGGAGATGGGAGGTGGGAGTGGGAGCTGACAGGAGCGTGGATGGATGGCTGTGTGGTGATACCAGGGCTCCCTGCAGGCCCAGCGTGTCGTGCTGGGTATTGTGCTGCTGGGGTAAACTGAGAATCCTTACTATGGAGCTGAGCGCAAGCACACCCCAGCCTTCATCTGGGTGTGTGCACACCACGGCTTGTTCAGCCTGGAGAAGAGGAAGCTCCAGGGAGACCTTACTGCAGCCTTCCAGAACACGAAGGGAGCGTATAAACGGGAGGAGGAATGACATTTTGCATGCTCTGATAGCAACAGGACAAGGGGAATGGCTTTAAACTACAAGAGGAGGAATTTGGTTTAGATGTTAGAAGGAAATGCTTTACCCAGTGGGCAGTGAGGCACTGGCACAACTGGCTCAAGAAGCTGTGGGTGCCCCATCCCTGGAGGTACTCGGGACCAGGCTGGACGGGGCCCTAGGCAGCCTGAGCTGCTGCTGAGTGGCACTGCTCACGGCAGGGGGTTGGCAATAGATGGTCTTTGAGATTCCCTCCAACCCACTCTGTGGGTTCTGTGGTGTGGCTCTTGCCGTCTGGACTCTTGTGTCAGTGCTTTGGATGTGGTAAAACTGCTGACTTTTACACTACAGTGTTAAGGGATATAAAGTAAAAAATAGAAATGGAAAGAGGAAGGAAGAAATGAGAATTACAGGCAGTGAAGAAAAACTGCCTTTGGTTATAATTGTAGAGTGAACAATACTGAAGTATTGTACTGCATCAAATGTTGTTCTGCCAGTAAGCTGGAGCAGAGAAATGCGTGGTGGCTGTGACAAGGAGTGGGTGCTGCAGTCATAAGGGCACAAATGAGGTGCCAGCAGCAGGAGCCCTGGGCAGGACAGGGACAGCAGCAGGGTGTGGGCAGTCCTGCCAGGCTGGGGCTGTGCGACCGCTGCTTCCTGCAGCTCGGCATGCACAGGGGTGTCTGCAGGCAGGAGGCAGTGGATGCGCAAGTGGTCCGTGCATCTCTGGAGTGGTATGAAGCGGTTCAAATGGCTGCTTAAATCTTCCACGATGCTGTATTTCCATAGCAAATAGTCCTGGTCGGCACATTTAAGGCAAAGACCTGCTTTTTAATATGTTCTGTATCTTCTCTGCGCGTATATAACTAGAATTCTTGCCCTTTGTTTGGTCCGACTTCAGCCCTGAGCAGTGTTGCCGAGGTTGGGCAATTCAGGCTTGCTGCTGCTAGAGTTCAGTTTGTGGCTTATGCGGAAAGGGGCGATCTGGCCTTGCTGTGTGTCACTGCTCAGTTCGGGCGAGCAGCCCTGCCCTCCTCCCCTCACTATTGACGTGTCGGGTACAAACTCACATCCTTCCACCACACAGGCGTTCTCCAGTACTGCTCTCTGCCGATAGGTGACCCGTTTGACTTAGCTATGTTAGTGAGAACAGAAAGCAGCCTTCTGGCACCTGGCAGGTACTGCTGAGCGTCTGTCAGATCAATTGTACACACTGATCAACCATCCCAACCATCCCCAGTTTGTTTGTTAAATTTCCAACGTTGCTTTTTTGCAGTGTTTGATATTCAGATGATGGCTGGATATGGTATAGGCCAGGTAAGAGCTAAACAGCAATACCTCTTACTGGGTGTTGAGCCTGTCCGTTATTGAACATCTAATAGCTTGGATCCATCCACAACTGGCAAATCTTACAGCAGAGTCACAAAATGCAGAGTCTTGGTGACCTGCTGGGTTGGTTGGATGGAGTATATGGAGTATTTTCCCAAAGACAATCTGTTGCAATCACACCGGTATGATACTACAGCCATATCTTATCCTAGGCAGCGTGTGCCGGGCAGGGCTAAGTGAAAAAGGAATGCTATCAGATGTGTCTGTTTTTGGCATACTTTTAATGTAAAGATTATGGAACAAAAGGTTCCTCAGACATCATGAATAAAAGGTAATAAATAATATTATGATGCAAAACACACACTTAATGCCCAACCTGTGAGGGGAACATTGGGAAGATTGTCACTGTGAAGAAATTTTTGTCTTGTTTTTTAGCACCTTTCCTTGCTGGAAGGTTGCCATCAGCTGCAAAGCACGTGGTAAATAGGATGTGTACGGTAGTCTTTATAATGTCTCCAGGGACTAATAACTCAGTTCACACTCCAGGCTGGACCTGAGACTTCAGTGCTGGAGAAGCATCTCTGTGAGACAGTGGTAGAGAAGCTAACCACGTCTTCCTGAGGAGTTCTGCAGAGGAAGAGAAATTACACGGCCTGGTGAGGGAGCTGCATGGTAACTGCTCAGGACAAACTCTCTGTTAATGGTGACAAAGTGGCACAGTGCAGTTTGTCAGGGCAGAAAAGCGTGGGCCAACAGCCAGTCCTCTTTCTAAAGCAGTCTGATCTTGCTATTTATCTATGTTGTTGTGGAAGAAGCAAACCGATTTCATTTATTGCAAGGAGAAATAATGCTGAAACAAAAATGTCAGTTTTCTTCTGACAATATTCCCGTGCTATCGTGTCCACACCCTTCCTGGTGGAGCTGTTGCCAAATGTTTTGCAACCATTCGGAGCTTGTTTCTCTGACCTCTGATCAGGGTGCCTGAATTCCACTGTATGTGGCACAGAGGGGAGCTGGGGGCTCAGCCATGCTGTGAGAATGCTCCACAGTAAGCTGGTAGGAATAATTAGGTCCTACCTAGGTGGTTTTTATTTTTATTTTCTTTGGTTAGGCATTTCATTTGTTCAAGATGTTGAGTGAGGTGTTACAACAGTGTTTCCTGCCCCATTTATCTCTGCATTCTGGAAGTGGGATGGCAGAAGCAAAGCCAGGTGTAGAGATAGCAGATGGGTATGTATAGAACAACTGCTTGCTCTCATGACTCTGTCCTCAGATCCTGCCTAAAGGCCCTCTTCTCAGTGATTCCTGCCATAAAGTGATGTGTGGGGAGTCTGGGTTTGTGTCTGAATTTGGGGGGTTAGAAGGAAGCAGAGGTGTTTTTAAACTATCACAGATTATCAGCCCGAGATGCTATTGTGCAGAGGAAAAATTACTCTTGGAGAGTTTTCTGTGTCTGATGCAAAAATCATACAAAAAGGACATTAATGGATATAGCTGAAAGCATGACCTATTTGTCACTACGTGGTTGTGCTATCACCTGCTTATATCACCAGAAACTGAGTGCTACTCTTACCCGTGTTTTCCATCACCCTTAATGTTGAGTCCATTTGTTGCTTTTCTATTTCAGCCTGATGAGAAGGCTGGACAGGACACGTTGTGTAGCTTTTGCACAGAGTGAAACATGACTGGGGTTTGTTCTTGATTTGAGCCTTTGGGCTCTGTAACAAAGTGAGTGTGAAATAGGAATATTATCTTAGTGCTAATCTAGAGGGTGCTATTCTATGAGGGGCCAGGTATGGCTCAGTGGAGGCTGCCAGTTATGGCAGGTGTAATGTCTGTTTGTCTCATGGCTGCCACTGAGATTCATTATTTACCACATTCACTATCCTTTGTGATCAATCTGGAACCTAAAAGGAGCAGCTAAAACCTCTGTACAACTGCACATGTTAATTGGTGACAATAATTGAAGCTGAGGGACTATGCGAGTGCAGAATGAAGCATCTGTATGCATGGAGGATTGAAGCCTAATTGAACAGCTTTGCTCATTATGTAGAGATTTTCTGTATAATGGATTGTTAGAAGATCAGCATTAGTATAGGGAGCTCACAAGATATCCCCCCTTAACTTAGACCTTTTTATGCATATCAGCTCTACACTTTATACAGCAGCAGCAAGGCTGATGGCAGCTACATTAATGCAGCTTTCTGACCCTCTTGATACTAGTCACATAAAATCCTGGTGCTTTTGTCTTTGCCTACTTACATGGGTCCCATTTAGTAATGTGCATAGTACTCAGAACTGAAAACCAATCAATGTCAAAGACTGATAAATGAATGCCACTTGTTAGGCACATTTTGCAGGAGCATGCTGGTTTCCTGAGAACCAGCTTTAGGGGGCTGTGCTGTATCTGCAGACACTGGCAGCATGGTTCATATGCAAGAGAACCAAGCAGCTCCTTCAAAGAGGAGCAGAGGTGCTGCCATTAATTCTTTCCCAATGAGACTGAGCTTGCCTTGCTTGAATTCCTTTCTGCTACTAACAAAAGAGTTTTATGCAACTTGCAGCGTATTTCTTTGTTAGCAAGAGCTAAATCTTTCCAACTGCTCACCGTCAGGGATTCCTGAGCCATTCCAGCAATTACAGGTGGAGCTAAGGATGCTAGTTAAGTAATGCACTGCATTTAAATAGTGTAATTTTTAATAGATTCATCTCTGAGCAGGTTGTGAGTGTTGGAGAGGTTGAAGTCTGCATGATTTTATTATCCAGGAGCACATGTGACAGGAAGAAGGAAGGAAGTGGCTTTTGTATTGATGGCTCCCCACCTCTGCCAAATGTATTTTTTTGCCAACACTGTCCTTGAAACAGCTGTCGCCCCCCATTCCTGGGGCGAGTGCTCACTCTCTGTGTCTGACCTTGCAGTGAACTGAACCACCTCCTCTTTTCCTTTCATCTTTTGTGCCAAATAAAAACACACTAAGAGCATTAATAGGAATTCTGCAACAGTGCTGTCTAATTGATAGGCCTTGACCTACTGTTGCATGATATTTTTTCATACACCAGTGTTGATTACCTGGTTTTCTATTTGACCTTTTTGCTATAAGTTCCTAAAACAGTAATTCTGCTCTTTCATACTTTTGTGGCCACAAGTACTGGGAGGAGGAGATTCTGTGTATTATGGCAAATTACAGCCTGTTAGGCTGTGCTTTTCCCCTAACCTATCCCTAGTTTTTCTATCAGTGCATTTGTAAATTGTAAATTAAGTTGCTGAGGTATCTTAAAAATGAAGGTGGAGACTTTAAAAGACATGTAGCCTACACTTGAGCATGTCAAAAGATTGAGCTGTGTGGTATAGACTTGTGTTTCCTTTTACAAGACCTTCTACTTCTAGTGACAAAATTACTAGACTTGGACTTGCATTTAACACTGATTAGAGTGAGATAATAAATACTAGAGGTAATTTCAGTTCAGTAGGTAGCGAAATAACAAGCTCTAGTGACTGAGAGTTGAAATTAGGTAAATTTAGATTAGAAGTAAATTGCTAACAATGACAGTAATTAACCAGTGAGAGCCCTCAGAGGGTTGTGATGTTTTCCTTCGGTGGAAATGTGAGTAGCTGAGGCACAGCTGTGTTGTTTAGATGTGTTTTGCTGAGAATCAATTCTGTGCTTTACAGGTCAGGGATAACGAACACCATCAATTATAAGCAGCACCAAAGGCAAGTCCTACCTGACCAACCTCATGGCCTTCTGTGATGGCATAACTGCATCAGCGCACAGGGGAAGAACCACTGATGGCATCCATCTGGACTTCAGTAAGGCTTTTGACACGCTAGCCCACAGCATCCTTCTCTCCAAATTGGAAGGATACAGATTTATGGGTTGTCTATTTGATGAATGGGGAATCGGTTTGCAAGATCATACGCAGCCATTGGTGATCAGTGGTTAATGGTCCGGCTGGATATCACTGGTGAGTAGTTTCCCTCAGGTACCGATGCTCTTTAATATCTTCACGAATGACACTGAGATTGAGCGCACCCTTGGATGACACCGAGCTGTGTGGTGCAGTCAACATGCCTGAAGGACAGGACGCCCGAGAGACCTGAACAGGCCTGAGCAGTGAGCCCAGATGAACCTCATGAGGTTCAGTGAATCCAAGTGCAAGGTCTTGCACCTGGATTATGGTAACCCCCACTATCAATACAGGCTTGGGGATGGAAGGATAGGGAGCGCAGCCCTGCTGAAAAGGATCTGGGGGTACTGGTGAATGGCAAGCTGGACATGAGCCAGCAATGTGTCCTTGTAGCCCAGAAGGCCAACTGGATCCTGGGCTGCATCAAAAGAAGCATGGCCAGTGGGGCAAGTGAGGTGATCCTGTGCTGGTGAGACCTCACCTGAAGTACTGTGTCCAGGTGTGGAGTCCTCAGTAGAGGAAAGACATGGACCTGTTGGAGCACATTGAGGTAAGCCATAAAAAACAATTCAAGGGATGGAACAACTCCTTTATGAAGACAAGCTGAGAGAGATGGGGCTGTTCTGCCTGGAGAAGGCTCCAAGGCGACCTAATAATGTCCTTTCTGTATCTAAATGGGGTCTGTAAGAAAAAAGGGGATGGACTCTTTAGCAGGGTCTGTTGTGATATGACAAGGGGAAATGGATTCAAACTTGAAGAGAGATTTAGACTGGATACAAGGAAAAAAATTTCTGTGATAAGGGTGGTGAAGCTCTAGAACAGGTTGCCCAGAGAGGCAGTGACAGCCTCATCCCTGGAAACATTCAAGGCCAGGCTAGACAGGGCTCTGAGCAACCTGATCTAGCTGTAGATGTCCGTGTTTGTTGCAGGAAGGTTGGACTAGGTGGCCTTTGAAGGTCCCTTCCAAATCAAGTAATTCTATGACCATTTATTGTGGACAATGTAGGGCACTTTCTGCAGATGCACATGCAATAATAGAGAACATACAAAATCGTGCTTATAATAAAAATGATGTCAGGAGACTGAAAAAAAAACCCAACAATTAAACCCACTATAGAAAGTTCTGCAGTTAAAATTCAGGCCACGTAAACAATTTCTTTATTAAACACTTTTTATCAAAAAGCCAAAATGAAATCCTTAATTATTTTTTTTTACAAACTCTTTGCGTGTAGTTCTAAGTGATCATACAGCTGTGAAAGACCCTAATAGAGATATTTACCTCTTTCCCAGCTTCTGTTGGTGGACAGATGTTTTTTTCCATCTGTGTTCAGATGATAAGCATTATTTGTACTAAGCCTTCCCTGTTCTGGTCTCAGTAGGATACTGCCTTTCCAATTACCCTGTCCTGCTGTTGTAAACTGATAAACTTACCACATCGCCTTCCTGCATTTCCACTAGGGAGTCTGTTACCTGTTCTAGGAAAAATAGGTTAATTAGTGGCTTTTGAGGTCAAAGAAATGGCCTTGATTTGGGAAATGGAGGAAAAAACTGTCTTTCATACTATCATTTTTCTTGACATTACAATGAGATAATGATTTACGAGTTTTGACAGTACTTCATTAAAAATAGCTGAGCTCCTGTTATCCATTACTGTCACCTCTGATTAGCTTGCACGTGGCTATGACTGTATTCTTCCTACATAATTTATCTCCTAGGAAAAAAAAAATCACATCTGAGAATGGAAAATAGAATATAATTTTGTTTGATGCTTTAACTACCCAGTTAAGGAAGACTCAGAGTTGGGAGAACAAATTTTGGATGTGACAAAAAAAACACAACTCTGTGTCTTTCTACTTAACTAGATATGAGAAGCAGAGATTGTCTGCTATTTGCCTATCATGGAGTTTTACACATTCTTTTGAAACATTTGGAACTGGAGACCCCCATAGCTAGGAAACCAGATTAAACAGACGATGGGACAAATCCCACACTAAGTTCATTATCTTTTGATGCAGTGGGTTCTCATGAAATTTATTGCATCCTTGCCCTTCCAGCTGGAAAACAGACCAGGCAAGAAGCTCAGCATGGGATTTCAGAGAAAATAAAGCATGGAACTATTTTTCTGTTAAGTGGTAAACAAGTAAATGAAAAAATAGATGAGCAAGACATGCCTGAGTTATGATTTTCACTAGGCAGACAGACAAATCATTTAAGGATTTATAAGCTTGTCACCTATTTCAGTATGAAATTCAGATGGTTGCTGCACAACCATTATGGCCTCATGCAGCTCCAAAGGGTGGCACTGTAATGACAGCCACACGCCAATCCAAAGGACTCTCAATAAATCCATGCAAGCCTAATATGCATTGAAGAACGCTGAATACAAATTGCTGCATTCTTCTGAATGTAAGTAATAAATAATTGTCAAACATTGACAGGAGTCATAGAATCATAGAATGGCTTGGGTTGGAAGGGACCCCAAGGATCACCATGTTCCAACCACCATACCTCAGAAAGGGCTGCCAGCTTCTTCGTCACATACTGCATCAGGTTGCCCAGGGCTCACCCAACCCAGCCTTGAGAACCTCCAGGGATGGGGCATCCACAGCCTCTCTCGGCAGCCTGTTCCAGCACCTCACTACTCTCAGTAAAGAACTTCCCTGACGTCTAAATCTCCCTTCCTTTTGGAAGACCATTCCCCATTTCCTATCACTATCTACCCACGTAAAGAACAAATGAGGAGCAAGTTTTTTAGGTGGAATGATGATTTCTATTTCTCAAAGAAGACAAAAGTACTATGTCAAGTGTCTTTGAAAAATAAAAGTTCTTGGACTTGTTTTTTTTTCTATCTGTTTATTAAGAAAAAATCTTTTTACATAGAAAAGATACAGAGGAAGGTAAACAAATGCAGTAGAATTCATTATCTCATGTAATAGCTGTACAACTAGATCTTAATGACAAAGAAGAAAACCTAAGTAATATAAAAAGCCACCTCCAAAGTGAGATTTGACAGTGAGAACGAAACACAAAATAGAACACTGAGTAGTTTGTGCAACCAACTTTGCTAGTACGAGACAGACAGCCATTAAATCACAGGAGGCCTTATGCCAAAGGATATTCCTGTCTTAGTACTATGCCTTCCACTGGGAAAGGAGACAATAAATTAAATTATTTAATACAACTCAGTATGCAGTCTGCCCTGCAATTTATTATGTATGTTTTAATTTTCCAAGCTGGAAAGCCTTTCACATTTTGCTTGAAAAGAAAATCTGTCAAGATGGCTACTTTGTTTTTCACAAATCTGCAATCTGTTCTTAAACCTTATTTGTCTTGTCTTCCAATGGCAGTATGCAGACTATTTTCTCACAGATCAACTGAAGGAAAATAAGGTAATGAGGAATTATTGAGTTCCAAGTGTTGAACTGGACTGAGTATTCTTGCACTTAGATCTGTGACAGTCTAGGCTGGTGTTTGCAGATAACCACAGAAATGTTCTGGGTGCCTTCAGGGCACCCTCCTGTAAACTGTGCAAGACCAGCAGCCCTCTGGCACAGGTGTGGTTAGGAGCACCATCAGGAATTACAATGGTCTCACAAACTGGCACTGTGCAGATTAAAGATACATACAGGGAAAATAACGAGGACAGACACTTTAATGGCAACAGAAGACAAAAATTTATTTTTTACCGACTTCCAACTGGTGCTAGATTGTTTGAGAGACATCTAATAAATCTGTCAGACCACCACAGATAGGACTACGTGTGCATATTCTGTTTATCTTGCTACCACATCCTCTCTTCATAAAGGCACTAACTATAAATAAAATGAAAACAGACAGTTAAAATTAGGCTAATGCCAGGAAAAAAAAAAAGACTGCTTGTATGGAATTCTATGTTTATGTTTTATACATTCATGCGTTAAATGCACAATTTTAAAATTAATTAAAAACATCACCTTCATTTTGGCAATACGACTGATAAAATGAAACATGCAGAAAACACCGTTAAACAGAACTCAGTGCATAATTTTGTCAGAACAGAGCAGTTCTTTATCACCCTTTATGAACTGGGAGTACATTCATATTACAAGGTAAGAAAACCTCGAAACAGATAACATCTGGCTTCTGTATAACGTATCTGCTTTTCCACATCTTCTCTGATATCTTTGGATAGTGAAATCTACGTTTGAACACAGGTTAAATTCTATGGTTATATTTTAACAGTCCTCACAGTGCAGCAAGGCAAAGCACAGCTGCCAGCGTTCACTGTTCTATTTCCAGGCTATCCATTTTCAGGTCAGGTGGTTTAAAGCTCATCACTTCTTCATAGGTAAGTTCTGCAGAGAGGGGATAAGAGAGAGAGAAGAATTACATGATTTTCTCTAATTTCTCTTTATGAGAAAAATATTCCAGACAGAACTGTTAAATGCATGCGTGACCTGTAGTCTGTATTTCCAGCCTCATTAATCTATCTAGATCGAAACTCAGACTGCATTCACTAGTTCTGCTAACTTGGATACATTATTCTATTATGGTAAAATGCGTCTGTCCCCGTCACCTAATTACTGAAACACAACTGGCCCTGAAATGGAACCATCAGTTATGCTGTCAGATGACCTTACAAAGTGATGTAATAAACAAAATGTAATGCAAACTGGAATCTTTAAAAGCACCAAAACACATTTTAAGATGTGCACTTTTAACTACAAAGAATGTTCTTTATCATCTTTCATCAATTGCCTACAACATAAATCATGTGCAACAATGCACTAATGCCTCTGAATCCAGGTGGTTTAGGTTTTTTTTTTTTGTATTTTATTGTGATTAACTTAAAGATCCTCTGACAAAATGTTCTTTTTCTGTCTTACAAGCATGCAGCAGTTCTACTTTCATCCAGAGAGGCCTAACTAGAAACACAGGTTGACTCCATTTTATGCTGCTTTTGGAAAAACCTTTATTTTTTCATGTTGACATCATACTTTGTGCCTCGCACAGCAATGACGCATAGCATCAGTGGCCACCTCCTATGGATTTTCTCAAGCTAGAGAACGTATTTTAAGGATCAAATACAGTCCATACATAAATAAATGGCCAACTGTGTGTTATTTCAGTATCTGACAGCTAATAAACATAAAAGTGGACTGAGCACTACTATAAGAAGGGTGTACAAATCCTACAGTTGGGTCTCAGCTATGCTCCAGTTATGCAGCATTCAGTAGCATAGTACATCAATGAGCAGTGTGCCAGCTTTGCTAACAACTGAAGGATCCCCCTGGAAGAAATGCCAGCTACAGAGCCCTGAAGCTGAAGGATTTGTTGGGTGACTCAGTGCTCCATCTGCAGCACCTAAAGAGCACCTGGTCACAGGCAGCCAGGTATGTCAAGGAGCTCCTGGCTGAAGTCAGTAAGCCAGTGCCTTCATGGATCAGGTGCCTGGGACTGTATTATAAATTATGCTGCTGGCTGTGCACTCCATGCTTATGAAGCTCTTTCCTCTGTTCTCCTGTCACCTAGTTAGCTGAAAGTACAGATGTTATGCTGAGATATGTGAAACTGGAGCAGCAGCAAGGGAGCGATAGTGCGTAGCATTCAACTCCGAATGGCATTCTCTTGGCCTCTGCATTTTGAAATATCTTCTAACTGATTAAACATGTCAGAACAAAATCTATGAGCTTGGGCTGCAAACCTCAGCTGTGCAGCAGAGGTCAAGGAAACTCTTAAGTGCCCAACGTGTAACACAAAGTGTCTGAAATCTCATTTTGCTTTGGCTGCTCAGTGCCCCTTGGGATCAAGCACCACTTTTAATTCGAACAGAAAAAGAGAAATGTGGCACTGATGTCTGGAGAAAAATGGGTCAATATTTCATTAACAATTCAAACATTTTATGCCAATAGTGACCTTTAATGTCACCTTATTAAATGTGCCCCACATGGTACTTGAAAATATTTACTTTCCCAAGATAAAAATGTAGCCAGGAGGAAGAGCTGCACGTTCCATGCCAGTATAGCTTTGAAATGGTTTTCTCCTGTATAAAGAAGGAATTTCATTTGTAGTTCCCAAAGCACAGCCACGTAAAAGAATATGGTACTGCTGTAGAATATGTTGCCCTTCCTACAGAATTCACCTCTATTTCATCAGTTCAGAGTCAAGCTAAGACTGTTCTTAAGTTATTTTAACAAAGTTCCATCACAAACAGAAATCAGCTTTAACAAATTGCAAACTGTTAAACTTTCCTGTTAAGGACTCCGTCAGCTGAACAAGCCGCAGAAAACAAATCATCCATTGGTAAAGAAAACTGAACACATCTCCTTACTGCCAGATTTTGCATACAGAGCATAGGTAAGGAGCAAATGATGCCACTCAATTCTCCTTTTTTCTACAGGCTCTCTAGGACTCTAGAAAGCCTTTTCAGGACTCTAGGAGGCTGCTTTATTTTAGAGAGACCCACAAACCATTTCCTATCTTTCTCTGAGGCGTGTTTGCTTCAGTCAACCTCCTCAATGCCCAGGATAAGATGTGGCACAAAATGCAGAAAGTCAGTGCAAGGACATGAGGAAGGTATGGGAGGTCAGTAATGTTCACCATAAAACTAGCTACTATGCTCAAATATTTTATTAAACTTCTCTGGAGAAAAAGTTATAGAATATATAAATAGAAACAGAAAAGCAATTATTTTGTAGATTATGTACTGATGAACTTAAGCCAAGGAGAGGGCTTTATTAATAATCAGGAAGAATTAGTTTTCTAGAACATTTCTCAATTTAAAACGTTGAGTAAGGATGCTTTAGCATAATATATCCTCAGCAGACATTGATGAAATTGGATTGTGATTTTTAGTATACTTGCAAACTTACTGTTTATCCACATTATTTCTGTGATGTTGTACTGCAACATGATCATGATGCAAGCATGAAGTCAACTACTGAAAAAATACTGTTGCATTATTTCTCAAGGATGGGTTTGGGGTTTTATCACTCCAAGGTAAGATCATTTGCTCACAGCTCAAACAGGATCGACAGCATGCTTTATCTATTCCCAATTAGCTGGATGTATCAATAAGGATTAATAAAACACATGTACATAGCAATTTTTCATTTCTGGTTCTGAAGAAAGCAAGGCCAGAATCCCAAGTAGTGTCAGCTATTATACGACTGTTAAATTCAGCTGAGGACCTGGCCTAGCAGATTTAAAAGAAGATGAAATGAGTGGTTACACAGTAACTAGCGTCAGCTTTTAGCTAAGATTAAACTTGCTATAGGAAACCTAGTGAGGAGTTGTTAGAGGAATAATGGGGGGAGGGAGCAAAATCCAGAGAGAAACTACCAGCCTTTCCATCCCTCTACTCACATGAACACACATGGACTGTCCTTGCATCCCTGAAGTTTAAAAATTAAATCTTCTCTAGGCAGAAACAGAGCAAAACTGTTTCTGAAATCAGCTTTTGTTCTGCTGACTACATCAACACCTGCATGCAGTTATCTGTTACCTTTCCATTCTTCTATGGTTCGCTCTTTATTCTCTATTGACTCATCATAGAGCTCAGCCTCAGGTTCGTCATCCGGATCGTGATACTGTACAAAGTATGGATGTGCAAGGGCTGCTGAGGCAGTAATTCTTTTATCACTGTCCAATATCAGCATCTTCTCAAGAAGGTCTACCGCTACAGGGAAAAGAGAAACTAGGATCAAAACCAGAAGGGACCATCTAGAAGTGAAAGAGAAGGCAACTGTTCACATGCTATCTGTTCTCACTTTATGGTCATTTAACATTATTGGGGAAAAAAAAAAAACAACACAAAATTTAAGCAATATAACAATTTTTGAAGATTTGATACTGCGAGTAGAACTTTCACAGTTGGAAGAAGCTTCTGGTTTGCTTGTGGTGTGTGAATCAGTTTATGATAATCTATCTGAAATCTGGTTCACCTCTTCAGACATTCACAGCCTTGACTCTGAAAACACCTGTGTGACTCAAGTTAAGTACCCCATGTTGTGCATCTAGTGCTTAACATGGTCCCATGAGACAAAAACTCCAGAAGAACTTTACAGGACCTACCACCAAGTAAATGGTATTTAAAGGCAACAGCTGCAGATTATTAGAAATGAGAGAGATCTTTAAGACTGAAATTGGCTTTATATGGATAGTTTACCACAAATTATTATATTTTATTGTTACTGCCTTCATATATGTACTGTCATCAAGTTCCCTTTATAATATCAGCACATAGCATGTACTCATGGAACGCATGCCAACAGATTCCATTTTCGGTAAGCGTTCACAACTACTTATATTTGTAAAAACAAAATTGCATTTCAACAAATACAAATAATCCACATCTTAACTCAAAATGTTTCCCTCTATACAACTCTTTAATATGCAGTAGATGAAACAAACTAGGAAGTGTAGCAACATGTTTCAGATGACTCGAGCATCTTCTTTGCCATGTCAAAATAAATGATTCATAGGAAAATCTCTTTTGCACAGGCAGATCCAATTGGTTAAACACAATAACAGCTGTGCCAGATCAGACCAACAGCCAGTCTAGCCCCATATCCTGTGTCCAACAATGGTTCATAAATTCTTAGGAAACAGTACTCAAGAGGAACATTCAAACAGCTCTATTTCCTGGTGTATTCTTCTCCTTGCCAGCAATTCACAGCTCCTGGCCTTCCTGAGCCAGAAGTGATGCTTCTAGTCCAGATCCTGTGACATTTTTTATTTACTCCTGCTATATATAGCTTGCTTTTGCTTTTCACCCACAGACTGTTTTCACCCACCAACTTTTCCATTAGGAGGTTCCAGTAATCTCCAAAAACAAAAGATTTGGACATCACAAAGGAAAAACAGTCTCAAGATGAAAGGTTAAACACAGGGCTCTCTTCAATTATCACATGGGATCACATAGCAAAGGAAATCTTTGGTTCATGTGTTAGTGAGAGATGTAAGTTTTATCACTCTGACTTTCTTACCTAATGGATTGGCACCACGAAACACTGCTTTCAAATCCTGTTGAGGCATATGCGGAAGAGATTCAATGTATTTTCTTGCCTAGGAACAGATCAATATACATACCACATGCACAGAGGTTACATTTTGCCCAACAGTAACAGTATCAGCTCTAAAAAAAATAATAAATCAAATAGTCATTGCACTTCTTACACATGGGAAACCTTCTAAACAGTCACTCATATATATGATTATTAGGCAAGAGAGTTTGAAGAGTTTTTTTATGTTAGCACTTAAGTTTTAATCTATGCAAAATGGTTCACTGATGTGTATCCCCAGGAAACACATGCATGGAGCTTTCAACCAAAAATCATCACCTAAATAATCTTTCAGTTACCCTCAGCAAAGTGGCATCATCCAATGTTCATCCTTCCCTTCTCTCTCTCCACAGGTGAGCAGTAGTTTCACCAACCAAAGAACAAAGCCTGATTCTCCTAGGGCACAGATCTTCAGATGTTTAACAGAACTTACAGCTTGCCTTGTCTCCACAGCTGTGAAAGGCTCATCCAAACCCCTCTAGGAAGGCCTACATTCATATCTGACCCACAGATGTTGGCATGATGCCTGACACCACATGATCCAAGGAAAGGGCTGAGCAGATAAATCAGTGTTATTCAGTGAGGAGGCTGAAGGCTGATCATAAAGGCTACAGACATAACCAGGAGTTCTGAAAACAGCTAAAGAGGCAAGTTTGTTTCCTACTCAAACTGACAGAAGCCATGTCCTGGTGCCTGGGGTCCCTATGTGCAGGACGCTGCACTTTCCCTTGCTGAACTTCTTGAGGTTACTCTGACACATAACCTGCACAGACCTATAGCCACATTTAGGAAACAGATCCTGTTCCCTACCATTCTCTGCCATCTTAGTTTCTGCAGTTACTATGAATTGATATAAAGTTTTTAAAAATCATTTCATTACACAATAGAGTCTTTTTAAATGGTGTCCCAAAGACCTTTATTTTTTTCCCCTGCTGTTTCAAAGCTATAGGCGCATTCTATTATAATTCTAGACTACCATTAGTGACACTTCAGAATCTTAATAAGGTTCCCATCCTAATGGAAGTAAAACTTCATGGCTTATGTCTCCAACATATTAAAATGATATTAGCATTTTCCCTTTTTGCTGTAGGAGCTGACAGCGAGGCTTTCTTTTTCCAGCAGCTGTAGCCAGTCGTCCAGAGAATGAAGTCTATACAAACACAGGATTCACACCACCTCTTTTATGCCCCTAAATTTCACAGAGGTAGAAAACACATACCAGAATGTCAGAAATAAGTTCCTGGGGCGTTAGTTTATATATATGTGTATGAACAGTGCAGCAGAAGAGAGCTTTTTCACATTCCTGCATGGGGAAGCTATGGACTAGGGAGAGACAGGACATACATTTATCTCATGACAAACATCTGTGGATTTGTGGATTAGTTTTTTCTATGCTGACATCAATTAACTTCATTAATCCAACCATGACTGAATAAGATATGTTCAAAATTATCTCCAACCAATGCAGACCTGTCAAAGTATACTTAGCAACCATTCAGCTGCGTCTATATACTTGCCACTTAAACTCAACTAAAAGAATCTAGATGTTTAAATTAATCTGAAAATAATGAAGTGCTATCAGATTAAACCTGTATTAACAATGAAAGACTGACAAAACAGCACTTGTGCTGAAAAATCCCGTTGATTTTTATTTTTCATTTATTTGACACTCTACTGACAACTGAAAATAGGCTTGAGATTTCAGACAACCTCCAGCTTTGCTGTAAGAGGAACAGAAAAAAATTGCTCACAAAAACTAGCTGCATTAAGTGATATTTAAACTGTAAGGACAAACAAAAAACAAAAAACCAACAACCAAACAAAAAGCAAACAAACAAAACAAACAGCCCCAAAACATGGTAAAGAACGAGAAGGAAGGAATGAAATAGACACTCCCACACACGAGACAATTACTTACAAACAAAGTATTCATCTTCTTTGCACTGCTTCTCTACCTCGGTAGCAGAAGCCTGGAGGTGACCTGGCTGCACTCCCACTCATTAACCTGCTTTCTGTGTTCTCCCTATGCTCTATAATTAGCCCCCATATCACAGTTTCAGAATCCCTACAGATCACCACGTCTGTTTAAAAAGAAATCTAAGACAGAACCAGATACCATCTCCAATAAATGTTTATGGTATTTAATACTGCAAAAGACATAGAATCTTAGTAACTTATAAAGGCTACTCAAGTTCCTATGCTTAACACAGCACAGTACAAGACTTGATCCAATCCTCTGGCATAAAGGCTGATCCTCTTCCTGCCCTGTGGCTTCCAGGCACTCAGTAGCCACAAACTCCAGGGCTGCACACTGGTGTGTGTTGATGAGGTTTCATCATGCTTGGACTTTCAAGAAAGGTAGTGTTGGTCTTAGGCTCCCCTATTCTTTCTGCTTACTTAAACAACTAGCATTTTCTTTATTGAGTTCAAAGGAAACCATCAGTATACAAATGATCTGAAAAAACAGCCATCAGTATTAGAGTGATGCCTATATAGAAAATGTTTAAGAAAAAAAACTGCAACTCAGCAGGTATCTGTGCTGTTGTTTATCTGAATTTTTACACCCTGCCCATCACATGCCTTTATCAGTCAATGCCACCTCTCATTCTTTACAGCTCAGCTGGACACGCATTGTAATTGCCTTAAGGGAATCTTGTAAGTATAGCTTTAGCAGAAAAACAAAGTGGAAATAGTTTGTCTGCTGAATAAGGGAAAAAAATTACATGGAGAGTTAAAAAAAATATCACACTATTAACAATACAGATACCACCATTAAAAGTGGACCTCACACAAGCATTCAGAGAGATGAATAAATATGAATTTCAAATTAGTGTATTATTCCAAATAAGATCACTCACACAGAACACATTATTTGATTCCCTCACATCAATGGAAAATGTAGAAGTGAAAGCGACATCAGATTTAATAATAACAATGTAATGCTCTGAGCTGAATGTCAGTTTGAATTCTTTTATTGTAAGTATAGCAGAAAAAAAATTATCAGGATCAATTGCAAACTCCTTTGGAACAGGTACCAAAATGAATCCAGCTGACACTCAAGGTATTTGGATACCTCAGAAAATAATGTTTTCTTAATGGTGCTATTGTAGCATTAAAAAAGAAAGATGATCTTAAGGCATCTGCTCATTTCCAAATCAGATATGCCTGTCAGACAGTTAAAGAAGAATGATAAAACACTGGCGAACTCAATGAAGCTGTGAACTCACATGTTCTGATGATATCTTCTTCAGAAGTTCAGAGCTGGGTGTACCCACAATTTCCATTATTCTCTTTAGCTGATCAATATCTACATTATTTCAGGAAAATTAAAGGCAACATAATAAAAGTAAATGTCAGACAGAACTGCTGGGTTAAACAATTCGTGAGCTTCCATGCAGGTGGTTGTTTAAAACTATTAAGCAAGACAATTCCATTTTAGTCCATTGGATGATATAAATTCATACCTGCTTAAACCTAACTTGGAGTACCTAATTCCTTATCTTTTCTATAGCATGACATGAATCTCTGTCAGGTGAGCCCGTATGTGAGAAAATTGCCTGCAAAAACATTGCTTCCCTGTCTCAGCTTCCAATTTAACAGACTCTTAGGCTTAATTTTAATAGCACATTCTTCTGTTCTGAAAAACAGTACCTCATACCAAATTGGAGTAGATTACTGATCAGAGAGCTCGTAAATGGAAAAATCTCATTTGGTAGCTTTAAACTGTTTCATATCAGTGTCAAGATTAAAAACTTTAAAACGTGCATTTTTCATTGTCATATACAACCCGTAAAACACTCTTACATTTTTCCCTAGAGAATGGTATTTTACAACTTTAAGTTGTAATCATATAGTTAATTACATAATTGTAATCATATAGTCGTTGACAATATTTTATAACAGCAAAATATCTTATTTCTTCAAAGCTGGATGTACTGACTTTTCCATGTAGTACATAACCAGTCTGAAACACAGAGATCATCCAGACGATGGACATCTGAACAATGCCTGTGCTTACAGTAGAGCCCAATGAGGCTGAGCATGGCAGAAGAGTCAGTGGGAAGACTTGGCCTCTCACTTCTCTTAACAGCTTTATCAGGCAATTCTAACACGATGCTGTTCTACACCTGGCAATGGTTTGGTTTCAGCATAAGCACTGGCTTTTGGAGAGGTTTAGAGTAGTAAGACATGTCAACATCCAATACAGAAGCACGTGCCTTTGTTTCTCACATTAAAAGCTTTCTTTCTTTGATGCAGTTATTTTCTCCTTCCTCATTAACATTACTGTTTTATTTTACTGCTCTCCTCAGCACCTGTTCTCTTATTTCTCCTGTCAGCATAGGCAGTGCCAATGGAATCCACAGCACAGTGCTGGAGGAAAGAAAGCATTCTGTCGCCTCTGTAGCACTTCTGGAAATTCTGGCTTGTTTTGTAACAGGAAATGATATCCCTATTTATTCACTTACTATTGAAAAGTGGTGGGTTTTTTTTGCACTTGAGGAACTTCCAGCCTTAGAGCAGTTCTATGCCTTAACACAGTATTAGCAGATCAAAAAATACTGTCATTACTCAGCTTCATTTTTAGTGTCTGTCATCTATGTAAGACATACATGTGGAAGAAAGCTGTTCTGTTGTAACCAGGCTATTATTTAAATACAGATACAACATAAGGAAGAAATGTAACTATTGCATAGGAACATCTGCTCCTGTTTCTTTTTCTACTGGATGGCCTCATATTTAGCTGCAATATATATATCAAACTGAAAGAATAACAAAAATTGTTTGTAGTTTTAGAAATTTGTTACCTAAAAAGCATTGTCATACATTTGATCTAATAGAAAAATGGAAGAACTGTACAGTATTTCTAGAGCTACGCTTTTCTGCTTTTACTTAAGGATACAATCATCTCCTGGAAACAGGGCCTTCCCTTTCAACAACTCTGCCATGATGCATCCGACAGACCAGATGTCAACTGTCAAAAAACAGAAGAGAGAAACGTGTCGGATGACTCAAAGACATCATTAAGTGGAGTTGTTTCCATATAGATATACTATAACTATATACAGCTGTAGGAAAATGATGTCTCCATAGTCTACCTGTTTGATTGTAGTGCATCCAGTTCAACATGATTTCTGGAGCTCTGTACCATCTTGTTGCAACGTAGCCTGTCATTTCATCATCGGTTTGTCGAGCTAAACCAAAGTCTAAAATCTACAGAATGATAAAAATAAATAGAAATAGCTTTTGTTACTTCTGGTATGGGTACTGATCTTCCCCATTACCACCCCAGTGAGGGCTGGAACAAGAGGATCTTTAAAGTTCCCACCAACCCAAGCCATTCTATGATGGTTCATATCTAAGCCCAAGCATCTCTCCACCAGTGAAGTAAAACTGCAATGCTGTGCATGAGCTCCTGTGCTCTCCCTGCTGTGTGCTGTCTATGGGGATTATAGAGATACTTCCACAGTGATGAGCCTGGCCCTTTGTTTTCTAAGAAAAACTTTGCCTAATGTTCAGTTTTCCTCTAACACTTATTTTTTGAAAAACAAGCACTGTTGCCATGGAAATGAAACACTGCCAACTGGGAACATTTGTATGAAGTGCCAACAGCAAATGCCACTGGACATAGCATTTAAAGACCATGCAAGCAAATCACAGACCCCCAGAAGTTTTGTTGTTTCCCTCTCATGTTGCTTTCAGCACTGTTGCATGCAGGCAGCATTTACCCAAATCAAGCAGTGTTCTGATGTCACTAGGAGGGGAACATATATCCTGCACAACAAGGTACATTTGCATCATGTGCCATCTGGCTTTGATAGAGCTCCCCCAGTGAAACAACAACAGGGCTCAGTTTAGGTACTCATGTTACTCATAGGCACGATGGCAGAATGTTCCCTTCCATACATTCTCTTTTGGTGAGTTTACATTGACAGGAAATTACTTCAAATAATTTTTTCTACTCAATTCTTTCTATTTTTTAATTAGTCTATGTCCAACTAATTGTGGAGCTAAAAGGTATCCCACACTTTAAGAGATGCTGTTGTGAAAGGGTAATTCCAGCTTTAGTGCTGTTTGCGATCTGACTATTCAGCATCTCTTCAAACAGAAGTGTGAATAAAACCAATCACAATCCCATGCTGAGATCCAGTGTTATCTATTGACCTGATGGCAAATCCTTTTCACTGGGAACACAAACATTTTAAGAGTATAATTCAAAATTCTGCATTTATAATCCAATATAATGATACAAAAAGTCTAAAGAAAAATGCTGAAGTATAAACAACACTTTAACATATTTACTTCTAATAAACATTAAGAGCATTATATATTTCTATAAAAAGATACATGAGATAAATAAGGCATGAATAAGGGTTTGAAACTTGAATACCAACAACTCCATTATTATAAGTGTCAGCAAGATTTTTTTTAATAGCTGATGCCTTCTATCAAATATGCACACAAACATGTCCTACATCCTTTTGCTTCTGTTTTCTTCTTGCATGTACTTGGAAATGTCCACTAGTTTGTTCCATTACAAAATAATTTGGTATCAGAGAAAGGAAAGCTACAAAGAAAGCAAAGAACAATGCAGCAAATGGTAGGAAGAAATGTGGACAGATAAAATAATAGAACACAAGATTAAAAGGTTCTTACAGTATAAAAGCACGGCACACATTTTAAAGTGAATGATCAGAACCAGATGAACTATAACATTTCACAGATGCTGAACACATATGTATGAAAACATTAAAGGGATAATCATGAAAATTGCTGAGCATCTGCAGCTCTCACTAACCCAAACAGGAACTACAGTTTCTTACAACAGATCAGGATTAGCATGAGAACCTAAAAGCATTGCTCTCACTCAGTATTGCATTTCTCTTTTTTGTTCTCACAATATTTGGAAATTTAAATCCGTCACAGCTGGAATAAAGTGATTATAGCAGAATCCCAGTCAGAGAAAAAAACGGGTCATGGAGAAATGCTAAGCTACTCATTTTCAAGCTTTAAGGCTTAGAAAGCAGCTTCCCTTTTTCCTTCAGAGCCTTGTGCCTATTAGTTAATATTGTAACACACGGATACATAAAGATATGCATTTATACAGAAATGGGAATTAACACAGTACCTGAATAGTGTGAATTAAGGGTTTGTTTTGGTGTTAATGCTGACTGCATCTGGGGATACCAGCATCTTTCGTAACATTTTTATTAAATTTAACTCGTATATTCTGTAGATATAAAAATGAAAGCTGCTACATGGCCTCATCTAAACTTGGCATGTATAGACATCATAGCTTAACAGTGCAAGAGATACCCAATTAAGTACTCTATCATGAGATGTGTCTAGATAGAACAAGTCTATGTTGTCCGGGAGGAGCTAGGGAGGAAAGCTTTGTAAGGAGACTTGTGGTGATAATAAACTCACATTTGGGAGAAAACATGTTCATGGAAATGCTTCTATGGCCAGGGAACGATAGAAGCAAGCATACAAAATTAATGGAATCAGAAACAAAACTGGCAAATAAAAATTTTCCTTAGAGAACTGTAACACTGAAAGCTATTAAAACATTCTTCATTATAATAGAATGATTCCTCACACACTCTTCATTACAACAGAATGATTCTTACCCTCAATTCACAGTCTTCATTTACAGCTAAGTTACTGGGCTTCAGGTCCTGTACCAGAACACAGAGAGTCAGTCAGGTACCATTTTAACCTTTAAGGTATATTATAAATATGTCTTAATAACACATTTGACACATGGAGGGACACGCTCCATTCATCTTTATTATAGCAATGAATGAACTCACCCTGTGGATGATTCCAGCTGAGTGAATATACTGCGAAACAACATGGGGAAAAAAAAGGTAAAATTGGAAGTCAGAGGTTAGG
Source organism: Perdix hodgsoniae (assembly GCA_035772895.1). Taxonomy (NCBI): domain Eukaryota; kingdom Metazoa; phylum Chordata; class Aves; order Galliformes; family Phasianidae; genus Perdix; species Perdix hodgsoniae. Next base: position 13,876,604 of record JAPSGF010000006.1, on the reverse strand, counting down.
AAGATATAGGTCACTTGCTTTATCTTTTTGCTACTGGACCTCATGGTTTTATATACAGCAAAGATTTATGTCATACTACACATTCAAGGAAGGTGGGGAAATGACTAATTTCAAAACCTATCTGCTTTATCTTACCCAGAGATACGTATTTCAGAAGAAGTAACTGTAAACACTGTCATAAGCAATACTTGCAGTAATTCTCCATCAAAAATTTCTCATTTTGAAGATTTGAAAATACCAAAACACATTCCAATCTTACTAGATGGCCATTTTGTGCAGTTGGTTTCTCAGTACAGTCAGCGGCCTTGGGAACAGTATGGCTGACACCTAAGTAATACAAGTCATTTTTTCCATACTGTGAACAGTGAATGTGGGTGGCAGCTATTTGCTCCCCTGGACAAGATAGTGGCCAGAACAGACATCCAGGCAGTGTTTCAGATCCACTTTAAGGAGGGACACAAAGTGGTGTTTCAATGGTTATTTAGTGTCTCTGCTATTTTACATATAATACAAGATCTCAAAGACTGAGAAAATCTTAACCTGTAACTGCCTATAGTTCCACTGTTAAGACTGACAGCCAATTTATTTATATAATCTTACTGATAAGGACCAGTAGGAGCTCTGAAACATATTGCTCCATTCTCTAAAGAAGCAACTACCATCTTTTAGGAGTGAAGATTGCATGAAAAATGTTTATATCAACTGGGCAAAACAGCAAAGAAAACAAAACTGCATTCTTTTCATTCCAGGCCTACACACTGTTTATCAATGGGGCAGGGACACACTTAAATGCTCTTCACAATAACTGTAAACAGCTGAATGCAGAGGAAATCAGAACAGTGCTTGCAACAGAATTAATTGCATACAGTGCTGCTGAGAAGGGACGCAATAGCACACTGAGCAGCTCTACCTGCCTGCCACACCAGCCCCTCATGTATTCCAATGGGATCTGCAGGGCTTGAAGCCTGCATTGAGTACTCCCAGACAGATGTACCCATGAGTCCAGGTATAAGGACTAAAGCTGTAATGACAGCAACTTAGATGTAAAGAGGGAGTTATCTCTGATCAAACGTTCAGCTAATGAGATGTGAGAATTTCGACTGCAAGTAAGAAGCAACCCCTCCCCTTGGAAACAGAGACAGTGCATTTCTGAAATGAATATTCACTTCTGAGCACAACTGTTACTTAGCTCTGACACAACACAGTCATATTCAAAACTGTGAGTTGGATAATTAACTCTGGATTCATCTTCAAACTTAAACTATGAACTTAAGTAAATGAGACAAAGCAATTAAGGGCTCAGTTCTGCAATTCTTCTTCACTAAAATCTGCACTTAAATTGACAGAACCCACAAGCATGAATAAGAATTATCCTCTCAGGCACCAGATGACTCCCTCAAAACCACACAGTAAACATCTCAGAGCTTTTCAACACTGCTTGCTTTCAAACACACAGTTGTTTTCCATGTCAAAATTTTCAAATATTATGAAGTTTACTCAGCAGCTGAGCTCTCTTTTCTTTTTACATATGCCTTGAAAAAAACACTCAACACTGGCTGAGGAAAATGTTTATCATCTAGTACTGCAAAGCATTTCCTAAATCTTCTGCTGTTTATAGATACTTTCATGTTTAATGTCAGCAAAATGAAACATATTTCAGTTCTTTAAGAAGTTTTTGCTACAGTTTCATTGCCAACTGCCTACATGATTGAGTTGTATAAACTTTAACGATGTGATTAAAGGAAACAATGAGTTTACAGGAAGAATAAAGCCTAAGTGATCCCGTGTAACACTGTCCACTGCTAGAATGAACTACTACTTCTAAAAGTTTCCCAATAAATCCAACCAACTCATCTATTTCCCCACCTGTGAGATGCTGTCTACAAATATCAGGGCTGTATTTTTTTCCAAATTGGCTCAGGTCTTTCAAAGCACAAATGTGAATTAATTGCAATGTTAAGCTTTAACAATTTCACATTCTCCAGAAGTACTGTTTTTCATTACTTTCCTTTGATAGAAAAAATGTCTGAAGCACACAATGCGTGCTACTAAACACCTTCACTTGTGAGACCACGTAACAAGTGAATCTCATTCAATAATAGCTTGAATAGGCCAACTGAAAGTCAGTTTGATGAAAACATTCCATGTGCACTGCACGTCACCATTTGCAAGCATGGGGGTTTATTTTTGGTTAGTAAAATAATCAAAAATTCTGAAATACCTGCTGCTATCTGAGTACTCCCGACACAAACTGAAGTGTTCTAAGTACTGAACCAGTCATTACCACATCTTGGTTGCCCTCATATATATCCTTATATTGAGCCAATACCTTAAGTCCTCGAAGTAACTGATATATAAGAAACTGTATATGGTCATCTGTTAACTTCTGGCACTTCACAATGTTATTTAGGTCAGCACCCATTAAATTTGTCACAAGATACCTGTGAAAATAAAACAGACCTCACAGAAGAAAACAAATAAACATTCCCCATTCGAGATTGGCAGAATGTAAAAGAAGTACAACTAATGAGTAAACTACACACTCCTGTTTAGATTCCTTTTCCAATTTCTACTCATGTATGGTTTATGTCCCTCCAGTCAGCTATAAGCTCTAATAAAGGAATCACAGCTATGAGATTTAATACGGGGAAAAAGAAAGATCCTTATGGCACATTAAAAGCTTTTATTTGCTTTTCTCTCCATGAAATACTAGAGCAGTTCAATCAGGGGATAAGGCATCACGCCTCAAGATGAATTGGGATTCTGACCAACATAGAAGTGGGAGCTCAGGGCCTCTAAACTACAGTTCCTGTGAGGAATAACTGATGATGGAGATCAACATCAAATTGTTTGAAATAAGAGTGCTTTGCGTGTTTTGTGTAATTGCTTTCCCTACCTCCACTGGATTTAAGTTATTCTTTTCATAATTCTTGTAGAAATATTCAGAAGAAAAAAAAAAAAAAAAAAAGAGTGCTGAGATAAAAGTATGCATCTATCATTCTTAGTTCTTGTTTGCATAATTTTGCCCCGGAGGAGCATGGCCACTAATTTTTGTGGAGAAAAAACATTGTTTGTATTTCCTTGTTTAAACTGTTTATGTAGTTGCTTATAGCAGATGTAAGTTAAGAGCAACTCAGTATATATAGTGTGTTTGAATAACACCAAATTACAACTAGCTCTCAGTTATCCAGGTATCTAATTTACCTTGTCTAAAGTAGCCAACAGAATACTTTCCTGCATTCCTGAATGATCCCATCTGCCTTTGGAAAAAACAATCTACAGATAACAAATAATTGAACTGAATATGCTTTAAGTTGCATTTATGCAACACCAAAAATTTATGAGATACTTGCAGTCTTATAAACCATCATTCACAAAGTACTACTATGAGGCCTGCCACCTTGCTTTTCTTTTTATGGAATTTTTTTTTTTTTAGTTGTTGTGTTTCTTTATACAGAGCCAAATTTGGCTTCAAATCTACTACAAAAGTATGTGCTTCCTTTCTACAAACAGCACTACTTGATTACTTACTAACTAGTCAGAATTATCTTAAAATGTTACTTACACTTCATTAAAATTTTCTATTGATGTTGCAGGTGTAAAAACATCCAGCAATCCTATAACCTGAAAGACAAGAGAATTTACATTTTATTTTTAGAAAGATGGAAAGCAACACACAATTACTATTGCCAGTGCTTAGAATTTTTGTCAGGAAGCTTACAGACACATGGCATGTGTTCATCTTGAAGACTCAGTGTAACCTGCAAAACCTGGCAGGCAGTTTGTGCAGGTAGAGACTCAACTATCTCCATGACCAATTAAAAAAATCTATTAATTGCAAAAAAGTAGAGTGGGACTGTAGATAATCAGAGAAAATCAGGAAATGGAATGGCACATTACAGAAAAGCTTCCATCAGATTCCATTAGCTGAATCTCCAAGACCAAAGTAGATCATTTTGCAGTAAAAAGGCAGTATTATACTGGAAGTCTTCACAGTTCACTGACTTCATTATAGGTGAGGTATCCGTGTTCAGGTATCTTGTGTAGCCAGAAAGAGCTTTTCGCACTTTTCTAATAAGATTGTGCCTAATAGAAGTTTGCCTACATGAAAAACTTGTGTCATAAAAAATCTGAAGGGATAGCACTCACTCTTCACTTACATTCTCATGCTTCATGTGCTTCAGCAACCTGAGCTCTCTGTAGGTCCTCCTCGCGTGTATAAGTGATTGGAAAGGTCTTGAAAGCTTTTTTACTGCCACCTTCTGTCTTGTTTTGGTATCATAAGCTGAACTACAAGAAAAAGAAAGTCCACGTTGAAAGCACACTTCCTTTCAAACCTTTCCCTTGTTCACCAGTTTTACTGGAGAAACTTCTGCTCTACCAGGAATTCTCACTCCTTTGTCTTCTTTTACCTTCCACTCATGGGTCGCAAGTGGGAGAAGCTAGGCAGCAGTAACCACAATTCAAAGACAATTCTCGTAACGTTTCCTCAGGCAATACCAGTAATAAATGAACAAATACATCCTGAACTTCACAGCTCTTGCTGACATATAGCATGTGCTTAACTTCAGACATGGAGATATCCCACTGAGGAGGACACTGAACACACAGGCATTTGAACAAAAGGGAAAGCCACTGTTTGCTGTGCATCAAATGATGCAAGTGCAACACAGCACAGTTAAATACCGTCTGTTATGGAGAACAAGAATCGAAATGATACCTTTATATTTTACTTGTGACATCAAACAGTGTGATTACAAAAAGATTCAATTTGCTACTTTCTGTTATTAAGAAAAATATTGCTTTAATTCGCTATTTATTCAATTAATTAAGAAGTTCTTCAAACAAAGTACTTTGAAATTCTCGATTAAAATGTGGACTACACTATCTGCAACTGCTAGCAGCAGATTAGCAAGCACAGACCTCAATACGTTCATCTTACTGAACTTATTTTTGAATTACAAGCACTAAAAATTAAGTGACATTAAAAATGCACTGTGCAGGACGACGAGAAGCAATAGCCACACTAGATGCTATTAGGTCCTTGCGATCAGTCTTTAAAACACTCCTGACAGTTTTGAAGCATTGGAGGCCAGGCTGGATGTGGCTCTGGGCAGCCTGGTCTGGTGAGTGGCATTCCTCAGAATCAGAGGAAACAGATTTAATCAACTAGTTTCTTGCAAGCACCATGGAAGGAGTGAATCACTCACAAGATCAATGAAAGAGATAAGCAGATTACTTAGTTACTTTCTCGCCAGCATCACAGCATCGGATCTTCAGAGAAGTTTTAAAGCTTGTGCCTTTGCAGAGCACCTCAGGAAGGGCATTCCCTGAGCAGAAGAAAGCATAGGAAGTTGGAGAAAACCTGTTTCACTTGGATGAGTGAAAGGATGTCATAAAGATGCTTATTCTGACACAGTTATTGAGGATATGAAGACACTGCATTGCTCAAATATGCAAAGACGCTCAGAGAGAGAATGGTGCAAGAGCTGACAGCAGAGACACCCTGAATTCCACAGGATTGGTCATAGACACAATATGAAGGCTGCAAAAGTAAATCTGAAGTAATAAAAAGGAAGCCAGTACTTTGCTGTTAATATAACAAAAATGCAGTATAATTGCAATGACTATAATCCTGGTCAGTGAAGCCAGTGGAAAGCAGCACAAACCCAGAAATACGTACTTGCTATATCCTCTCTAACATTTTACAGTGTAAAAAAAATAAACATTTATACAGATAAATAGATAACACTGCCCAAAGTAGCAATCTGTGTTTAACACCTCAGCTCTTCTTGCAGTACACAAGCCTCCCCAGTCAGGCTTGAAATGGTTTTTGAAATATCATACACATTATGCATGGTTAGGAGGAATTAAGTTTGAAATCCCATTAGCATGACCAACATCCCTTTCCTCCCTGTTTTAAAGGCAAATGTGGGTTTTAGTAGTTTAAAAACTGCAGATGTTTAAGACAGGTTGCATTTTATCCTGCATATGATTCAGATGGTATGAAGAACTACTTTTCTGTTTTAGCAATTCTTATGACAGCTGCTTTTTAGGCCCAGGATGGAAACCCACAGGAAAAGAGAAAGAAAAAACTAATAGCTTGCGTTTTGGTACCCTCAGTGGAAAAGCATGAATTGAAGCTGAACAAGCCAGAAGCTGTCTTGGTTTAAAAGCGTTCCCCCACAGTCAAGAAACCATGGAGAATGGTAGCTGGAGCTAATGCCTTCTAGCCTTTTCCTTTCCTGGTGTACCATTATAATTCAAGCTATAAACACTGGAGTACTCAAAACGATAGATTTCACTTTGTTAGAACATTTTGTTTGTCAGATTCAAGGATGCCTGGCATCTATGACCTCTGATCCCTGTTTCTAAGCAGCAGGCCATACTCCCACTCCTCTCCATCTCTGATTTTCAGACTGAGTTTCTCCCTCTCCCCAGTGCATCACCACAGTTGTGATCTGAGTCATCCCCAGATTCCCTTGCAGCCCCCTGGGCAGACTGTTAGCAGCAGGATTAGCCATTTTCCTTCCTGTGCTGTTCTCTCACAGCACTGGGCTTTCAGCCTGTCAGCAGGCAGCCATGCAGCTCTGTGGCCCGCACCGGCAGGAATCCTCTGTGGCTGTCACCAGCTGCTGATCAAAGAGATTCAAAATGGCTCCTCCAAAACAAGCATGCCCTTAACGGCCCAAAGGCCTGCTGCTATTAAAAAACAAACAAAAAAAGAGGCTACAGGCCCTCACCTTCCCTTAGGATGCATTACACTCTTCACATACCCCCACATTTCACCCTACCCTGGCATTTAAACTAGGGATAGGGAGGCCTGCTCTGTCAGCCTCTTGGTATTTGCAGTATCTCATAAAGAGCTGAAAGAAACTCACAGCTCTCTTCTTTTGCAAGTCATTTTCTACTGATGCAAGTCCTTCAGAGCACAGGCTTCAGCTCTGGTAAACCAGCTCTGAAACAATTGCGTGATGGCAAAAACAATCATCCTTCCAATGATTCAACTGCTGTGTCTCGGTTTCTTTCCATTTACTTATCCTGAGCTGATTATTTGTATTGCATTATGTAGCTGGACAAAATAATGCTACGAAGATAAACTTTAATACTTGTAAAGGGATATCATCTCCCACCTCTAAGCTGTTCTTTACTTTTAGCATTTCATTTGTTGAAAACAATGAAAATGAGTTTTTAATTGCATACTTTCAGTGAGCCTTCTAACATTACCACAGAGCAATATGCTCTCACACCTCTGTAGTATAGGGGAAAAAAGAAACTCAAGTCTAACTGTTTTCTATTTTACAAGAAACAGCATAGTACTCATCTTAGTAATACCTTTTTTAGATATGATTGTTCTTGACCCAGAACCCCTGGCAGTTATGCCAAACATTTTTTGCTGTCCTTTCTCATATCAAGGATACATAAGAGTCATCATTTTCTTTGAAGGGATGGCATCATTGTGACACAGATAAGAGACTTTTGCTTGGTGCAACTTTCAATCACTGCTTAAAATAGATGCATCTTTCCAGTGTTGTCAGCTCCCGTATCTAATATTTTGGTTGATGTTCCACCAGATGAAAGAACAATCTCTATTTATATGCACATGTTTTCACTTCTTAAGGCTTCAGAGAAAAGTTTGGATATAAAAAGCTAAAGTAGCCCAAAAATTCATAAGGCAAAAAGTCCAACATTTAAAAATGGTTTCAAGCTAACTTCATGACTTCGACGGTATAGATTTTTAGTGCTGAAGTTTATAAATACTGACTATACGTATAGTCATTTCTACAGTATGCATGGTTCACTTATCCTTTGTGGTTGCAGACCGGTAATACTGGACAAACTACTCCTCTGCAGCTTGCCCACATCCCTCGGGGCTTTCTGGATTAGGAGCACAACATTCAGCTATGGCAGTTTTAGACTTTGAAATCACATTTGTTCCAACAGCTGGAGGGCTGCTTGTGGGAGCCCAATCTACCAAGCCACACATGGGGCCAACTTTTATCCTGTTTAGTAAACTCCAGTATGCAATGCAGGAAGGACTGTCCCTGGGCTCAACAGGTCCCATTCCTGAACTTAATGAACGCCTTGGGCTCTGAGAGGGCTTATTAGCTGGGTGCAATACTGTAAAAAGTGTCTGGAAAAAGCCCAGCTTGCATGAAGTGAGAGAGTTCTCCTTATTTCAGCAGTCAACTGGGATCTAACAGATACACAACGAGGGCATGTCCCAAGCTGACTGTGTGGTGCCAGTATGGCACATCTGCAGCAAACTCCCAATTTTCCCCGTTATCCCTATCAGCTGATACTCCGCACCCCATCACTGCAGACAACCATAAGGCTTTGGTAGGCTGAAAAGTGTGATTTTATTGTTGTTAATCTTAATGTTAATGTTGTTATCTATTGTTCATAGAACCATCGTATCCATAAAAATAATTGTTCTAAGAGATTAATTTAGGATTAAGTGCAAAATAAACAAACACCCAACACACACACAGAAGACTAACACTTCCAATTTGATTTATGCAACTCAGTGTTCCAGCTTGTGAGGCTGTTATCCCTGCATCACCACATGTTCGGCAGCTGGTTGGACACCATGGACACTATATACCAAACCTGGTGAGAGTATGATGCACAAGTCAATCCTTAAATTTGTTGTGACAATGATATGAGGTTTGGCAATTCACAGTGCTGTGCTTATCCTCTAGCACAGCACTACACAGGAGTTCCTTTCCTTCACTGGCCAACCCAGGGGAGACACTTCCCAGAATGAGTATTTCCCCACTAAATGTATACATGTAAATGCATGTAAATGAAAAAGGAAAAAAAAATAAAAAATCAAAGAAAACAAAATGCAATTCATGCTCAAAACACAGATTAACATGAACAGAACCTTAATAATTTTGGTAAGAAATAAGTTAACATCCAGAAAACAAAATGGAAAGAACACAGAATTTCTGCCACATATTAAGCACAGCCACACCTTGAAAGGTGCACAGACCTTAGCACCATTTTGCATCCCCACTGACTCCTCCCGTTGCAGGAGATATGAATGTCTTTATGGCCAAATGTCCCTTAGTAACAACCTGACTTCCTTAAAGTAACAAAAAAACAGGTAGCAGCAGCAGAAGGGTGTATGTGAGGAAGTACTGAGGAGAAGGTATAGAAGTCAGCACATAGAGAACACCAGCTCTGATACAGGCAGCCCTTACTGCAGTATGCATTGGCAAGTACATCAGAGAAAGTGAGACACGCAGGAACCCTGACTTAACACTTTCTATTGCACAGCCTGTCATCTGAGTTCCTCACAGCTGCCATGAATAACAACTCTTTTTATGAAGGGCTGTTCCAAAAGAAATATTTCCTATGTTATGATGGTGGCCCACATTTGAGGCAGATATTGGTGGTAGAGTAGTAGACGTTGAACCTTCTCACCAATATCCCGTTATATGTTGTTGCCATGTGACAGATGGCAGCAGAGGGGCAGTCTCACAAAATGGTGTCTGACATAGATGTGCATATGAAGCAAAGGTGTGTCACCGAATTCTTCCATGTGAAAAACATGGCACCTGTTGACATTCATCAATGCTTGCAGAACACTTCTGAAGACCCAGCAGTGGATGTGAGCACAGCGAGGCGGTGGGTGTGCATTTCAGCAGTGGTGACAGCAACTGTGGGTCACCTCTGGTACAGATTTTCATGAGCACAGCATGCAGGATGTCACTCATTGCTGGCAAAAATGCACAGCTAACGGTGGTGATAACGTTGAAAAAGAGTGCTCTGTAGCTGAGAATTTGCTCCATCAAATAGTCTCATTGTGCTCTTTGTATAATATATGAGCACATGCAAACAAAACTGAACCATATTATGTGTAAGATTTAGTTGATGATTTTTGTCTTCTGGGTTTTCTCTAGGATCTTTTTCTTTTTTTTTTTAATTTTTTTTTAAAGCCAGACTACTTCTTACTGATGCAGAATATGTCAACAGGTATATATAAACACATCTGAAGATATGAAGATAGAGTTCAGCTCTTCTCAGTAGTGCCCAGTGCCATGCCAAGAGGCGATAGGCATAAATCAGAACACGGGAGGCTCCATCTGGGCATCAGGAAGCACTGTTGTGCTGTGCAGGTGACAGAACATTGACACACGTTGCCCACAGAGGCTCTGGAGATCCCTAGGGACCTTAAGAGCTGCCAGGACACACGGCTGGGACCCCGCACTGGGTGTCCCTACTTGAGCAGGGATTGGGCCAGGTGGACCCGCAGGTCAATGTTAACCGCAGGCATTCAGTGATTATGTGAACAGTCCTGAAAAAAGCATAGACAGCATCTACCCAGCATCTGGAAATGGACTGCAGCAGCCACTGGTAATACAGCAGAACAAGGCCACCCATGGTAAGATCAAGCCAGGCAGTTGAGTAAACCCAGGGATTGGTTCATTTGTTTTTTCTTCATAAATAATTGGTTACTTTACACAAATTCAAATTGGTGACTTCCACCCATTAAGAGGTAGAGTTTGTATTTGTTAATAAATCACACCAATCACAACATATATGTGCATTGGAAAGAACCCATGGAAAAAAAAATGAGACAGTAACAAGACTAAGGGTGGGAGGATGAGCAATGGGCAGCTCTGAAATAACACATTAATCTATTCTTTAGAGAAAAAAGAACTTCCTTAATGATGACAGGTTATTCATTGTAAAATTACGTCCTATCACTTGGATGTTATTCCTACACACTATGGTGAGCACTGGCATCAATTGTTTTGGCTTTAGTTCAATCACTGTCAATTACCTCAGATTAATTTACCACTAGCACTAAACGTAAAAGTAGGAAATATCTATTACATACATAATATAGCTGCTCCTTAACCAACATAAAAATAAATACATCCTTTCAAGCAGACCTTGCAAAAGCATTATTGAATAATTCCTACGCATGTGCTTACATGAATGCATTACCAATTCTTCTTTTAATGATAATATGTATCATTATGCTGTATCAGCCTCTGTATCTACAAGCTCATTTTCCTCTGCTGGTCTGTCTTTTATGTCTCCACGGTGACTTAAATTTTCAAATAACTTTACGGAGGAGCAGCCACACTTTTCTAGGTGAGTTATAGATAGTATAGCTTACATCAGTGGGAGTGATGCATTTAAAAATACCCTTGTGAGAGAAACAAACAAAAGGTTGGGGTCATAAGCTGTTAGCTTCTCTGCACCTGCAGCCAACTCATGGATACTAAAATAATATGTTTTAGACAGCCTATAAGCCCAATGCCAGTATTAAAGCAAGAAAAAAATCAGTCAACTGCCACAAAGCCAATACAACAAATGTATTATATCCAGCATTTTGTTAGAGAAGACTGCAGGCAGCTACAAACTGCAGGCTCAGAACCTGATTCCAGAAACATTCCCAGTGAAACCCAATATAAAGCTTAACATGAAAAATATTAGTGCTTTCAAATACATTACATAAACCTAAACAGACAAAATCCAACTGACACTTCTGTCCTTCTTTTTCCTATTCCTCCCCCACTGCTCCTTCACATTTCCTGTTTTCTCTCTGCACTCTGCCCAAAATATTAGATGATAGCCCTTTGTTCTCAGGTCATGTAGGGGTTTTGAAATGCCCTCCCCTCCCTCCTCCAACTGTACACACAGAGCGATGATGGGGCCTCTTTGGCACCCACTGGCTAATAGGGGATTCTGAAATTGCAGACAGCGATTCTGTCAAACTGTGTGGAAGTAATCAGGCTGTAGGACTCTGGAGCAGGGATCATGCATCCTATGCTACTGCAACCCCAATATCTGTGACGATGGAAGCTGTTAGCTACGCCATTGCTCAATTGTGTGGTCAGGAAGGTGCATATTATAGCAAACTATACTGAAGTAGGGACAGAGGAGACCCTCTGCAGAGAGTTTTTATTCTGCTGATGTATTCCTCCAGCCATATAGAAGGCCGTAGTTCTGTATTTCTGTCTTTCTGCCACAACTCGCTCATCTTGTGCTCCTCACCTCTTTCACATCTCATGTAGCCCTGCTCCCTAGGAAAGCTCTCATTAATTCCTCCTAGAAGAAAACCAGCAAAACACAAGGAGGATTTCCATGCCTCTTCAGCTTGCATTCTTTCACCCATCCTATACCTCATTCCACCACACTCCTCATGCATGTTTCTTACCTGCTCTCTAACTACTCCTGTGGCTTAGCGAGTGTGTCCTACCTATAGATGTTATTTGCAGCCCTTCTCATCCTTCTCTGCAAACACTTCCTTCCTGATTCAATATCTTTCACTGAATACACTCTTCGACACCTTTACTTGAAATACAAACCTCAACTCCACTGAGTACCACTTCCTTTTCCTTTCCAAAGTCAGTATCTACACTGTTTGAGTAAATGGAAAACCCGCAGAATGAAACAGGACAAAAGGAATGACATGCCTTCTGCACCCCACCACATACTCCAACAAAGCCACTTTCACTCAACTCAAGTATTTGCCTCCCTGGTCAATGCTCAGAAACATCATCCTGTCTTCTTCCTTCCCCAGTCCATCTTTAGAAGCACAGATAGCAACAATGTTAAAGAGTTTTTTTGTTTTGTTTTTTTAACATTTCCAGTCAAATACAATCATATTTAGGATTAATCTCAGCCCCTGGAAACAAAACAGTACACTGGAAAC